>JBBPCX010000040.1:8046897-8058159 GCA_037974365.1 Hydrocynus forskahlii | reverse complement strand
AGAGCGAGAGACACACAGGAGAGAGATTGAGAAAGAGCGAGAGACACACAGGAGAGAGATTGAGAAAGAGCGAGAGATTGAGAAAGAGCGAGAGACACAGGAGAGAGATTGAGAAAGACAGAGAGACACACACAGGAGAGAGACTGAGAAAAAGAGAGAGCAAGCACAAGAGAGATTGAGAAAGAGACAAAGCGAGCACAGGAGAGAAATTGAGAAAGAGAGAGAGGGCACACAGGTGAGAGATTGAGAAAGAGAGAGAGAGAAAGAGAAACATAACGAGAGCGAGAGAGCGGGCAACATACCATCAGCTGCAGTCTCTGGCTCACTGAGCAGGAAGGCCATATGGTAGTTTCCAACATGCTGTGGGTACAGTTTCTCCAGTTCGCACAGTGGAGGGTAGTGGGTCACGAACAGGGTCAGACACCTCACCTGCAAAGCATTCAGCAATACAAATAATAAACAAAGGAAACAAAAAAAACAGATTTTTTTCCCAGTAAGGTGCTAATTAGAATGCTTGATTAATATAATTCAGCAACAGGTGTTGGTACTCACACCATTTGTGAATGAATGGCTGTATTCTACCTAATAAAGGAACGTGTTATTCTACAGAGCACAAGAAATGCTAATAAGTATCCTAGAGGGGGAATAATATACACAAATTGTTTTCAGAAGAGGACAGTGAATACAAGCAGTTTACGGTTTGGAATATTTGGTTATTTCATCCCTTATCTTCTCGGGAGCCGCCTGCTGGGTAAACTGGCTTTACAAAGAGAAAACTGACACTTCCTCATCTATTAAATTTATGGGCATAATCAGCATCCTGGCAGACTGTGTGTGTGTGTGTGTGTGTGTGTGTGTGTGTGTGTGTGTGTGTGTGTGTGTGTGTGTGTGTGTGTGTGTGTGTGTGCAAGCGCATGTTCATATCTCATTACGGCGCATGTCTATTTCACTCCAGAGAGGAATGTACTCATTTCAGCTGTTATTGATGTGTTTAGCCGGACCACTGAGCAGGTGCGTGAACAGGAGAAGCGTGGAGGGAATATCATGATGCTGCAGCAGCAGCATGATGCAGACAGTGTCTGTGGTTAAGTTTGAGTTAAGTTTAAAATGTACTGACAAAATGACCTGTTTAAGGATTACAGCATAGGTCCAGCTTTAAAATGCCAAAATGCACCCAAAATGTATCTGAGCCACTGAGATTAGAAGCTTAAGTTTGGCTGGCTGTGCTGCCACTATGCACATTCCTGAACACACACAGACACACACACACACTTTCTCTACTACACGTACTGATATACCAGTCTTAGTGTCAAATAACATTATTTTTTTTAATCAACACGGAAAAATAACACACTTAATAACACACACCATGTTACTGACCAGGTGCTAAACAGTAAACTAAATACAGTTCTGTGCTAGGCTGCCTTTGGTGTAAATTTAAGATAAAAAAGATAAAGAGCAAAAAAAGCTGCCAGATGTGAAAGACATTCTTTCATCAGAGGACAGCACTGCTTAGGTAGCATGATTTCACTAACTTCAATAATGTTTATGTAAATATCACCTCATGCAGTGATATTTGAAAAACAGTGAGCAAATTTTGATCAATCCCACGCAGCACTATCATATTCATGTCCAAAATACTGCAGTCTAGAATGGACGCTGTTCAGTGTAATCACAGAAAAAAGAGGCTGCAGCACCAACTTACTGAAATAGCTTATTGGCGACTAAAGTACAAGCTCGTATAAACAAGGAGACAGCAAATAAATGTTACACATTTGATCAGTTTTGAAAGGATTTGCGGCATTATTGCATGAAAGCATCTTTTATTGTGTTCCTATATCCGGCCTACCAGATATCTGACATTTCACAAATGTCAAGGTAAAATACAGTGATGACCCATCAGTGCAACCACTAGTAGTGAAGGGGCAAACACACAGGAGTCCATTGAAGTGTGTAATTTATTGAACCCCTTATATGGGTCTATATGTAAGCTATTTGCTTATTTGCTGATTGTAATTTTTTTAATATGTGGCGGGAACAATACATTTTATACTTTTAAATTAAATGTCTCTTCCTTTTGCACTCCGTGTAGTCCTGACAGCACTTATTTAGTCATGTGTTGTTTGTTTTTGTTCATTTCACTATGTACTGTTTATATGGCTGACATGGCAATAAACACCTACTTGACTTGATTTCAGTTTTTCACTGTTGCTACGGGTCTAATCAGCAGTAGAAGCTTGCAACGGTTACAAAAACTGAACGCTTAGATCATCACACACTTGCCTCAAACCTCAAGTTGGAAGGTAATCTCAAATAGCTTTCCTTACATAGTTTCTGACACCACATCATTTTCTGTTACATCTATAAACTGACAAATAACAGACAAACTTCGGGCTTAAAGGTGCCATATTATACCGCTTTTTAAACAAGTTATAATAGGTCTACGGGCTATAAAAAACATGTTCATGAAGTTCTTTGCACAAAATCACTCTCACATAAAGAGACTGCACCAGCTCTATTTTTGACAGTTTCAGTCTCTTTCAAAATGAGCCGTTTAAGGGCTCTGTCACTTTTATGCAAATAAGCTGTTGCTGGCCACGCCCCACCCATCCCATGCTTACGCTACAAATTTACCACACTTGAAAGTGGCAGAAAACAGAGGTGCTATCCAGCTCTATATGTTCGACCCCGAGTCGGACCCAGAGCAAGATGAAGAGTTCAATTTTTCAGTTGACTCAAACAAAACGGATGGATGTTTTTTGTTTTTCACGCTTGGAGTGTTTATAGGAGCAGTAGAGACCCAAATGGAAATATAAACGATGCAGTTTTGCGTAATATGTCCCCTTTAAAATCGGATGTTGCTGCTTTTAGCCATCCAAACTAACTTCTCTCAGTTTTTATAACGGCACGGATGCTTGGTGGAGCGTCTACATTCGGAGTAATAGCAAACCCATTCAGCTGATTTTTGGTCAAACCAAAATGCCTTGTATGCATCTGCCACAGGCAAACCCCCAGCCCAGTCCATGCATTCGGGTGGTCTTCTCATGGCTCCTTTCCAAAGCAACTCCTCGCCATTCTCTGCAATCGGAGACCCGCATCTCAGATCAGCTCGGTCCAGATAACGGAGGAGAGGTTTGCCAGCAAAGAGCTGGCCGGCTCTGCTTCCTGCGTGCGAGCGGAGAGCTTTGCTATGGCAACAGGCCTTTTCTCCTGCAGCCAGAGTGCAGCGATGCTCAGCACAAGAAGGCATGTAGTCCACAGCGCTGCATTCAGGAGGGTTACACAACAAACGCATTTACATTCTCAGATACGGCACAGGTGAACGGATGAGAGTGGGACCGGCCTTGTTGCCATGCCAACCAGCACACAGGAGCTCACACTCTATGTGGTTCTGTAGTCCAGTACTGCATGTAAATGACCAGGAAGAGAAAGCATTGATGACAAAAAAGCAGCTGAACGGGTTCCTTTTTAGTAGTCATGGACAACTTGATGCCATTTAACATCAATATGATAAACTGTCTCATATTACATCACACTATGCTTTTTCTGATCCAGACCAAAGAGAGCATCAGCAAGTTTTGTTTAACTGGACTGAGTGAATTTTTTTGTTTAACTGGACTGAGTGTATTTTTTAATGTGGCACCATGGGCTTATTTTTGTCCATTTCAACATTGTGACATATCATGTATCACAAACATTTCTTACAATAGCATGACATTTTTGAAATACGTCCTCCATTATACACTTAGTTACAAATACAAGCAATACTGTCATGCTTTACAGGTCTCTGAAAATTAAACGGCATTTCACAGAATTGCTAGCTCATATACTTTCTCCATTACTTTACATGACAGAGCCTAACAAATACACGAAGAGTGATTTATGGTATATGAAGGCTAGTACGCATTTCTTCCAAGCTATATGAAGCACCACAGCGAAGAACACTAACTGTCAGTTCTGTTCAATCAGCTAAAAGACGTTCACTCTGGCTAGCATCCTGCTGTATATTATATATATATATACATATATATAAACTTCAGGTGTTTCATTTCACCACACAAACAGCACCTTCAGTTTTCAAACGTGGGAGCATCTCTGTCATTCACTTGTCAACACTGAAAGACAAACTGCAGGTATGCCACTCTAAGCTACATCTATGCAGCACACACAGTTTTTGACAGCAGCACACATAGCTTCTGAAACACATGCAGGCTAATAATACCCTTTACACATAGACACATAGCAGGTGGTAGAATGACTCTCTGTGCCATGCTGTAGTGGGCTTATAGTTAGCCTACACAACACCAAAGACACAGTAAGGAAAGAAAGAGAGAAGAACACAGTAAAAAAAAACAAAAAAAAAACACAAGGATTTATGCCAGCGGCAGTGTGGTAAACAAGGTCACCCATGTGCCGATAAATAAATGCTGCTGTTGGCTGCAGAATGTGAGCATATAGCCGAGCTCTAGAAATACAGCCAAGGATGGAGAAAGAAAAGGTTAGACAGCAAGGAAAGGAAAGGGTATAGGACAAAGAAAACATGAAAACATCTAGAAAACTAATAGATGTCTGTGCAATCAAAAACATAATATGGTAAAATGCATTTAAACTGGTTTTATTCCATTCAAATAAATACTCCAAGTACAAACATTTAATTAAGTGAACAAAAGCGATATTATACATCTGTTAAATACTCCAAAACACATCGCCTTCAACCCTGTTCCAGTTTATACAATTTAGGGATAGACAGACAGACACAGAAAACATGCAAAGAGAGATGTAGCAAGAAAGATAGATAAAGAGAAAGACATTTAGAGTGGACAAGAGTGGGAGAGAGCAGGAGAGAGTGAAACTAACAGAGAAGAGAGTAAGAGCAAGTGAGACAGAAAGATAGAGAGAGAGAATGAGTGAGAGCAAGAGACAGATAGAGAGATAGAGTAAATGAGCGAGAGAGAGAATGAGAGCGAGAAAGACAGGTAGATGGACAGAGAAAGTGAGAGAGAGTAAGAGCAAGAGTGTGAGAGAGAAAGAGTGAGAGCGAGAGAGCAAGAGACAGAGATAGAAAGTAAGTGAGCAAGAGAGAGCGAGAGAGAGCGAGAGAGCCACAGAGTAAGTGAAAAAGAGAGTGTGAGCGTGAGAGATGGATAGCGAGCAAGTGAGTGAGCGAAAGAGAGAGCGAGCGAGCTTGCAGCTGAGTATTCTCCATGAACACATGCAACAGCGTGCAATACCCGAAGGATGCTGCCAGAACGGCAACGCTCCAGCAACTCTTGCGTCTGTACTCATTGTTATTAATGCCTTATCAGCGCTTTAACCCAGTGAAATGATCGTGATTTGGGTGCTATTATATTTATATACTGCAGTAAAGACCTGCTCAGCTGTTAGCCAGGACTGAAAGCTACTAATTCATGCAAAATGTGAAATTTCAGCCTCCATATCGAACCTAAAAATAGCTTCTGTGTCTCAAACGAGTGTCATACTTATTTGCTCACAAACAAAGCCTGCTTACAAACTGATATTCAATTTGTGTTCAAACAGCTACAACACTGTGTGCTTACAGCAGTCAGGTTCAGACAGAAAGGGAGACGGTGTATCTAGGCTACAGGTGTATCTCTCTGCCTGGCCCTGAGAGACAGTTCTCATGTGTCCACCAGATCTGACTCCCAGGAGACCTAGTCATGCCTTGCCATAGAATAAATACAGAAAAAATCAGATAGATACACAGACACGGTAAAACAGGCAGTTACAGGTAGGGGTGAAATGTAGGCAATCGATACATTAACTATCAATGAATGGGCGAAAAAGAGTATTACCAGTTCAACACGACAATTTATCATCTTACAATTTAGTGTCATATTATTAGCTCAGATATGCACTGCCACAGGTGGAGTCACTAAAAATGAGTATCTCTGAATGCAAATGCTTTCCACAGTGGTAACAACTTTCTCATGGAGTTTTGCCCAAAAGGCCAAAAGAACAATATTTCTCACAGAGAGAAACCACACTTTATATGCAATATTAAAGTTATAATGAATATTAATGAATTTTTAAACCATAGGGCCCTTCTTTCTAAGTCACAGACAGAAAAGACTCCACTATACTCATCATATACATAAAATAAATTATGCCTCTCAATTGCTATTGATTTGCTGAACGTTCAGCAAACAAACTGTTTCTGTGATTTTTTACATCAGAATGATACAAGCCAGTGGTATGATTAGTAGAGGCATTCTTGGTTCATTTGAATATGAAAAGAATGAGTTTAAATGTTAAATGTTCATAGCTACTTCCACTGATGCACTCACATATCCTAATATGTTTATAATGCAAATATTGATGTCATAGGAACATGTATATTTCGAAATGTAACTGTTTGTAAATGTATATTTCGAAATGTAAAATGTTTCACTTTTCACAAATTTTTCTGTTTATTCCATTAATCATAAAAAGTATAATAATAATAAACGGCAGTGAAGCATTTGATACACTTGGCCAAGACTAACCCTCTGCTTCAGTACTGTTTTTGCCCTTATCTTTTACAATCCCAACATCATTTAAAAAGCCATTCCATTACTATAAGGTGAATTTGGGTTTGTTTGATGAAGGGAGGAGATACGGATCAAGAAATTGTCTAGAGATAATTGCAGTCTGATTTCTAATCACTAGTTCATTGAGGTTAGCCTGGCTGAGGGTAAATGCTGTCCAACAGAAAAGTCTGTTCCTTGCCATCCTCTACTCCCCTAGTCCAGCAAGTGGCCACTCATGTAACGTAGGTGGTTCATACTTCCAAGTCATGAGGCGAATTCGGTCAGGGCATGTTAAAAGCAACGCTGAACCAGAGGACAGGTTCCTCACCACCTCCACACCTGTGCTTGTACAATGACTTACGTCTCTGACGAGGAATTCCAGGGTGGCGTAGGCGATGGCAATGCCGTCATGTGTGCTGGTACCCCTGCCCAGTTCATCCAGGATGACGAGAGAGTGAGCTGTGGCATGAGACAGAATCTCGGAGGCCTCCAGTAGCTCCTCCATGAACGTGCTCCTGCCCCTGGAGATATTGTCAGAGGCTCCCATCCTAGCAAGAAACATATTTCATGTAACATGCTGAGAGATCATGACTAATGGAACAAACATACTGCTGTAGGTCTGAAACAAAATAGGCCCACAGAGACATTCTCAATTGGAGAAGTCAACGTAATGCTAATTCAACCATCAAATGGAACATGCTTCAAAAATGGTGGCTGCCTCCTTGGAACAAGAGAGTGCTGCCTAATAACTCTAAAGCACTTTAGGAGCATTGCAGAAGCTCCAGCCCAGAGGTAGAACCAGTAAGCATGATATTACCACGGTCAGATGGAAGAGTTAGTTAATAATGGCTGGTCTCAGCAATGATTATACCTCAAGATCTGGGGAGGATAATGAGGGGGAAAAATGACTGCAAATTCATATGATACACTCTCCACTTCCAAATATATCAGGCTGAAGAAAGGAAACTGCTTCATTACGGGCAAAATGTGTAGTGTGGAGACCAAATTAGCTCATCCATTACGAATAAAGAAACCATGTTGAACAACTGTGAGAACAAATACAGTGTATTATGCTACACTAAACATTGTCAAGGCCAATTTAATCTAATAATTCAAAGAAATCCACAGAGTAGGACATCTGAGAGCATCCCTGGTATGCAGCAGATCTTCTGGGACTACTGCAATAATATTCTGAGGTTATACAATCTCATTAATCTAGCATAAAGTTCAACCCAAAAAGATTGTTATTCATAACTAAGAATAAAACTGTGAAAATTGTCTTATACGCTAAGTTCCCCTTACAAATAATTCATTGGCTATGCTCTAGATTTTGCTTGCAATTCCAAAAACCAATTCAAATGCTTCTCGATTAATAGCATTTTTAAAGAGGTTCTAAACCGGCCAGATATTTGTGGTCAACTAAAGGTCAAGATACCAAAAGCCCTTCATTATACTTAATTGTCCTTTTTTGGCACATATTTGATTCTTAAATAATTATTTAAAATGTTCCCACAGCTTATGGTAAAAGGTCTTATCAAACGTTTATCCAGCAATCAGCTATGTTTTTCATATTTGAAAAGAGCCCAGAAATAAAACAAGGGTTTTTTCACTATCATTTCTAATGCCAGGCACCCATTAACCCTCCTATTGTGCTCATTCAGGCTTAACACTCTGTGTTCCCGGTCACTTTTCACCAGGAACATGTTAGTTGATTATACATCCATGATAATATATATATTTCTGCCTATATTGTTTTGGAACTTTCTACCAACTCAAATGTATGTGAACATTACAGATTTTGAACTTCCATTTCCCATTTATGGCTTGTAGGCCTCATTCACATAAGGTCATTCTTATAAGGTCATAGAAAAAAATATCATAGGAGAGATTATTTTGACTGTAACACATACTAAGATGAAACATTTTGTACTGTTCATCACAAAGAACCACATTTCAATGTTTACCAAGAACACTGGTTTTAAACTATTAACATTTTCTTAAAAAGTAGCACAAAATCACATCTACCGTGTTCCCGGTCAAAAGTGATGGAAGGATTTATTTAGTAAAGAAACAAGACAAAGTTTTTAGTGGTTGCTAAGACATAAAAAAGGTGGTTGCTATGCTTTAGGAGGTGGTTGCTAGGTAGTTTTTAGGCAGTTGCTGTGTAGGAGGTTGTGGCTCAGGTGTTTCTAGGTGGTTGCTATCGGATAAAATGTGGTTGCTCAGGAGTTTCTAGATGGTTGCTATCGGATACAATGTGGTTGCTCAGGAGTTTCTAGTTGGTTGCTATGGTGGATGAGGTGGTTGCTAGGTTTTTTAGGTGTTTCCTATGGTCTCTGGGTCAAAGCAGTTTCCTCCAGGATCAATAAAATTTTCTGATTTTGATTCTGATATACAAAGTGGTTGCTAGGCTGTTGCTAGGCGTTTGCTGCTGTGTAGTCGTTTCTAGGCAGCTTCTGTTTGTAGGAAGTGGTTGATAAAGAGTTTCTGGAGTTTTGCTCTGGTTTACCAGGTGGTTGCTGGAGTGCTGCTGGGTGCTTGCTGTGGTGGAGGAGGTGGTTGCTAAGGAGTTTCTGGATGGTTGCTATGGTATAAAAGGTGGTTGCTCTGGTGTAGGAGGTTGTTGCTATGTAGTTCCCAGGTAGTTGCTAGGGTGCAGGACTGGCAGGGGAGTTTCTATGTGGTTACAAAGGTTTAGAAGATGGTTGCTCAGGTGAAGGAAGCGGTTGCTATGGAGATTTTTGGCAGCAGGCCAATCTCAACATTTCTTCAGGAATGTTTTTATTTGAATGAACTTTCAACAGGTGTGGTTCCCCGTGGAGTGAAAACTGAATTGGATGTGTGGAGGAAAGGTGTGTGTGTGTGTGTGTGTGTGTTCAAAGGCACCAGCATGGTGGGTTGTGGGAATGTTCTTTAACTCACTTTTATACACTAATGTCCAGCCATTTTTGACCGGTAACACCATGAGTGTTCCTAAGTTCAATAAAACACACAAAATGTAATACAAATTCTCAAATTTTTTATGCATTCCAGTGCCTTGTGTAAACAAAGTCATGGAACCTTAGAACAAACTGATGAAATTAACTGTGTTTTCTAGAGACAAAATTTGAAAATCGGAACACAATAAGAGTGTTAAGTAAAGTGATTTTCCTCATTTCCCTATAATTAGCAAGAGCTGCATATGCTGATAGCATGCAGCTGAGTACGTCATTTCATTTATATAAAAACATGGAATGCAAACAGTTCAGAAGGCGACCTAACCTGGCTTGCCATTTCTGAAGTGGCCGTCCTTCAGAGCTACAGCTCGAAATATTTATACGCACTAAACTGAAGGTATCATGTGATATGATGGAAACCAACGTTTCTTCATCCTCTTTTGCAGATCAATTAAGCACACCTAGGGTCGCACAACAACTCAAAAACAACACGTAGAGACAATTTTTTAACCTGGTGCTTCTACGGCAGTAGTGTGCAAAGTGTGTAAAGTGTCTATTTGTCATATGTGAACACACCACAGCACAAAGTGTGAACAGCACAACATTATTCTGCATTTAACCCATTCACCAAGTGAAGCAGTGGGCAGCCAGGAACACCAGGTGGGGATGGAACCTTACTTAAGGGTACCTTAGGGGTGCCACTGGCAGTACTGGGATTCGAACAAACAGCATTCTGATCACGGGGTGACTCCCTGGTTGCTAGGCCTCCAGCTGCAGTAGTAATCCACATCTACAAAGTCTGTTTCATTTAACCCTTCTCTGACTCTGCGAGGGTCAACACTGAGGGTGATCAGCTTGAACACTACTCACATCTGGTCACTTAAGGATAAGATGTTCTTTGCATCATTCTCCATTTTAGAGTCCGCTCAAAAACACCTTTCTATCCAAGAAGCCCTTTCTACCACTGAGGACAGCAGCGATTACCAGGTATTTCAGTACACAGTGCTGAAATAATCTTCTGCTCCTAAAAGTGTTTGGGTTTTCGTGACTGATAAAGATGTGCAGCTGCGGCAGCAAAGTCCAGGCGAAGGGGGTAAACAGATTATTGGTTTGAATTGCCCCAAACCATAATTATACATTACATGCGAATATATTTTATAAACTATAGATATTTTTTTTAAACATAAACTCTGCTTCCAAGCAAAATATTCTTTACTAAAATTATTTCTAAATAATGGACCAATTTCTGTATTATTTCTGTATTATAATTTTTACTTAATTTTCTCATGTTTTGCAAGATGGTCCTTTAAATACGGAGAAAATGGCATTTTGTGATTTTCTTCAAGGTACATGACACATGAGTTGTGTATTTGGACATGTAGGCCAGTGCTCATGCTTTTTTAGGCAGAAAATGTCCTGAAACCTGACGCAGAATGCTTAGTACATCATGGCACCGTCTGTCTGTGTATGGATTTTGAAGCAAATAGGAATTAGAAAGCGTGACCAATTGCAGAAATGAAGTTGTGAATCCAAGCCTTACAGGAGCCCTTAAAATATAGGCCTAGTTTGAGATCAGCACTTTCACTTGCCCACTTTTTAGCGTGTCCTTGGACTGGACGTTACCACACGCTCAGTGCTTATGCTATGCGAACACTGATGGACTATCAGCAAGGTTATCGAGCACTACTTCTTCCCTTGTCATTTTCTGGTTGCCATGGAAACAGGAAATGAAGTGGAATTCAAATAAAAAACAAAATAAAGCCTGTGCGAATTATCGATATATATACTGTGTGTGTGTG
>JBBPCX010000040.1:8008432-8032061 GCA_037974365.1 Hydrocynus forskahlii | reverse complement strand
AGAACATGGTTGTTGTTCAATAATAAGATTATTCCTCAAAAATACAACTTGCCTAATAATTCTGCACTCCCTGTAGATATCATTTACTATATCTATCCACTCCTGTATTGTAGGGGGTTCGGGGAGTAACCAACGCCTTGTAAGGGCCTTTTTACTAGCAGTTATCAAAATGTCAAATAAGTATTTATCAAATCGCCTCATTTGAAAATCGCCTTTCCTAAAAATAATGTGGAGAATTGGAAAGGCAAGTCAATATTAAGTATGCTTTTCACTGCTTTATGAAAGTCTGTCCAGAAAGATCTCATCACCGGACATTCCCAGAAAATATGCCAGTGGTTAGCTTCCTGAAGTCCACATTGTCTCCAGCATTTAGCATCCTCTCCTAAAAAGTGTGCTTTCTGTTTTGGTGTGATAAAATAACAGACAAGACACTTCCACCCAAACTCCCTCCATGTGTGGGAGTTGGTGCATTTCCACTGTCATTTACATATATCAAGCCAATCTTCGTTTGTTATTGAAAAATTACCCTCTTTGTCCCATTTGTCTTTAATATATTCTGAGGTATGGGATTTTTGTCATAAGAGCCTCATAAAATCTAGAGATACAACCTTTGTTTGGGTCATTTTGGCTGGCTCCAATAAACATACGAAGTATTGGGTCAGTAAGGTCTGTTTTTGTTTGATGTGTTCAAAATGGTTACGCACTTGTAGATATCTGTAGAAATCAGATACCTAGGTGTTTTTAATAGCACTGAGCATTCTTAGTTCAAATCATATCTCCTCCTCTACGTGCCAGTGCCAAGACAAATGTGGTTTCAATTGAAGAGTAAAGTCTATGTTTACGACAGAATGTCTCAATTTCTGCCAATGAGCTTTGAGTAAGAAACACTTCAACAAAAAGTAAAAAGAGGCATTTCAAGGCGTTTACCTCTGCAACCTTAGAAAGTTAAACAAATGTTTTTAATAGAATTATTTTTTGAACCTACAAAGCCATTTGAAATACTACTCAAATTACAGCATTACTAGTTATATAACAAAACGTAATTGCATGACCAGGTAAATCTTTCATTTGTACGTCTAACATATGACATTCAGGTGAAACTCAAGAACATAATGGCTGTCCAGCCTGTACTGTGCAGTGCAGTATATGATTTTGCTTCCCTTTCTGTTTTAAAGTAATGCCCATCTCAGTCAATTCTACATGAAAGAGAAGAACAGAGGTGTCAACTGGACATAGCAGCACTTTCAAAAATATCAAAGGTTTTGTGCCCTTTGCTCTGGCTTAAAAAACACCACCTGGCAGCTTTGCAAAGCATGAAGCTTCAGCCACTGTCAAATGTGACAATGAAGTTTAATAAAAGATGAAATATAATTTGCTTGCACCAAAAGCAGTCACTGCAGTATAAATACAAGGCAAGACTGTATGTGGCTGTAAATGTATCAGAGAACGCAGCTTTCACTGCAAATGAACATCATCCAGTGTTTCACCACACAGTGGAAAAGTTAATTTGAATGCGGCTTTACTCCCGGCTCAGCTGGTCTGATTGCTGATTACTGTGTCACAATGCAAACCCCTTCACTGGAGCACAGCATCTGATTAGAAAAGCGAGAGTCGCGGCTCTTAAGTCGCAGCCGCAAACATACAGGCACCAAACCAGGATTAAAGTGGTCAAAAAGAAAAATGGGCAATCGGGCACGAGTGCCAGTGACGGCACACCACAAGAACCCGTTGATTATGCATGAGTGGTAAGAGGATGGAACAGATGGAGAAGCAGGCTTGGGACTGCATGCAAACCGTGACATTTCAGAGACTGACTTTTTACCTTCTGCACTGTGGTTTAATACTAATTATTCCTTTCTCAAACAAGCGGTGAAAACTGGGTTGAAAGTCTGGATCCTAAGCTGTCAATGAATGCCACATTTGTGTTTTTAGGCAGTAGAGGAGATAATTTATTAAGATTTGAACTTGAATATGCAAAAACTTGGGCACCCCTGGTCAAATTACACATTTTGTTGATTTACGTAAAAAAGAAGCAAACACTGTAGGGTATTCTACATTTCTGCAAAACACACTGACTCTCAGTTGTTTATTTGCCAAATTAAATATACTGGAACATAAACTTATGCCCTGTGCATAAGTTTGGGCACCCTTTTAGTCAGTGCTTCATCCCCTGGTTAAAATCACAACCTCCAACAGGTTTCTTGTATGCAGCTTCTTGATTAAGGAAATAAGCAATTTCTTTTCTTTTTTAACTTCTTCCCTGACTTTGGGACATTAGTGTCCAGGATATTTAGTCTAATCCCCTCAACACTTCCTGTACTACTGGCTGCACACAGCCCCAAAGCTTAATAGATTCATCCTCAGGCTTGAGAGCTGACAAGCGGTTTGTTTACTAAAATGGTTCATCTTTCTCTTCCCCCCCATTCATTCCTTTGGTGATGGGAGGCAAAGAGTTTCATTCTTGATTTATCAGACTACACGACTTGATTCCACAATGTCTGTGACTTGTGAAGTGTTCTCTTGCTTACATTATACACTGATGAGATCATGTAGATCATGAGATCCATATAGATGATGTTTCCAACAACACTGCATGGTGGGCCAACGTATCACTATTCCTGTCCCGAAATGTAGTTTCATTTTGCCCCCCAGAACTGAAGAGTTCTCTTTATCCTCCATATCTTAATGACATTTCAAACAGTCCACATTACAAGTAGGAAGTGCTTAGATAGCGTTTATGGTCCCTTGTTTTATAAAAGTTCTTTTTTTTTTAGTTTCTGATTCTTGGTGAGCTGCTTAGATGAGTCCATGGCTACTGAAACACCCTGAGAGGTTTGAAGGGTCACACACACCTCAATTTGGATTAACTCAAATATGGTTCAGCCTATTATAAAAACACTAGTGGATCAACTGTGCATTTGCCATTTGCCAAGCAGATGTTGTTTTAACTTCTTTACATGTAGAAAAAAAAATACATTCACAAAAACATGCAATTCGTTATTGCTGTTCAGCAATAATGCTTCTTTAGTGAGTGGTCTTAAACCATGAGCAAGGAACCCATTTTATAAGCCAATATTCATGGCAGACATGACACTGAACACTGAGTATAGCATTATATTGTCATGCTGTCATTCAGAATTGCCATATTTTCTTCCCCAGCCATGTCTGCAGATATTTAAAAAAGAAAACTGATTTGCTCTTTTCACATTTTCAAGTCTTCTGCGCTCATAGAGCTTCGACTTTTATTTTCAGGGAGAGAGAGGACATGAAAGAGAGAGGAGACAAGAAAGGAAAGAGATCTCTCTGACGGCCTTCTTCCTGTACCTCTTGTCCGGACACAGTGGTGTAGTCCAGAGATGGGTTTCGGAGGATGAGACGAAGCTCTCGTCGATGCTCCATAATTTCCGAGAGGACTGCCTGAATCTCATCTTTCCTTTCTCGGATTATGCGAAAATCAGTCAGGTCTGAAAACAGCTCCGTTTTATTCCCAGTCCTAAAAATTATATTGGACAGATGGTAAAATAGCAACAAAGAAAACTGTGAAATGGTTAACAACAGACTGATAATTAGATAATTTTATGATTTTATGGTTGAACTATACCAGATAATTAGATTATTACTGATTAAAGGCTTCTCTTCCATATCAAATATACGCTCTTGGATATATACAAGAGGATTTTGCTACAGTTTCGGTACATTTCCAAAGGAGTATGTTAGCTATTATTTTTAAGATAATCAAACATCATTTGATAATCATTTTGACACATTTCACTCTCAAAAGAACAGAAAATACATTCATTAGAGGAGCCACTGGGCAGCTGAATGGAGTCTAATGAGACTAATTTTGCAGAGGGAAGAATCGGAGGTGGTTTTCACAAACATCCAGTCTGATGACCTATACCACAAAACCTTAGGGAAAGGGAAAGTATTTAAAACTACTTTTTTAATCATGTTGCTCCAGTATTCAAAGGTTGGAAAAAACTTCACAAGACCAACCTTAATTTATTCTCTCATGTCGGTCTCGTCCAAAGCCCGCAATGTAACAGCTTTTGTCAAACATTTATTCATGGAATTCAGCGACTGCCCGGTGGATTACATTATTATAAGTGAGTTCCTGGTCAGTGGGTTTTCAGTTCCTTTCCAAGCACAGAGAAATTAACTGAAATCGTCTGTCGTATTTGATGTGCCAGATGAGGATTAGGTTGAAAAGGCTACAGTATTCCTTTTAACAAGTCTTCATCCAAATTACACTATTAATAGGCATTCTCCACAGAAGATCATTCTGTGTTCAGGATTAGGCTCAGTGTTTGCAGCTAACACATACTCACTTGGCAGCCTTTTCATTCAGTACTTTGAGGAAATTGTGGGCAGGGCTCAGGAGCTGCGGTGTGTCCAGAAGCAGACTCTTCAACAGAGCGGAGCCAAGTTCTGACTGGACTGCAGGAATGAGGGCTTGAAGCTCTGTACTCAGGCGGGACAGCGTGCTACTGATGAGGTAAAACTCCTGAGTGGAACACTGATACACAAAAACAAAACAATAAAGAAAAACATGAAAACAGCCGCCCCCTCTTTTGAGCTCTAGAAAATGTATGTGCACATGTTTACTCCCAGTATGCTCTTATTAATCAAACCTAATGAAGCACAAACTCTTCACAATGAAGATGCAAACTACTCTTCTCCATATTTCGATGCTAGCCAGCTACGTCAAGAGCCAATTAAAGCCTTGCTTGAACTCTGCAGCTGTTTATACACATGTAGCCCATTTCCCAAAGGCATATCTAGCTCACAACCAGTCATCGCAACTAATCATAATGATGTGGGAGAAACACTCCCTCCCTGTGTTCATTAAAATTCAAGAGTGTGGTAGCTTCACGTAGGCTGCAGGAAAACATCTCGATGGCATACCCACTGGAATGTCTATATGAGTCTAATGTACTGGATTACAGACCAGCGGGCCTATTTTGTTCCCATCTTTATATACTATCTCTGAAGTTATACTTCAATAAGAATGTGATGAGGCCAATAGAACAGGAACCAGAGCTCAAAAGGGATGATTTTGCCAATGCAAAATGCAGCTATTTCTCATATTGTTGTCTAATGGTGTAATGATCTCAGTGCAGTATCAAAAATACTGAAAATATCATTTAGGTTTACATTTATGGCATTTAGCAGACACTTTTATCCAAAGCGACTTCCATTCCCTAAGTACAGGGGACAGTCTCCCTGGAGAAACTTGGGATTAAGGGTCTTGCTCAGGAACCCAGTGGTGGTATGCTGGAGGTAGGATTAAAACCCATGACCTCTTGGTCCAGAGGCAAGTATCCTACCCACTAGACCACCACCATATCAAACACTAGAAGAACTAAACAAACCTTAAAATGGTATCTCTCTGTTTTTTTTTTCCAAGGGTTGATGTATTTTAGGAAAAGCATGATGTGGATCCTATCAGAGTAAAGTGAGCAGAGAGGGGTGAGGTTATGCATGAACAACCGATGATGAAAGTTGAGAAATGAAATAATGCAAAGCAATGTAATGATACTGAACTGAAAACAGAATCTACAGTTCACTGACTGACTGACTGATGGATGAGAATGTATTTTTTTGTTTTCCCTTTTGTCTTGACTTCAGGAGTAGAAAGCATGCAGACTACACAGCTACACAGCTATGTGCTGTTTCAAATTGTGGATTCCAATCACTGTCAAACATGCAGGAGCCACAGGATTCTGATCTTGGTATGAAATTCCAGCCAGTGTGCAGTTCAGAACACATGTGGGGTAAAAGATGAATGAAGAAACAAAGGTAAAGTTTTGAAGAGCTGGGTAAGACACAGTTCATTGCAATTCTGACCGCTGGACTTACTGAGCAACAGAGGGCTCTGTTACACTCTACATCACTTTACATGGTGGATACATCAGGGGAAAAAGTTCTCCAAGCATGAAAAATGTATAAACTGCATGAGTGATCAGCTGGGTGATATGATGAAAGGAAATGATAAAAGATTTTTAAAAGTAACGTATTTCATTCTCTTCCTGAAAATATTTCTGGTCTGTGTTTTACATATTTCGATTTCAATAAAAACACCTCTCCAAGCTGTGGCTCAGAAACAGGACCAAAATAAACCATGAAAATGGTGAAAGGTTAAACCCCTCATTTATAATCAATGAATTATCAAATAAAGAGAAAAGCTTGTGGGTAAAAGAGCAAACTGGACATTGGCTACAGAGGGGTCAAAGGAAAGTTCAGTACAAAAATACCTCAGGGTCTAGACCCCAAAAAAGAAGGGTTGAGATTTTTGGTCATTGAGAATATGCTTGGAATGTTTTTCTAAATGAAGGAAATAAATATAATCTTTTAGCAGCTGGTAGCCCAGTGGTTCACCCTGCGATCAGGAATTCATGGGTTCGATTCCCAAGACTGCTAAGCACCTCTGAGGTTCCCTTGAACAAGGTACCGTCCCCACACACTGCTCCCCAGTTCCTGGCTGCCCGCTGCTTCACTTGGTGAATGGGTTAAATGCAGAGGAAGAATTTCATGCTGTTCACACTGTGTGCTGTGGTGTGTTCATGTATGACAGAAGGGTCACTTTCACTTCATATGAGGGTAAAGACGATAAGAGGATAAATATAAATGAGAGACAGAGGTAAAGGATTATTACCTGGATATTCAAAAGGAATACCCAGAACCCGGGCCAAACAAATAAAGAAGTCCAAAAAGAGGTTCGGGCTAGGAAGAAACAGAATACGTGAGACAATGTGCAAGGAGAAATCTTTCACGAAAAGTCTGTGTTTAGTCCAGTAGACATGAAAACCAAAATAGCAAAAATTAAACCAAATTCTTAGAATGATAAATTGTATCACACCTAACACGTGTGTATTGTTACAACCCTGCTGTTCTACTTTAGCCTGGTTTTCTTAGCGCTCAATCCTCAACCACTTTATGCACTACCGAGATGAAAATCTGGCAAGAAATTTGCCTCTGAACATCGATTTAGTACCAACACAAGGCCTACACCTTGCTGTTATTCTGTTGATTTGATTTCTTTCACGCAGACATGGCGTAAAATGGTATTTGGTCCTGTGGTGCTGAATGACACAGCTGAAATATCCAGGTGATGCCAGGTTGACAAAGACAACCTTTCTCCCCAACTGCTTTTCCAGCGTCTACGCACCTCCAATGTCCATCTGTTTCGCCTTCTTTTCATTACGCTAATGGAGCAATTCAAAGGGAACACACCATTGAGCACTGGCCCCTTAGCCAACCGACTGATTCTGAAAATGAATGCATCCAAGGAGACATTCAAAAGGAAAAGAAATGAAGCTTTCTAATTATGAGGGCAAAGGGTGGGCAACGAGTCTTTGACAGGCTAGCGGAATTTAGATGTGGAGACAAAACATCAAACAAATTTTCATTTCTTAAGCCTCTGAAACAGATAAGGTAAAGCCAGCACTCAGTGTTTGCATCAATGAAAGCCAAGGATATTATCCATCAAGTCTGTTAGACATACATGTTTACATAAGCAAGTTATTATTCTCGGTCAATGGATGGAATTCTTTGATCAATTAATTGCAGCTTCAAATATGGATAAAACTCTATGTATTAAATGACAACAGAGTGCAAAACAGGCATATTGGCATAAAACTGATCACAAATCATGTCATATATTACAGACAAATCCATGGAAATAAGAGCCCCATATGCTAAAACAAGGGATAAACGTATGTTCGAACAGCACCAAGAAACCAAACTACAAACCTGATACTGTCCGAGTTGTCAAAACCCATCAGAGTCCCAAAGACACTCTTCCAGAGCTTCGAACAGACATTATAACAAATGACCTCTGCGCCGGTTCACTACATTTTCAGGAACTTAGCAATTTGCAGTCTGATCTTACTCCATAAGCCTTTTTAATGCAGGAGAAATGGTTTGGCATGAATGGTGAATTTGGAACAGGTCCCTGACACTGTTTCTTACAAAGGAAAATAATAACTTCCTAAGTATAGAGCTGGTTTAGCTGCTCTGTGGTGGCCTTCTCCTTTGCCCCATGCTGGCATGTTCCAGTCAGATGCCCCAGGCAAATCAAGCGCCCTGGACAAAAGGCAGCTTCTGCTCTTCAACATTTTACCAAAGCACAGGAAATGTGTTTTTCCCAACTATATCATCTCGGACCACAATAAGGTAAGTTTCCGAACGTAACTGCTGCCTGTTTCAGTGTATTTATTCCAGTTGAAGTTTATTTCTCCATAAATGTGATGGTCAAGCTCCATTTAATTTTGAAAACTTTATCGTAACAGCAGCCAAGTTTCTTTAACGGGCAGAATTTTACAATATATATAGGGTACAGACAGAAGAGGCATCGTAAAGCGTTCTGCTTTGCCAACACACTGGTCCTGCTTGGCCTGCAGTGTTTTCATACTGACATGCGAAATCTGGCCATACCTTTTTGTGGTAGATGCTGCAGAGGCCCCTCTCCAGGTCTGGCAGGCGAGTGAGCAGGGTCTGGATGGAGGCTAATACGCTGGACTCTGAGGACAGGATCTCAGCCACCGCATCCTGACGAGAGTGGATCTCGCTGAGAAGTAGTGGGAGAGAGCCAGGTCACGACAAGGCAGGACACAGATTTCCATGTAGATTTTTTTTTTTCCCCAATGTTTGCACATTTGTGACATATATCGGTTTCAGATCTTCAAACGAAGCTTAATACTAAGTTTAATACTATCAATCAATTAAAGACATTTAGTGATCAATCACCCAGGTCTGACAACTGCCAACCCTGTCAACTTAAATAGAACCTTTTTAGCTGTGTGAATTACACTAGAAGGTCTCAACAAGATGAAAAAAGATGAGAAAGAATGAGATGAGAAAAAATGTTTTGAAAGGGGTCTGTTCTGGAAGGGGGTTTAAGGCTCTGGGACAACAGTGAAAAAATAGTAGTGAATCTTCCCAGGAAGGGCCAGCCTTCTGATAAGGTCAGTGTTTATGATTCCACCATTAGAAAGAGACCAGGCACAATTGTTATCCATGGGAATTGCTAACCACTGCAAACCAAGGCAAGCATAAAGTTATTTGCAAAAAGGACCCTGATAACCTCCAAGGCTTCCAAAAAAACATTTATTTGTACAAGAGGGGTACATCTGGGGTAAAACTAACAGCATTCCATAACAAAAACACAAGCTTGTGTTTTTATTATGGAATGCTGTTAGTTTTACCCCAGATGTACCCCTCTTGTACAAATAAATGGTGGTGGTAGTGCAATGTTTTTGGATCATTGTCATGCTGCATAACTCAATTGCATTTTAGCTTCATATCATGGACAGATGACTGGACATTCTCCTGCAGGACTTTCTAGTGCAGAGCAAATTCATGCTTCAATTGATTATGACAACTTCCCAAGCCTCTGAAGCGTCCCCAAACCATTTTTTTTATTTGATCACCAGTGAAATTCTGTGGAAGGAACTTAAACAAACAGTGTAAGTTTACTTTTTCACATGAGTAATGTAGTCAGTCATTTAAAAACTTTCTTTGGTACTGTTTGTCTTATATTACATTTAGCAAGAGAATATGACACCAGTTTATGTGACATATGCAAAAACAGTGGAAATCTGACAAATACCTTTTATATGTGCCTACATTTATAGCGTACCATAAGGAATAACTAAGTAAGCAAAGAATTCTAAACCTTTTATGACAACTAAGGGCTTGTATACTTAATGCAGAACTAAACTCAAATTTCAGTTTGATATGAGGTTTGTTTCAGCAGAAGATTTTGAAAAACAACTACTAAAATCCAATTAAGCAGTGTTATGGCAGAATAGGACTGGTCATTCTTTGGGGACAATTGCAAAACATTAATTCTGGGAAACTAAACATTAAATATGTAAGAACGCAAATACATCATGAGGGATAAAATCTAAATTTGGAGGGAAATGTGAAAGGTCATAAGTGAAGGTTTTATAGAAAGTTTAAGCCTCAATAAAAGCAAGCTGGGCTTTACTCATGTCTACAAATGGCAGAGTTCTCCAGTAATCCACACAGGCAGCCCTCTTTCCAGATGCAATGAAAAGACAGCTGCGTGAAATAGTTTGCAAAGCAAATGGCTGGAAATTCTTTTCTGCATAAACAGTTCCTAAAATGTGGCTAATCTTCACTAAGCCATAATAATAAATACAAAGAGTCTCACTGAAAATCAACTTAAAACAGAAATCAGATATTTGAAATCTGTAAAGTGAAGTATTCCCAAATAAAATCTGTATCAGGGAGAGTTTCAGCGCCAGTTTTTTTTTGTTTTTTTTTTGCTCAATAACAAGTGGGGGTGGGTGAAGGGGTGGTGAAACATACTACAAATTTTTTCTCACCCACCGGTGACAATTAAAATAAGATGCTTTAGAGTTAGGAAAAAGTCACTACACTTAATTCAAAAGAAATAGTTAAAAAGGTTTTGCCAATTGAGTCATTTGTTTGCAGTTTATCAATCAGTTCTTGCAAGAATGATAACATGGCTGAAGCCAGGACCTATTATAATTAGTATACGTTGATATTTTATTTTTGAAACAGCTTTGATGTAGTCACAATGTTGTAATGCTCCAGTTCATGTGTTGTGAAGGATGTTAAGTGGGGCAGCATGGTATGTTTTCATTATTGTGATCAATTATGTCCCAATAAACTTTTCTGAGTAAAGGTACTGTAAAAACATCTACAACACTGGATGTATCTTTACAAAGAACTGTATTGATTTAATTATAGAGAGTCTGTAAACAACAACAACAAACTTTCATTTGGAGTTGGTCCCCCTTTGCAGCTGTAACAGCTTCCACTCTTTTTGGAAGGCCTTCCACAAGATTGCATATATACATGTGTGTGTGTGTATATATATATATTAGGGCATTAACACAAAAGTCGACTAGTCGACTATAGAGGCACGAGTCGACGGCCCCTGAGAGAAGTCGACAAGTCGTGTGTTTTTTTTCCCCTCTCTCTCTGCCCTCGCTTGTGTACGCGAGTCTCTGCCTCTGATTGGCTGACGCTGACACGCGTTCCTTGGTTTAACCAATTACTATAGTCCCTTCATAAAAGGGGCAGTACCATTGGGTAGAGTGGAATCTAAACGAGACCACAGCAAGACAAGAGGCACTGTAGCAGAGAACACGGACACACATCACATGTGTGGAGATACTTCACTCTAGAGACACAAACAGCACGGAGACCTGCACAACCTGCAACTCGGTGTTAAAGTACAGTAACAGTACTGGCGTTCTCCACAGCATTTGAAACGCACCGCTAGCTAACATGGCTAACGCTAGCACTGCAGAGAGTCGTCCTGCCGTGGCTTAAACTGTTCCCACTCTCAGTTATGCTCTTAAATTTACCAGAAAATTCAAGGTATCAGCCTTTGTTTAGTTTAATTGTCATATTGACTGTTAATGTTACCGAGAACTTTAATATAAGTTGCTCAAGTGTTGGACACATGTGTTCCTCCGGTGCGTATGTGACGTCATCACGACTAGTCGACTCGACTTCGTCTATCTTGCTGGATTAGTCGACTTGAAAAAAATCTGAAGTCATTAATGCCCCTATATATATATATATATATATATATATATATATACACACACACACACACACACACACACACACGTATATATGGAATCTTGTGGAAGGCCTATACGGTCTATTTGAATGATCTGCTTTGTGTCTTTTGGTTAGCAGACTTGTTTATTTTTATTTATTAACTAATATGAACATTTGGTGCAATCCAATTATAATAGAATTCCTGGGTGCAATGAGTTTATATTTGTATTTCCAACTTGGCCTACAACAGTGACCAATCAATAGTCAACACTATACTGTCACTAGTAATTGCAAGGGAACTGAGCCCAGAATAGTGTATATACTCCACAGAAAGTGGAGGTGTGTTTTTTGGAGACTCACGATGCAGACTTCAGGGGCTGGCTGACCCATTTCTTCAGCAGCCTCTTGCCGAATGGAGTGTGTGTATGGTCCAGAACCCACAGCAGGCTGCCCTTCACTGAACCCGTGGTCTGGGAGAAAAGAGCAGGAGGTCATTAATCTGACAGAACCCACGCTGGCATTACACAAATGCCTGCAACGAGGAAATATTGTTATGATTTCACAGCAGCGGTGCTAATTAAGTGAGTCACGCTGAGATGAGTTAGGGAAAAACACACGGCTGTTTTGTGTTTGCATGTGTGTGGTCATTACATCGCCAGAAGACACGAATATGAATGTGAACAAGTCACAAGACACAAGACACTGTACAGCAATTCAGGAGTATGCGCATATGCACATTTGTATGTGTACTACACATCTTATTCAACTGAGTCAGAGTGTTTCTCCCTCAGATGCTAGAGACACTTTACCTGGTTACAAAAGATCTCCAGGTTCTTCATTGTGGTGGCACTGAGCAACATGTGGTCTGCATCACTTGACAGCCTTCTAAATGAACTAGAACAAAAAAAAAACCACTTGGTAGTGAGCAATCTGTGTACATGTTATCATCAGTGTATAAATTAAACCACAATATAGTTTTCTGAACATATCCTGGGTACTTGTTCAGAGCCCTGCATGAATTGGACTGAATAATGAGAGCATGTAAGCAAAAGTGCATAGACTGGACGTCACCTCCATTATGCCATTATGGGCTCCATAAGGTAATGATGATGAAGAACTGGTGCTACCCAAGACCCTGTTTGCACCTGGTTATTTCGTGCATCTTGAGTGTCAGGATTGTATTTGGATAAGGCCAAGCCACATAGAAATGCATGCAGGAAGCACCCAAGACACTCCAATCACCTCAAGAGGTGGTCTGAGACACATTTGAGCCAGATGTTATACAGAGTTAATGCATCCTTCTCCCCAAGACACATCTAACAACCATTACCCCTACCAGTACTGTGATGGCACTTCCCCTGCTGTTCTGCGTTTAGGTGGGGGTTGACCTATTGGACTGCAGCAACTCAATGCAGACATTGCTGCTCCCCCCGTTCATTTTTTGACATGAGTTTTATTTCTGTAGCCCACTCTGGATCAGCCAGTTAGCTCAAATAAAGCATCGGTTTGGTTCATCTTTACCTCGTCTCATGGTTTTACCGTTTTCTGTGATATACTGTCTTGTAACACACATGGCTCATGATGGAAGGAGACAAGAGATGAATTAATCTAAACAGCCAGCTTCTTGTAAATATTGTCTGCGTGGTGGAAAATTGTGCTTCTGAATATAACAGAAAAATGATGAGCAGCGCAGGTGATCGATTGCTGTATATGAGCTAATACTAGACTAGATTTCAGTCTGGCCAAAACTGTGCTGAGAAAATGAACATCGACTACAACCCCTGTCCAAACTACGGGCAACAGTTGGCCAGCGATGCTCTTGGCCAGAGGGCACAGCTCGGAGTGACAGGGCCAGAACACTGAATTAAAAATGAATTTTCTTCATGCTTTATTATAGCCTTTATTTGTGTGACACAACTGTTTTGCTGGTGCATTCTTGTTCTCAAACTAAACCAAAATATCTCCAGCTGTGCAACTGTCAA
Source organism: Hydrocynus forskahlii (assembly GCA_037974365.1). Lineage (NCBI taxonomy): Eukaryota > Metazoa > Chordata > Actinopteri > Characiformes > Alestidae > Hydrocynus > Hydrocynus forskahlii. The sequence continues at coordinate 8,018,514 of JBBPCX010000040.1, read as the reverse complement.
AGCATTGTCCCTTTCACTGGGAAATCGCAAGTGCAGTCTCCAGTGATGCCACAGGCAAAAATGGCCAGGAGTCCAAGAGAGCACAACAAAATGTCAAAATAATATAGGCGCATTTCATACATTTCAGGAAAAGTACATAACAGCTCTCAGCAATGATTCATATTATTGGAAGAATCCTCTAGTAGGTAACACTGGACAAAAACACCTCTTGATACACATATCTTGATAATATCCCGATACGTATCTTCTTGTGTCGTAAAATAGTCCTCAAGTATCGTGACATAATATCTTTGCCATATCGCATTTCAAAAGTGTTTCAAAGTTGATGCCTTATTTTTTACGCACCAACAAACCTTGTATGAAAGGAAGCCGTGCAAATCCTGATCCCCAGAGGCAAGACGTAGTACATCACAAAGACAAATTGTATAGTGCAAGGCTTTCATTTCTGACTGTGCTACATGCTAATTACGGTTCTTTCTGGAAGCCTGCGAGGTCAGGGCCCTGTTATTTCTTGTAAAACAATCCCCTTAATCAAACCTTAATTACAGCATGTTTCAGACAACTTTCTCACCACCCTAAACTGCCACACAAATCAGGAATAAGCCTTCCCTGCCCTCCAATAGTGTCGCTTGGCTTAAAGAGACGAGAGGCCCTTGTTCAGGCTTATATGTGACACTACAACAGAAACAGCTGTGAGGTATGTGAGCAGATTAAGAGGGGAAAACAGCAAATCAAAAGGGACTCATCAGCTACATTATGCTTCAAAGCGTGGCGGTTGAGCTTTGGTAGTGTTGGAAAAAAGAACTAATAAAAGGCGATATTTGCACGTAATGACTTCCTAATTAGCACCTTGTTGAAACATGAGGCTTTTGAACAGCACGTCTATATAATGAACATGCATATACTTCCTGATTTTAAAATGATTCCATAAATAGGATCCGCTAACAAAGAAGGTGAATGACGCATTTTGACATAATCGATGGATTAAAAATCAAGCTGTGAGCATCCTGTATTTGGATTTGAAGTTGTTTAAAAGGCTGTCTTGGCGTTATAAGGTGTAGAAGCAAGCAGATAGATAAATTCTTGGCAGAATATGTTTCTAATATACCTGGAACATAGCAGAACTCTCTCCAGCTTGAACTCGGTCAGATAATTGATCACTGGGCCCAAACAACAAATCACTGGGCTCTCTAAGCTCAGGTAGAATGAACAGGAACCTGTTAAGAGAACATAAAAGCATTTGGTCAGTTTCTCTAATAAAGCATTTGGTCAGTTTTGCATTCTGGTATTGGATATTAACCATCTTCATACAATTTTAGGAGAGTTTTTGTTGCACCGCATGCTTGTGAGTACACTGCTGTTTGATGTCTGATTATGACTGATGCTTTTAAATTATCTAAAGGTACACAGCAGAACTCAGAGCTCTGGCATTGCCCATTTACAAGAATAACAAAGCAAAACCTCAATGCCCATGAAAGCTTTTTATTTTTTTAACATTTTTATTTTTCTTGGTACACCGAAACTAAAACAATATCTGCCAAGCTTTTGATGACATCAAACAGCGATTGGCTAAACCTTTGAGTATACTTTGCAGCACACCTCATGTCCAGCTCAGTGTCTACCTTGGTTTGAAGAGTAAGTTTTGCCTAAAAAAATAACTTAATAATCCGGCTGGGGCAACAGCTTTTAAGGGTAGGATTGTTTTTTCCAAATGAATACTCAAAACTTCTCAAAAAGACCCTTAAAATATTTACATTTTACAATGTATTTTAAATACTGCAGTTCAAAAATATGTCCAGTAGGTGGAAACGATATTCAGGGGGTCCTCAGGTTTTGATGTTTCGACATGCAACGTTTCAAGTTTAGGACGCTCACTCCCATAAAAAAACGTTTAAAAATCGAAACATAAGTGTTTCGGCCTACACCGTTAGCATCGTACATAGGGACCATGTGGGCAAACTAGTTTGGTTGTGTGCGGTGGAAGAATACATAGAAAACGCAGAATACACAGTAACATGGCATATAAGTGACGCAGATAGAGTCCCCCAGCATGCTTACCAATGCCATTTTTTACTGGTAAAAGTATAAGTACAGTATATTTATGTCCTTTTCCTTATTCTGTGGCTTAGTTGTGTTTTTATTGTGTTACTATAGTTTTGATTATGATTTTCAACTGTTAGGATAGGTAAGTGACTTAGGCTAGGGTAGCGTAGATCAAAATTTGTGGTACGTCACTGTCGTAGGAACGGATCTGTGTCGTAACTCAAGGATCCCCTGTATTAGTTAGTGTTGCTTTAGAAGCTGCTATTATATCCTCAGTGCAGCAATGAAAGCTGAGTTTAAACCAGTCACTGCAAAAGTGGTCTGAGTAGAAGACAGATGAGGTTTTGGAGATACAGGACCGTGTCCATGAGAAACATCATCCACTGCAAGAGTGCACCGCAACAAACAGGTCCGATACTTTGAGTTGATGCTCTGAGTTACGGGAGTCCCTGATTTTAGTGCAACCCTCAGCAGAATAGTGTATAGCTAAAGACTGCATCCATACCAACCTCTTGCTGTAAATTCATCTTTCAAATACATATATTCTGACCAAAAGTGGTTGACCAGGGGTGACCAGAAAGATTTGAGTTTGAAAACATTTGGATAAGCTGCAGGTACATTTAAATGAAGTTAAACTGCGTATGGAAAAGTGCGGAATATGTTTTCCTCTCTTTGGTCGCTTGCAGACCAATAGACTATATACACTATATGTAGAATATGAACTACAAGGACAAAAGTATTGGGACGCCTGACCATTCCATCAACAATGACATTGCATTCAAATACAGTAACCCCCCACTTTTACGCGGATCAGCAGTCGCGGTTTCAGTCCACTGCGGATTTTCGAACCTGGTGATTCCATTTATATTAACACTGAAACATTTAAGAATATGGCTTATTAACCTATTGTCTTGATTGATGGGTACTGTCTTATTATGGGGCTGAGATGAATAAGGGCTTCAGACAGCTAATGGGAACAGCTGTTAGTGTAAAGCAACAAAAAGTTGTTGCTTTGACAACTCATAGCTCAAAGCATTCATTAAAAATAAAGAATTTGATTATTAAAGTTGCTTTCTCTCCCATCTCTCTGTCTGCACTGTTTGTGGGAACACTTACCTCACTTTAGTTGGACTAGCCTTCTCTTGACTCTTGGGACAGTATAAGAGGCTTATAAGCAATTGTACTTACCTTCCAAGGAGTGAGATTATAATAAAATGATTTATTCTTCTGTTTACAGTCACAATATGTTTATGGAATTGGCTTTTGAATACCGCGGTCTGGATTTTGAATTATGAACAGTGATTTATATTCAAGATTCACTGAGGGAAATCTTAGGCTTACTTGGACATGTTCACCCTTTCATCTGCCTTTGGTATTCAAAAAGGTCTCGTATATTAATATTTTTCAAATTATAATCGCAAAGTAGGTACCGTGACAACACTATTTCACAATAAAATCAAAAGCATTGATCCCTTCAAAAAAAAGGCAAATCCATCAAAAAACAAATAACGAGTTCTTGAGTGCTCTGAAAACGGGGAGAAAGTTTCTGAGCTGAGATTTATCAATGAAAGCCTTTCAAACTATAGTCGAGTTTAGTTTTAGAGACTTCTCGGCCAGATGAAAAACGATGGGCTGTTGTCAACACGTTTTTATTAAAGAGCTGAAGCCGTGCCATGAAGAAAACGGGCGCTATCAGAGAGCGCATTACAGCTGGTGACACAGAGAGGTAATGAGTGGTGTCTAGAGGATGGCAAACAGGCTGAAGCGGGGTGATTTAAACCCCGTTCTGACAGGGACAGCAACCCGGCTCGTCCCCCGCACCTCCAGCCTAAAGACAGCAGCCATTGATCTCCCTGCCGCCTGTCTCTCAGGGAATGATTTTTCAATTACAGAACAAAGCCCACACATCGAAGTCCAAGGCATCTTGGCCAAATAACTCCACGTTCAAAAAAACAGCCAGACAGACAAGCCTGATGACTATCAGGAGGTGGTTAGGTATCAAAAAGTGCTGACACACACACACACACACACACACACACACACAGCTAGTGTATTAACCACACAGAGCTTGCACCTACACTCACTGGCATTTTTTCAGAAACACCTGCCGACATACTGTTGGCGTTATACAGTCAACAACAGATACTAGCATCCACCACCATGGTGTAACTGCTGTGCTAAGAATGGCCTTCTACCAAAAAATAAACAGTAATTGTTGGTATTATGGTGGTCCTAGGGGGGTCCATTTCATTTACTGAACACATGGAAGGAAATGACAGGACAGATGGGCTATAATACTGTCTGCAGGTGTTTCCGATGTGAAGTTTTTATATATTTGTTGTATACTAGGGCTGCAAAATAATTCTAAATAGTGACCTCTGTAAGAGTGAGACTGCAATGTCTTTTTGCATGCGGTGCTGATCAAGGGATTCATATTCTCCAACAACGGCCAAAATAATCCAGATTAGTCTCTAGGGACATCATATCTAGGGTTCACCAACGCATTTAAATATATTGCAAGTTGCAGTGGCTAATAAAACCAGAAAAATGATCCTCCCTGGATCTCTACATATGCATACACACTGAGAGAACAAGAATTACCCTTTTCTGGATTTCCTGGTGTCTGAGCAGACGTGCTGGAGTAGAAGTTTCTGACTGTCAGCATGGCCGTGGGATACTCGAACTGGGTGCTTTCTAGCTTCTCCATACGAACGCGATCATCTGCCTGGACACTGAAATTGAGGGTCATGTAGTCATGGATGCAAAGGAAAGAAATAATGGCTCTAAATAAGCACGTTAACCCTTAAGCAGTGTTCACACAATCATGGCAAAATAGTCGTCTTGTTGTTTGGTGTTCAAATGCACTGACCCCGCATTGCACTGATTGTCAAATGCAACAAATGCACAGCAGGCAATTCTTAGGCATCCTACTATAGAATTAAAAAAAACGTAGACTGTATTTCAGGTTTTCTTGAATCATAAAATAATCAGGTATAAATGTGTAAGGGTGTTCGTCTGACTTCCTCTACTGGGTGATTTGGAGTAGTTAAATCTGGTCACTGTATATGCATTTGCCATGATAATGTAAACCCTGCTTCAGAAATCACAGTTAACTCCAGCAATAACAAAAGTGTGTTGCAGTTTGATTGACACTTTGTCATTACATCAAAAGGGAATACAGTTAATGATTAAAAAGGTAATTATATAAATACACAGTATAGTACATATAGTATATTTAATTGTAATTGCTGACTTCAGCTTTACCTGACTTCCACAACCAAGGAGTAAAAGTAATTTTCCCTATCTCCTTGCTATTTAATCAGTGTAACTAAGAAAGCATTGGTCAATAAACTATGTGAAGTTTAGGTAATTTCTTCCGTGACAGCCAGTGCTGTATAGGAGTGACGTCAGAATGTATTTTTATTTTTTTTAAAGGCTCAAATCTCAAGCCGACAGTTTCAGCATCACTTACTTGAAGGTGCTGCATATTTCTCTTAGAAGACAACAGGTGCATATTGGTAGCATATTCACATGCACATATGTACGAGCACACACACGTGCACACACACGAGCACTGTGAGCGTTGCCATCGTTCCATTCACTCCTGCCTCAACCCACTCAGTGCCGCCACAATCTCAAGGACTCTGTCTTTTGTCGTCTCTTAGCAGTTGCTGAGGCAACCCAAGCGTGCATGCATGTGATCTGTGTGAGTATCTCACAAGCTGCTTCTTTCCTCTCCGCACCAGCAACTTAGACGTCTCCAGAGCCGTTTTTCTAGGTTTTAGCAAATGAGTTTAAAGGGAAAAACAACTGATGACAAGTGGCACAATACAAAAGGAAAGGTGGGCGGGGGTGTCTACAAGCATTTCAAAACAAAGCTGGCATAAAATCACATCACTCCCATCCGACACACACCCGCTCACACACATACACACACACACACACACACACACACAGACATATCTGTGCTGTTCTCTACTGTAGAAAACACTCAGTCTCTCCAGGAACATTTATGGTCATCATTCCATAGGATAGCTTGCCAGTATCACTGCAGTTTCGTTTAATCAGGCTTTATCACACTGTTTTTATTGCTGGTCTCAGATCAGTTCAACACACCTGCCATAGGTCATCAGTGTTTTCCCAGTAAAGCAATAAGAGATAAGAAAACCATCCCCCAAGTCAATAGAAAATGTCAATACAATCACACATTGAAACCCTTTCCCTGCTACACTTATCTTGACGTACAGTGCTGACATTTATTGCTCTGCTCAATATATTGTTCTTTTTATGTGAGTTTTTTTTTTCCTTGTGCCTTCCTTTCTTGTATTGTTTCTTCAGTTCCAGTTAGAACGACACTGGAACCCTAAGGACTCACAATACTTTCTTCATGCATTTTATTTTTCCACCTATAAAATTTCTGTGGTGTAAGATATTAAAACTGTGGTGATTAATTTGTACACAACAGTTTTTTCCCCAGTCTTTCTATCATAATTCAGTACGTTGGTTTTGGCTATTATGCCTTTACGATTGATATGTAAATGATGTCTGTTGTGATTGGCATCCTGGCATAGTGCTTCGTTCAGCTGTCTGGGTGGAAATGTACATAAAAAACGAATTCAGACAGAATTCCGCAGTGAAAATAAAGAAAATAAACTTAAGCCACACTTTTAGGACGTCATTACTCTTTGTGTTGTTGCTGACTTTCGGGAAGCAAATGGATTATCATGGCTTTCCAATGCTCAATCGTTTCTTCCACTCTATTTACATTTTTCCCATTTCACACACAGTAGCTGAATGAATGATTGTCATGCTGACTCAATCCAACACTCCCACGCCATCAGAAACATTATTTTCTTTCCTAATTATCATTTGATGTGTAGTTGTCATAAGATCTTTTCGCAGCAAGGGGTGTCACAATATACTGCTACTGACGATAATCATAATAGAGTAACCCCACGCTTTTCGTGGGGGTTACGTTCCAAGAGCACCCGCGTATAGTGAAAAACTGCGTTGTTGTAATGTGGTTAAAAAATACCTAAAAATGCCTATTTTTATGGTGTAAACTCTAAATATGCCCCCAAATATGCTCCCAAAACACTTTAATTTCATTTTAAACTCATTAGTCTTAAAGAAAATGTAAAGGTAAACCAGCATTTGTACTGTACAGTTTACACTGAACTCCCACAGTGCTAGAATGTAAATACCGATATTACTCCTGTATAGACTGTACTGTAATTAATGCACAGGCATTTTCTTTGGTATGCCTGTCGTTGTCTTTGTTATAAAAAGGTAATAAATAGTGTTGCTTTCGTCAACGAAAATATGACTAAATGTCGTCGTCAATGAACGTTTATCACGTGACAAAAACGAGACGAGACACAACCAAAATGCTGGTCATGTGACGGTAACAAAATGAAGTATATAATGTAATATTGTTGACGAACAAGAACAAGACTAAATGTGGCTTACAAAATAAAAACTATTCTAAAATGTCTCTTCATTTTCGTTTACTAAAAAGAGACGAGAAGGTATTTCCTGTATGATATGGAGGGGAGAAAAAAGTATTGTGACGCTCGACCTTAGAGTCGAATGGAGTTACGTCCCAATACTTTTGTCCACTGAGAGGCACTGTGAATTAAATCTATCTAGAGTGACCAAAAGTATTGAGACGCAGGGCCATTAAAGTGCCAGATAGTAAGAAATGGCTCTCTCTCACACACACGCACACACACACACACACAGACACACACACAGAGCATTCTGATAAACAGCCTTTCCCATATCCATGCAAAAAAGCTGATCCTAAATTGTTCTGATTTGGTTGTGTGGACTATATTTGCTCAGGAATAAAAAAAATATTCAGGTAAGTTCAGACCAACACACTGAAGGGGAAGACTTTCACCAGTTTTACAAATGTGGGTTTTATGGCAATAGACACACATATTTGTATTTTATTTGCTCTTTTTAGTGATGTGATGTTATTTTATTTATTTGTTTTATTTAAATGTGCGTGTTTACTTCTAAGTTCTAACATGTTTGGTTGGCAAAATAAATGTCTTAATTCAAATCAGAGTGTCTTCCGTGTCTGGAATGGATGTACAAGATTCTTGAGTCTATAAGGTAACAATAGTATAATAATAAGATAACCTTGTTTGAACGGTGAAATAGGTTTGACTAAAAGAAAATTTTGATTTTGTCTATTCTACTAGGTACTTATACTATATTGACTGGATTAAATAGAATTGTATCACTAAAAAAGAGACTAAAATACAGCTTTCATTGACTAAAACTAGACTAAAATGTCATCAGTTTTCATTGAATAAAACTAGACAAAAATAGTCATGGATAATCCTGACTAAAATAAGACTAAAATGCTCAGACTTTTAGTCGACTGAAACTTCACTAGACTAAAAAGAGTTTGGACGTGACTAAGACTAACAAAAACTAAAATGACAGCTTGACGCAAAGACTAGACTAAAACTAAAATTAAAAACAACACTAGTAATAAATTAATTCAATTTACAGTAATAAAAATACAGGGCTTTAAGAAGAGCAAAATGAAAAATACGAGAAGACTCGAGACGCTGCTCGGGGCAGCAGCCCATCAGCAGCAAGGAGAAATAAATAACGCTCTCGGATTGGCTACTTTCAAACCTCCAGCCTCTGAATACAGGTGACTGTGACGTCTGGGCCTCATCGGCAACGCCCCCTCGTCCTCGTGTTGCTTGTTTATGTTTGGGGCGGCGCTGAGCAGCGGAGCTTCATTCTGTACAGGTGTCTGATTGCCTTGGTAACCGCCGCATGGCGCACGAGGCCCGGACGTCCCAGCCAGCTGTACTCAGAGACGGGAGGTTCGAAAATCCGCGATGGACTGAAACCGCGACTGCTGATCCGCATGAAAGTGGGGGGTTTACTGTATATTTAAAAAATGAAATACTGACATCATATTATCCCTGCAATGAACTGGCAATCTGTGAAGGGTGTTTCTCCACCTTTCCCCAAGCAGCTCAGTGTGTGAGTGAGTGTGTGTGTGTGTGTGTGTGTGTGTGTGAATGAATGAAGGAATGATACACATGATAATCTCATAAATAATCCCGTGCCGGTCACAGTGTTTGAAACCCCAGTCTGCAAGAAGTACTGATTAACAGCACAAGAGGGGGCAATAACACCAACATGCTCACCCACTTTTGCCACCATCATGCAGCAGATTGGTGGAGAGACTGAACTGCTGTTTGTTTGGTAAAAGTTACCTTATGGCCTGTGTTATTGAATCTTAAAAAAAAAAAAAAATTTAAACCATTTTGACTGGTATTACTATTATCATTATTATTCACATTATTATAATCTATTTATTATAATATGTTCAATTTTTCTTTTTATGCTTTTTATTGAGATTTCTCATGAACTTAAAAATTTATCTTGGCTCAAATGAAGCAACTAAGGGACTGGCACTATTAGATGAAAAAACAGGAAAACCAAGGCAGGACATAGGCAGACTACTAACAGCAGCAGACAGAGAGAAGTTAGCAGGTGGTCTGCTTCATGGCTCCATATTGTAACAAATGTTCTTGGATGGTGCTCAGTCGTAGGCTTATTTCACATTGTTTTGTGACAAATTAAAACTGTTGCAGATATTGGAAATGACTGGCTCTGGATATCCAAGGAGCAAATAAGACATGAGTTGTTGGCATTCATCATTCTCTCCATACCAACTGCTTTTTGTTCCATTAGGCTACACACACATCCTCTAAAGAAGTTTCGTAAAGAATTACGTAACTGCCTAAGTGATGAGAAAAAGAACATGTAGTAGAATGTAGATGGAATAAGCTGCTCTGTAAACTGTAACTGTAATGAAAAAACAGGACTATTGTTAGAACATCACAATTTTCAGTAAACGTTCCATTGGAGTAGGAGCAGGGCTTCAATGTACAGACTTTCAATTTCCTAATATATACAGGCTGTCTATTGATGTTCTGCATACACGTCACGTGATCACGTGACCGCGCCATACTGGACGGCGGAAGTGAGGGTTTGATATA
>JBBPCX010000040.1:7975290-8008332 GCA_037974365.1 Hydrocynus forskahlii | reverse complement strand
CGCACAGCACGAAATTACCATTTTTATTATGTCTGTGAATCCCTGTTGTCTCTTTTAAACTACTAAAACACTTTCCGTCCAATCGCGCCTAACTCACTTCTGCCGTCCAGCATGGACGTCTGCATAGGCGCAGGGGAAAAGTGACATCACATGCAGAACATCAATAAAGTCTTAACTAAGGAGCAGGCTACTCATGCTGTTGCTTTTATCCAGTTTAATGGGACTTTCACAGCAAATGTGATAGCAGCCCAGTAAACAGTTTAGGTTCTGCAAATCTGAGGATGACAAGTCTGAGCCTGAATGTTACTGGTAAAAGTTTGCCTCCACCATGTTCTGCATGAAAAGTGCTAGATGAAACGCATCCTGATCACAACCGGTCTGTCAAAGAACAAATATTCCAGGATGCAATGCATTAGGTACTTAAGTGCATTAGGCATGAATGAACAGCAAACAGTTTAACCCCTTAGTACACAGATATACTCGTACAGCAACAATACATACACTATATGGACAAAAGTATTGGGACACACCTGTTTTTCAGGGTTTGTGCTAAGCCCCTTACTTCCATTGAAAGACATTAATGCTTGACCATACCAAAATATTTTGGACAATGCCATGCTTCCAGCTTTGTGGACACAGTTTGGGGAAGAACCTTTTCTGCTCCAGCATGATTGTGCCCCAGTGCATAAAGCAAGGTCCATAAAGACATGGTTGGGTTCGGTGTTGAAGAACCTGACTGGTCGCACAGAACCCTGACCTCAACCCCATCCAACACCTTTGGGATGGACTGGAATTGAGATTGTGAGCCAGGCCTTCTCGTCCAGCATCAGTGCCTGAACTCATAAATGCTCTACAGAATGAATGGGCTCAAATTTACACAGAAACATTCCAAAATCTTCCAAGAAGAGTGGAAGCTGTTATAGCTGCAATGGGTGGACAAACGCCAATAAAGGTCTATGTATATGACTGTATTGAGTCATTAAAGTCCTAAATGGTGTAATGGTCACTATATGGACAAAAGTCACCAATACTTTTGTCCATGTAAAGTAGTTTGAAAGAGCGCTTGAAATTTTAACCATCCCACCATATTAAGTGGTTATAGATTAAGTGAAAAATCAACAGAAATTAAATGAGTAGATGGGTCAGTCACCCAACCTGAGAGGCTAAACAATTTGGTGTCTGATTAAATTACAGATACACAAGCAAGACTGTAATTATAATATATATTGAGTGGGACACTCCCAATGTTCAGATGTGCTCAAAATGTCGTCCCCATCCCCCAATATCCAAATATATAAATATTGGGTAAAAAATAAATTTGCCTTGTCACAACAGGCAACCACACACTGCCAAACAAAATAGTAATTAATAAATGAAATCATAATTGTCATCATTACTGTCAGTTTCAGTAAGACAGTGTACCCTACCACAGTGTATGGTTTGTCCATGTGGCATTACCATACCTCAGCAGGAAGGTATATACGGCAGTATAGTTTGTACAGTAATGACAGTTTATATGGCAATGAGACCACGGGCCACAGACTTGTTTTTCCTATGCGGGTATTGGTGAATTTTAATATACTTTAGAATGAAAGAGTTTGCCCCCCCCACCCCAATGTTGACTCCATGGCTATGGCCCTGTACACCATTATTACATGCTTGGCTCCCACAGGTCTTCAGCTGATCAGCCACTTCTGCCTGGTTAAGACTTTTACACTGGCCATTCTATACTATGTTTCCAGTCTCAGACCATCAACTGTACTACAACCAACAGCACACTGGATTTGCCCAATACAAAGCATTTGTGGTGGAAGTGTTATCAAATGACGCATAACAAAATAAGATATTTGCTTTCTCCAGTGGTCACGACCTGAGGAGAATTTGCATACAAGAAACAATAACTTATTTACACTGGGGTAAATGGCAACAGCACCCATGACCTGAAACCCCCCTGAGAGCCACATTACACATGCCACACTAACCATTAGGCAACGGTTGCTAGGACTGAAACCTTGGCTATCTCTGGGTGCGCTTGAAAAAAGTTAACTGTAACCATCACGGACCCCCGTACACATTAAAGTGTTTGGTATTTCAAGCTAAAAATCATTTATCTCAGCATTTATAACATTTTTTGGGCACTTCTATAGCAGAACTATTTATATAGCAGGAAACTATTTTAGTACTTTACCTTGTTGCTTTCCATTATTTCATCTTTCTGATGTAGAAACAAAACTACTGCCCAAAGATGTGACATTGCTGAACGACAAAACTAAAGGCGGTGTGGAACGATTCCCTGCCCTGTGTAATCCTTTGGGAGGTCATTTTATGGGCTGTATCCTATTTCAGATGCGAGCATTTCACACACAAAAAATGAAATATGGACTAAACGGAAAGAAAAAAAACAAGAATGTGAGGGGCAGAGCAATGTATGAACTTCCAAAAGGAGATTCCTTATATTTCGGAAATAAAAGTCATTCCCTGTATTATACATAATAAACTCTTTGGTTTATGCTTCAGCTCCCTTCTACCAGTGCCAGTGAACTGAGGAGATAAGGTTCAGTTGTTTTCCTATTTCCACTTTTCCCTCAGAGGATCTGGCTCCAACAAACAGAACAATAAGCTGCGCGGTGGGCAAATAACAGGCAAGCATAAACCACTACCTGTGAGCAACACAGTCAAACACGCCTGCAAACACACATTTCAGAGGAGCTCAGTAGCAAGACCAGGTAGCTGATGTTCAACAAGCCTCAGTTCCGAGCTGCATAATTGAAGTGCCCTTTAAAGAATGGATGCGGATGTAGATATGCCCACGCACTGATTTGACAGCTGTTCTGGTGAAAGGTGCAGAAACCTTGAACTTCCCTCCACTTATGTCAGGCAAACGAGGCCGTGATTATGCTCTGACACACTGGCACCGCTTTCAATTATGATTTGACACTTTAGCACCCACTTTTGCCTGGGGAACTTCACCTTTTGCACAAGGTCTTAAAGAAACAAGCTGAAAAATGGGCCTGACACCAAAGGTCCTCTCTCAGCAAAACCAGAAATTTGGGTAACATTGGGATATTACCAGCAAAAAAGTTTTATTGTTGTCCTTTAACTTATGCTAGCTTGGCTCGCACTGTTCTGTGAATCATAATGGCTGGCTTTCTAGTTTACTTGTAGTTGTGCCACACAGAATACTCATACACAGAAACGGCACTAATAACTTCAGTTTGTTGTTATTTTATTTTCTTTAGCATTGTTACCACCTTTGCTAGATCAGTAACAATGAAAACATACACTATAAGGACAAAAGTATTGGGACACACTTTACTTTATGCTTCAGCATACCAGGACATTTTGGACAACACCATGCTTCCACAGAACTTGGAGATCGAACTTGACCGGCCCGCACAGAGTCCTGACCTCAACCCTATACAACACGTTTGGGATGAACTGGAACGGATTTTGCGAGCCAGGCCTTCTCATCCAACATCTGTGTCTGAACTCACAAATGCTCTGTAGAAAGATCGGGCACAAATTCTCACAGAAACACTCTGACATTTTGTGGAAAGCCTTCCCAGAGGAGTGGAAGCTGTTACAGCTGCAAAGGGGGGCCAACTCCATATTAAAGTCTATGTATTTGAATGCAATGTCCCTGCTGGTGTAACGATCAGGCTTCCCAATACTTTTGTCTATATAGTGTATTTGGCACATAAATCCTGCTTCTGATTCAGAAGGAACTCTAACTCTTCAAGTCTTTAATAATATAAACAATGTAGAATATGAGGCAGAACTTTTATTATATTATTGTAGCAGATTCTATAAAGACTGGCATTGTTTTCTCTGCATCAGAAATAGTTATAGTATAAAATGAGTAACATTGCTATCAGTGATAATCTACAAAACAATACTGGACAATATTAGTGGACAACCAATTATATCAAAATATCAGGCAGGCCTTGGAGTATCAGCCACGGCCCCAGAGAGCTGCTACAGGGTGTCCATGGTTACGGAAATGGTGACCAGAGCCAATAAATTACAGGAGACAGACAGAAAGTGTCCATGCGGCAAAAACAATAGTGCAGGTCAGAACAAAAACAGAAAAGAGAGAGAATGAACCCGAGCAGAGAGATGGCAAACTGTGAGACAGTAGGAGAGACAATAAGAGGAAGCTGCCAGACAGAAAGAATACGAGAGAGAGAGAGAGCGAGAGAGAGAGCGAGAGAGAGAGCGAGAGAGAGAGCGAGAGAGAGTGCGAGAGAGCGAGAGAGAGCGAGAGAGAGACCGAGAGCGCGAGAGAGAGAGCGAGAGAGAGAGAGAGCGAGAGAGAGAGCCTAATAAAGACACCACAAAAGAAAGAGACAGAAAAAGACAGAATGACAGAAAAAAACTGAAAGAAAAGAGATGAGTGGGAGAGAAAGAGAGAAATAGAGGAAGAGAGAGGAAAAGAGAGAGAGAGAGAGAGAGAGAGAGAGAGAGAGAGAGAAAAGAGAGCAAAAGAGAAATAGTAAGAGCAAGAGAAAGAAAGAGAAAGAATTTAGAGAGACAGAGAGAGACAAAGAGCAAGAGAGAAAGAGAGACAGGGAAAGAAAGAGAGAAATAAAGGAAGGAAAAGAAAGAGAAAGAGAGAAAAAGTGTGAAAGAACAGAAGGACAGAGAGAGGGAGAAACAGAGAGAGCCATCACTCCCACAGAAAGTGCTTGGCCCCATGGTAATCTAATCTAATTCCCTCCTTATCACTCACATCACACTCTTCTGAAACGATCAGTGTATTAGCAGGCCTTCCACATGCCACGCAGTTCCACAGTCACGGCTAATTAGCCGTCAGCACACAGTGTGCGTATGGTCGTGCAAGCAGCGTCATTTAAACAGAGGAGAACAGGAGCAGCACTGCAGTCAGAGCCAGATCAATGGGATTTTTACCACTATAATGCACTGCCCATCATTTGATTTTCCCAATCTAAGCTGTAACTGCATCAAAAGCTGTGAAATAGAATGCATTTGGTTATGCACATGCAATTCTTTCCTTAGTGTTACACAAGACAACACAGACACTTGGCCTTGGTCTCCCAGCCTGGAGAAGTGGTGCACTGTGTATTTTTTTCAGAAAATGCCTCATGGAAGCATATAAAATAATTGGGCCCCTCACAAAGATTAAAAAGCAGGCATGTATATCCCCAGGACGTGCAATTAATGATGAATTTGAGATTAAAAACTTACACTCTGTCCATACACTCTGTTATTAGCCTCATTGTTTTCTCCCTGCTTTTGCACAGTTTTAAAAATGCTGTTTTAACATAAAATAGTGTATCAGCTAGCTGCCTAAAAGGAGAGTTCCAGCAATTTTTCAAAATTTCCACATAAGTGTACAGACACACACACACACAACCAAGGATGCACTGATCTATACACACATACACATAGATACACACATTCATAGACACACCACACACACACTTTTGCACAGCCCAGTATTATTGAAACAATTATCTGATGCAACTGATATGATACTGATTTATTTATGCTGAAATGAACTAAATGTTAATACAGATGTAGTGGACAACAAAGTTACCACTCATAGCTTCATAATCCAACAAACCTTTACTGATTTTTTATTTTTTTGCCATGACAATCAACACATCGCATTCAAGCAGATACTCATCAGGTGTGTTAACAAATCCATTGGAATTTACACTGTATGTGCTGTCAGTTCACAGCCATGTCTCAAATTTTCCACTTTTAGCTTCCTGTCAGCCTTCTGTCAAATCACACATGTGCACATCCCCCCATAAGTCTTTGTCTGTCTAAGTATTACGTTAACTGAAACTTGTAACTGCAATCACAGTAACGCTAAAAGTAGTTGCAATTATCAGCTTTGCTAAAGTAGGCACTTCAAAGATTTTCTTAGAAACATTAAAAATGAACTGCTGTGAATACGTCCTTCAGAGGAAGCAATGCAGACAGAACACCGGACATCAAAAAGGATTTTCGATGCAGAAAGACCTCAGATTTATGAACACAGATGAAGACTGGACTAAATGAAGTAGCCCTACAGTAATGGACTAGACATCTTGGACCACTCCCTCATATATTAATGCTTTTTGCTTGTGTCATGAAGCTGTGCTTATTTTGCACAGATCTTGCAATTATAATCTGGACAGTCACTTTTATTAATGACTGACAAGGTATTAGGGCAGCAGCTCTGCATTCCACTATAATAGATAATTACATACATTTCCAAAGCAAAAATTCTACTTTCAAACAAAATCTGTGCTCATTTGTGATATTGTATTTTTTTTAAATGATAATGAGCTATTATTAGCCCTTCAAGGATGATGGGACACTTCAAGTCCTTAAACTTTTCTTCAGACAGATGTACAATCACTTAAGAGGACCGAGTGCTTGACTGAGTAACAGGGCCGCACTATAGAGACAAAACACTACTGTCACTATATTGCAGTACAACCTGTTTTATATCAATAATGTACTGGTTACTAATCACTAATCACTAATGTGACATGGTAAAAGACTGGCCCAAATTTCCAAGACAAAAATTATTTAATTTTTCTAAATTATATGTATACCTTAAAATCGAAAAAAAAGCAAACCTAAAAACCTGATAGTATGGGTGCTCATTTGCAGCAATGGCTAATACTGCATTGTGTGTATATACATACTCACATGCATACTCATTATATGAATATATAGCCTTGGGTATACTGATACATCTGCAATTTTCACAGTTAATTTAATCATGGCCAATTCAGCTTACCAGCTAGGTTTCCCTGATCACACGAGGCCCCACCGTGCACTTTGAGGATGGCAAAGACACCACATGGGATTAAAGTGACAATGCTCTTGAGCATATTATTTTTGCTACTGGAATGTCTACACATTTAAACAAACTAGTCAATCAATTAAACAAGGCACCAAATTACACACGTTTTTAAAAAGGCAACGTTTTAAGGCAGTGTTGAATTTTGAGGGAAACTTGCTGATCCTGGAGATTTGAGGGAAACTTGCTGATCATCACTCTACTGAAAACCAACCCAAGGTAAAACGCTCATTCTGAGAAGAAGAGTGCTGCTAAAGCTTTTGTCCACAGCACGCTGGAGATGGACATCAGACATGATGCTATGTACGAGCTTTGTAACCCTGTGTGTTTCACAGGGTGATGAAACAGTTGCGCAGGGCTGAACCATAATGAAGGCCATTCATTCTCCTTTTCTACGGATTAACCTTTTCTCTTAAGGCCCTTAGGCTACGCAGCAGTCTACAAGAGTGGCACTGTGCGTGACAAAGGCTCTAGCCAAACTGAAAGGGAGATCTGGCTAGCCATGCTCCATCACCGCACCCATTTCAATTCACCATGTCGCTCTTTAGCTAACAGAGTTGAAAAATGAGGCCAAAACGTACTGCAGGACTGCTGAAGAGTACAGCACACAGATCATATGTTCAGTGACAAACAAATGCTCTACTGAGATTTAAGCAGAGCTCAATACACAGAGCTGATAGAGTATATATGGTTAATACAATTGTAAATTACATGCAAAAAGGTAAAAGTCTTTACTTTTCAAATGTTCTGTGAGATCATTTTAATTATGAGTATTGATAATCTTGTTAGTGTTTCTAGAAATCACAGGTGATCAAGCAGAGCACAAAATGATGGTTTAGAAGCCAAAGATGCCATGATTATGTCTGGCAATGTACTGGGAATGGCCGAAAATGAAAAGAATGGATGAATGAAATGTTGAATGAAATCAAAACAAGTTCAACAATCAATTACTATTTCTATCAAAACAATCAAGTTAATAAACAGAACACTGACGTAGGAAGCAATCAAACTGTTTATGCGAAAATGAAATGCTTCAAAAAAAGCAAGAGGAAAAACATTTTGCTGGCAGCAAACAAATAACCTCTACATATCGGTCTAAAAGGGAATATTTAAACTGTCTGAAGTTCTTTACTGACCTCTAATGGTTGTTGACAGTAACTGCCTCCCACTGGCTGCTATCCAAGGCTTAGAGGAAAGTTTGTTATATTTGTAAAAATAAATGTAAAATCAACATATAACTATTGGAAATGGGAATAGAAGCATCAAACTGAGCAGTTTGTTTTACTTTATTAATTTTAAAGGATGATGAGATTGGTTGGGCTGGTATATGAATGAGGCTATCCTGTAATAACAAAACTGGTGCAAGATTAAGACGAATTTTCGTATTTTAGCTACAGATTATTAACTATCAGATTAAAACTGTAAACTAGTTTGGGGACGGTCCAAACATCATTTTACAGGTTTTGATGTTTCTGAATATGAACTATTACACACTTACTCAAAATCACCCTTAAAAGTAATTATGCTTGGAAGCTTTTTTTAGCTCTCTAACATGAAAGATATCCTTCTGATTTCCACCAAAGCCTGATCAAATCTGATCAAAGACCTGTTTTTGTCCTTGCTGTGAAGCATAATCTCCATTGAGTTACATTCAGATTATGCCCCGACACTTTTTATAGCATTCTAAACCGTATTTAAAATGTTTTAAAACAGAAACAGTTCATTAAAACATGATGTGTTGTCGCTCTGACGTTACATTAAATTCATGTAAATGTATGGATGCCTCACCTGGAGAGAGCGATGGTGCGGAGTAGGCGCTCTGTAGGCTCAGACAGGTCAGAGGGCACCAGAATCTCCACAGGCTGGACCTTGAGGACCCTGGCCTCCAGCTCAGAGCGTGACCCGTTGTCCTTAAAGTAGTCGACCATCACATCTCCTGTGCTGGGCTGTACCACCTGCACTCAGCATAAAACAGAAAACCACAGTCACAACCAACCCACTTTGACCTGGTCAAACCAATCAGCGCTGGATTATTGAAGACCAATGCAGAACTTAATTTGCTCTCATTTAAGGTGTCCCGCTGGACACAATTCCATTAAATTAGGGAAGATAATTTTCTAATTACAGCAAAACACCCAAATGCATAACCTGGCATTCTATACCCTTGAAAATAAAGTTGCCAAAAAGGGGTCTTCAGAGTGAGGTCGTAGAATCACTACTTCTGGTTCCCTGGAGAACCTTTAACTGGAAGGTTCTTCAAAGAATCATATTTGTACATGAGACCTGGTGGTGTGAAGAATCTTTTGAACATTTAAAGAAATCCACACATTAAATAAAAGCTCTAAAGCAATTAAAGAGCATTCCTAGAATCATATGTTCAAGCCAAGGACCTATTTTTATTTTTTAATAATGTACTCTAGGAGTCCAGAGGAGACTGTATTTACCATCAAGCCAATGGTCAGCTCCTTGCTTTGCTTGTCCCAGTTCTCACTCACGCACATCAAGTAGCTGTTGGGTGTGTCTTGCACAACGTCTTCAGCCTCCTCCAAATCCCCCAATGACAACAAGGGGTTCACATCTGAAACCAAATAAAACATTGCATGTGCAGCTCTCCATAAAAACTCCAAATGAGCTACAAGAGTATAAAGTAGAAATAAAATAAACAAAGCATGTTGTAGAACAAGGTTTAAATGCAATACTGGCTTATTGACTATGCTTGGTGTCAAGAACATTGAGTTTTTTCTTTAAAAAAGAAGAACTGGAGAAAGTTGCCTGCACACCTTCCCCAACCAGCGTAGACTTGGTGTAAAGTGCGCTTAGTTGCCGGGTGAAGAGAGAGCTCTTATTGGCACTAGAAGCTTTAATCGCTGATGTTTCTGTCTGCTTCACAACTCCCACCTTTAAAAACAAATGAAAAAAAGGAAAGGAAAAACTGAGCATTCCCTTGAGAAGTTTTGGGCAAAATTAAAGCAGAAACTCACATTCCTACAATAAATTGCTTACAAATACAGTATTAGGCTATAATTTGTTTATTTGCATCAAATTTATAGCACAACAGAACCTGAAGGGTACCCACTGACTTTGTGGCCCTGAGAGACGAGGCGGCGAACATGGACGAAGAGGCGGTGAGTAGGGATGCTGGCTGTCATGAAGTTATGATCCAGGTGACAAAAAATGTTCAGCTCCTTTGCTGCAATCTGTTTTCACAAGCACAGGAAGCCACACTGTGACAGCATTCATGTGCTCATAACAAAGAACAGAATTTTACATTTTACTACTTATGTCATATCCAAATACTTGCAGACTAGATAAGTTGGTTCTCAACCTTGGTCCTGGAGACGCCCCTACCCTGTACAATCTAACGTTTTCTTGGCTCCATGAACCCAGTAAAGGCTTTTGTTGATTAACTGATTTAGCTGATAAGTTTGTTCAGGTGAGTCAGGAGAACAGAAAACTCCGCCATGTGCACAGCAGGGGGACTGCAGGAATAAGGTTGGGAACCACTGAACCAGATTTTGGAACAGTGCTATGAGGATTTGATTGCATCCAGACAGAAGAGTAGTAATGAGGCCAGGTACTGATCACATGATTTGATTGGATCTAAAGTATTTTCCTATACTTAGATTAATCCTACGCCTAGCCTCTGGCTTTGTCTCTACACACAAGGCAAACCCAGTCCAGACTGGGCTCATACGTGGTGGAATGAACTGGCAAAAGTGACCAGAGCTGCAGAATCCCTCTCTACCTTCAAACACATCCTGCAGGCTCATCTGTTTAGAGAACATCTCCTCTCCTGATGCACTATCCATCCTCTTACTCTACTCCTACATACAGATTTTAGCACTTAGAATTCTCTTCTGAATAAAGGTGTAACGTATGAATGTAACGTAATGTAATACGGCCTGAAAAGATTTTCCAGTGATGATGCACCACCGCAACCTCAGAAATCAGTCCTAATCCATGACTGGGAAACCAACTCTCTGACTATTACAATTATGTCATTGTTTCCAGATCAGTGCAGTTGAGTTGCCTCATTCAGACAAATACAACATGATGGGCCAAATGTCATACCCTCAGAATTGTCTAAATGTAATGCACAGTCTGCTTTCCATCTTACCTCTGCATCCTCTCCAAAGAACCTGTACTTGTAGCCACACTCCACACAGAGGATTGTGTCTTTGTATTGCTCCTTGATCTCCATGTACTGTTGCTCTAGGGGAGTGTAAATGCTTTTGGTTCTCCTGTTAGGACCTGCAGGTTCTGGGGGGGTTTTCTTAACACTGCCACCACCTCTAGCTTTTGCAAATTTAGTGAAGTTAAACCCCTGAGAACATAAAAAAAAACAAATGGTATCAGTGAATATAACTATACATTTTCCAGAAACCATTATTAAACATCAAAATCCTTCAAACAGGTGATGACTGGGCTTTGGATGTTTCTATACACTATACTTTATAATACGCGTCCCAGAAGTGTTATTTGGAGTGATGCTGGGTCCCTGAAGAAACTTGGGGTGGTTTTCAATTAACGGTTCTTTGTATAATTAGGAATATATTTTTCAAAGTGCAGCCTTGGGTCCTCACAAAAGCTGACATTTCTTCTGATACTTGAGTAAAGAAGAAAGATGCGATAAGAAAGAATATCCCAAGGGAAATAATTGTGTCGTTAACATGCTTAGTGGAACAAGAAAGAATAAAAGATAATAAGACAATAATAATAAAAAAACAGACAATAAACAACAGTGCAACACAAGAACATCAGTGTAAGAAATAACAATGTAACACTGACATGGCTCGGTGTAAAGATTTAGTGCGCTGTACCAACAAAACATTAGTGCGAAATGGTTTACAAACGTGGCTTAGTGGTGAAACAATAAAATAGCAGCAGATGATAAGGTAATGAGATTAACATTCAATCAATTCACAGATTGAACATTCGAGAACATCACACAGAAAACTGAATTTCAACATAAAACTACTCCACAGCCTGGTGTCAAACCTCTTTATCTGGCCTTGACTCTTCTTCTGAGTCCTTCTCCATCTTGACTTGCATGCCACCCATGTCTGATGTCTCTGTCTCCATCCTCACACTCTGCTCTGGAGCTCCACTCTCAGTGTCTCCTTGGCAGCTGAAGCTTCGCAGCTTCTCCAGAGTGGAGCAAGAGAGACTGCCTTTAGAAGTTGATGCCTTTTCATCTACAACAAGAAACATACTGAATTAAAGTCACATTCTGAGGGGCAGCTGGATGGCCTAGTGGTTAGAGAGTTGCCCCTGCAATCAGAAGGCTGTGGGTTCGAATCCGAAAAATTGCTAGTGTCACACACTGCTTCCCGGGTGCCCCTTATTGGTGGCAGCCCCCCTGCTTCACTTGGTGAATGGGTTAAATGCAGAGAAGGAATTTCACATTGTTCACACTGTGCGCTGTGCTGTGTTCACACGTGACTATAAAGGACCACTTCACTTTATTATACTTTTTAAAAACTGTATATGTTTGTATATGGTGTGTAGAGAAGTCCAAACCATTATGGTAAAAGTACTTTTACTTTAATAAAAGCAGTGTTACCATAATGAAGTATATACTGAAATAAAGTAAATATAAAACTGCCAAAATGTAACTTTTGGAAAAGTTGTCAGGTCAAAAAGAGTGCCGAGACTCCTATAGATGTGCACCGTAATGTCTGATTACATTCAGCATTTTTAAGCACAGAGAGGTGCAAATCTGGCCTAACAATAAAGGGAAAGGGGCATCAGGAGCAAACATATAGCATTTTAAACATAACCTAAAAGTAAGGTGAACAAACTGTTTTTACAATTAGAGTTATCATACTGTCTAGTGTTTTACATGTCAATATTTAAAAACAAACTAGACCAGTAATGTTTTGTCATTTGTAAATTTAGTACAGACATACATTCTTATTACTGCTTTTTGGCAACAGCATTTTTTTTCTTTTTCCAGCTGGGTCACGGAAAATTATTCTGTACGTTGCAATAAATATTTGACCAAAATACCTCTATAATTTTGAACGGGATAATTAAGCAGAAATTGCGACGACAGTAAGCATATGTTAAAATATTTTCTATTTCTAGGTCCTTCATTCTATTTTTGCCCTTACGAACAGAAAATGAAACAAAAATCTATTCTATGTTTAATTTGAGTTTTAAAATGTATTTGCAAATATATAAAACATTAAAACGTGTAGCACTTTTGCAACTCGGCCTTTCTAAATGAAGTGATATGTCTATTAACCAAATAATTACAATAAACCAAAGAAAAAAAAAATCATTCTCTTACCGGGATGCAACTAAACTTTCAGTGGCACGATCAGTGGCAAGGAAGATTTTATAAAAATGTGACTCTCATAAAGATGTTATAAGTAATATAAACTATGTGCTTTTTTTGACAATAAGCAGTTAGGTGCTGTTCTTCTCAACTGTTGCTCTCTTTGTGTAAAAGAAGTAAGCGATTAGTTTTTACCCACCTCTGCTCTTACACTTGATGCTGAAATTCTCCAAGCCCACTTCATCCTGCTCTTTCCTGACCTTTCCCCCATCTTGAGAGAGTTTGGCCCGTTTCTCCAAGGGTTCTCTTTTATCAGGCAGCGTTTGTCTTTTCTAGATGAAAAAAGAAAAAACATGAGACACTTATTCTCCTCTCTACCAATACTCCACACCCAGACTACAGTGTGTGAACAAATGCAAAGTGTTTAATATACATGCCAATGCTAATTTGCAAGTTATGAACAATTTGACAAACCCTCCAGATTCTTTATGTTCAGTGAAGTCAATCAAAGCCAATAAATATGCCAATTAACTGGCTTGGTGGTCTGTTTTATTTAGATGAGGACTGTTACTTCGACAGATGAAACCATGCTTTGGAAGCTGGAGGATCAAAAACACAAGCCATCTCAACAATCAGTCTTTCCAGGGGGCCATTTTAAAAAGCAGGGGTGTTCATAACTTCTATAGCAGAATATTTTCAGCAAGTTAGGGAAATCCTTACTGAGTACTGATTATATATAATAAAATAATGTATTTTACAAACCTGACCTAGCTTGATTTTCATTTAACTGTTTTGTTTCTCTTAAAACTATACCAAGGGAAGAAATACACAGTACGGTAATACTGTACTGATTACACAATACAGTAAAGTGGCCCCTAAAGTTACGCGTGAGCACGGCACTGCACAGCACACAGTGTGAACTGCAATATTGTATTGTGCTTTGCAGATAACACAGTCCTGTGATACTGTAATGATTACACAGTACTGTACAGCAGTATATAAATAAGTACAGTAATCATACATTACTGTATTATTGTATTATACTGATTACACAGTACTGTCCTGTAATACAGCAATCACACAATGCTTAATATTGTACTATACTGACTTCACACTACTGTCCTGTGCTGATTACACAGTACTGTAATACAGTAACCACACAGTATGGTAATATTGGACTATACTGACTTCACAGTACTGTAATATTGTATTACACTGACTTCACAGTACTGTCCTGTGCTGATTACACAGTACTGTAATACAATAAACACACAGTACAGTAATATTGTACTACATTTACTTCACAGTACTGTCCTGTACTGATTACACAGTACTGCAATGCCATCCTGTACTGATACACAACACTCTAATATTGTCCTGTGCTGATTACACAGTACTGTAACACTATTCATAATAAACAGAACTGAAATACTGTCCTGTGATGATTATAAAGTACTGTCATACTGTTCAGTGATGCACTGCTATAAAGCCTATTTTTACATTTACTTGTATTTTGAAATGTTGTTTCAAATGAACCAAGGATACATAAAATGTAGTTGGCTCCCACAAATAAGATATACAATATCTCTGTGACACCAAAGACATAGATAACATATTTGACCAAGCCCTAATTCTTAAATGAAGCCCAAAGTGAATACAGTGGTCCTCAAAACCAGTGGGGTCGTGAATAAACACAATAATGAGGGAGTTGTTTACTAGCAGCCCTGTTTTCGAACTTGCGACTGAGATGTACACTATATGGTCAAAAGTATTGGGACACACCTGTTTTTCAGGGTCTGGGCTAGAACCCTTACTTCCAGTGAGTGTCAATTTTAATGCTTCAGCATACCAATACATTCTGGACAACGCTATTCTTCCATCTTTATGGACAGAGTATCGTGAAGAACCTTTTCTTCTCCAGCATGATTGTGCCCCAGTGCACAAAGCAAGGTCCATAAAGACATGGTTGGATGAGTTCGATGTGGAAGAACCTGACTGGCCCAGGCAGAGCCCTGACCTCAATCCCAGCCAACACTTTTGGGATGAACTGGAACGGAGAATGTGAGCCAGGCCTTCTCATCCAACATCACCTCATAAAAGCTCTGCAGAATAAATGGGCATAAATTCCCACAGAATCATTCCAAAATCTTGTGGAAAGCCTTCCAAGAAAAGTGCAAGCTGTTATAGCTGCACTGGGGGGACCAACTCCATATTAAAGTCTATATATTAGAATGCAATGTCATTAAAATGCATGGTGAAATGGTCAGGCGTCCCAATACTTTTGTTCATATAGTGTACGTTCAGGGTAGATCTGAGAAACACTCACCTTTCCTTTGCCCTCCTGATCACTGTTAATCCTAGACTGACCCTCGTCTGCAGGTTTACTGATGAAGAACCTGCTGATAGTCGTCTGTGCGCTGGACTTCTTGGAAGTCTTTGCTGCTGATATCCTTTTAAAATTAGAATGCATCATTCACAACTTAGAACGGATGTTTAAAAGTGACTACATAGTTCGTAGGTTCCCCAAACTGCTTTAATATCTGATCA
This sequence comes from Hydrocynus forskahlii, assembly GCA_037974365.1. Lineage (NCBI taxonomy): Eukaryota > Metazoa > Chordata > Actinopteri > Characiformes > Alestidae > Hydrocynus > Hydrocynus forskahlii. The sequence continues at coordinate 7,992,685 of JBBPCX010000040.1, read as the reverse complement.
GAAACTCAGCACCATTAAAAACGGTCCATTTTTGGAGCTGCACTCACGTTGGCGCGTTAATGACGTAGCCCCGGCGTGCACACGTGACAACTCCAGCCTGATACAGTTAGGCTTGCACTGCAGCTGCGCAGAAAGCCACTCTGTCATCGAACACTACATGGACAAAACTATTGGGACATCTGTTTTTCAGAGTTTGGGCTCTGAATGCTTCATTAAACCAAGACATTTTGGACACAGTTTAGAAATGGGATTCTTGTACAGCATCATTGCCTGACCTCATAAATGTTCCACAGAATGAATGGGCACAAATTCCCACAGAAACTCCAAAATCTTGTGGAAAGACTTGCAAGAAGAGTGGAAGCTGTTGTAGCTGCAAAGGGTGAACCAGCTCCAACTCCATATGAATGCAATGTAAAAGTCCCTGTTAGTCTAATGGTCATGTGTCCCAATACTTTTGTTAATATACTGTAAGTATTTAAAATCACACACCAGAATCAGTTATACAGAAAACACAAAGCACCACAACACTCCGTCCTCATCCAGCACAAACTATTCGATAGTTACTACTAAAAAACAATCACTAAAAATCTGCTTAGAGCTTTGACTTAAAATAGGACGTCTGTCTGATGTCATCTGGTAGGCCATTTTAGAGTACTGGTGCACATTAATTTTTTTAGACATACATAAATTATGCAAAAACTAATAGTCACAAATTGGGTTACCAGTGGGCTATTGTTTCATCTGTTTTAGAAAGTAAAAGATTTCAGTTTAAAAATTCAGAATCATACAGTGGATGAACACAGTCTTTCAGATTTCTTTGCAGTGGTGGCAATAGGAACCCACAGTACAGTGTGATGCTGGGGTCAACGTTCTGCTATTTAACCATTTCTGCTTTCTCTACAAGTTTCTCTATATTAATGCATGTTTTTGTTTTGTTTTTTTTGGGTGGGGAGAGGTTTGGGAGAAGTGCTGCACATCACATATGACAGCTTGAACATAGATGGCTTACAAAATACTTATTTTTACTGCTATAGACTTAGTGACTTGAAATAAAGAATTAAACTTAATACCTGCATTAGGATATTAATGCTGGAGCCCATTTGTTTTCCATCGAATTTTCTTGCTCATGTCATCCATGGGCAGTCAAGGTATAGAGAGCAGTGTCTTGACTGCCCACCCACTTTTCCCCTCCTGGACTACAGCCGAGACGCGCACCCCCACGTTCTGGCGCCTATGATGTCATGTTTTGTTTGTATTATAGTTGCTAATAAGTGCAATAACCTTTTGAAACATCCGATTGTTCTGATTGTTATGGCCATTAAGGATCTGTACGCATTTCTCATTCACTATTGCCCCTCCTGAGTCAGTGTACACACGTGTGCGGTTACTTTAGCAACCAGTGTGGAAATGAAAGCAAATATGACTACAGTCTGCCCACACAAATCAGATTTGGTCACTGGACAACAAAGCCTAAAAATTAGATTTTAGAAATAATTCTGTTTGGCCCTGCTGCATGGACAAAAATTTGAGGTGTAGTTTGCACTTCAGATGAGTTTACAGTTCATACATGGTCTTCCTATGGTTCATATATGGATTTATTGTTTTTATAGCTCCTTATGCTTTAAAGTTCCTTTGGCAATGCTGCAGTTTGGGCTACATTAATGTGATACAGGTAGGGTTTACATCACTATTGAGCTTGAAACTGAAGCAGGCTACATGGCATGTTGTGCCATTAAATAGAATAAAACAAAATAAAATAAAATAAAAACATCACTTCAAATATAAATATCCAACTGCTTTCTCCGGTTGATTTATTTCACCTTAGAAAATAAACAACGGGACACAAGTGTATGATAAATTCCAAACCTTTTTTTTATTTGTAATATTACAAAAACAAGGCTTTTCACTTCTATATAGGTGAAGAGTGAACACACTGAGGGAAAAGCTATGATGTTATTTTTCCACATTGCTGGAGGTCAGGACAGTGTGGTAAGAGAATCCAATCAACAGAAATCCCTTCATTAGTAGGACATTTCATCTCGTCTGCGACATGATTCTTAGACAGAATATTGACACTCTGATCAATGAGGATCAAGCTTTTTTAACTAACAGCCTCTACCAAGATGCAAACTTCCAAACCCACAGTGTTACTGCTTCAGCCAAGTAAACCAGAATAAACATCAACGGCTCATTTGAGCATGAGGCAGCACTAATGTTACACATAGCTGTCACATTACCTTATTAGACCTAGTGGGAGGAACACACACATCACAGAGAAATATGCGATATATGATTTCTGATGACATTGAAGAATGGTGAAATCTATTCTGCTGACGTGAGGGAGACGGATTATTGCATATAAATCGGTTATTGACAGGTCTATGAAAACAACTTGCATCTTCTAACTTTCAGTAAAAAATGACAGACCCACTTTGCCCTTGAAAGCAGCTGCGGCCGCATTCAGACACGTATTATTCGCAAAACTTCATGCTTGAAATAAACCTGAAGCCACAGTTTTACTGAGTAATGGGAAAATGCATGACTCGACAAAGAAGTGGTTTAGTTGCATTACTAAGACATGAGGACAGTAATGGCAGTCTTGAATGCCAAGCAGGACTCGGATGTGTGGATGTTTTTTTTGTTTGTTTGTTTGTTTGTTTTTTTATAGACACAACAGAATGTATTTGGTTTAAGAATAAATAGGACACAAACATAATTAAGAGCATTTAAATAAATTCACTTATTACAATCTCTAAGCTATTGTTATCTCACTAAGCGCACACTGCCAACATTTTGATTCTTGTATATATTCCAGGGCTACCACAACAGTAGCTTTAGCCCTGCGGTACGCAAGCCCCCTGAGCATACACACCACAACCATTTCCAATACTGACTGAAAAACCCATAGGTTTGCAAAAAGGGGGAGGAAGCAAAGCCATACTTTTTTTTTTAAATACACACATACACATCACAACCAACCTTGAGAAAAAAAAATGTATTACTTTGGTATAAGAGTTCCAAGGTAAGATTTCTGTTCTAACTTTCCAAAGCCAAAAGTCACAAAGGATGCCATCATTTCCCACTCGGATCAAACGTTACTCCCAATTCCCAGGTGTACTTGACGGATGGTTTGAGTTTGACAAACAAATGTAAGTTTCACTCAAACTGCATGGCAATTTGAAAGGAAGTCAGAAATCAAGCATATTGTACCAGCACAAACATATCTACTTTCCAAAGTGCCAACAAATATTGAAGATATTGAACTTTGCATTGCATAGCTTTAGAGCTAGACTGTACTAGAGAATTTATTGTAGCAGGATTGTGATATGCTTTTTCTGTGCAATTGTAATGCCTTTTTAAATGTGCTATGAACAGAGGTCAAACAAGACATGTGACATGACATTCGCAGCAAAAATAATTTATACTTCTCATTCATGATAGACCTTTATGACCTGCATCAAGAAACAAGAAATGAGTGTAGTGGTACCAATTCATAAAAGCACCAACTGTGTAAAAGTGAATGTGAAAACCTAATTCATCCCATTAGATCAGAAAGATCAGTCTAAAACACACCAAGTCAGAGGCTATTATGATCAGTCTGGGTCAACATCCATGCATACAGCACACATCTTTCAGCATTCTTCTATGTATGGCTAGTAAGACCAATACTAAAATTGAAGCAGCTGCGTTTTTAAAAAGGGGTTGAGCATGACAAAGGACAAAGCTAGCCTCAGTTTTCAGATAATAGTATTGTCTGGACAGCTAATGTCACTGCTAAGCTATCAGTACATCTAGGTGAGCTCAATCATTTTCTTCTAATAAAGGCAAACATCTGCAGATACATTACAAGGTGGGATTTACTGCCTTCTCCTTTGCACATGGTACACACAAACAAGAGAACTTTCTTCTCACAGTTCTAAAGAGAAACTGACCTGCCCATGCTCTGCCCACACATAATGATCATATATGGATTATATAGTGTTTGTGAAGCTTTCAGATAACATGACTGTCATTCTCTTCCCACAAACACGTTCTTTCATATTAACTGTTGCCAGGTTGGATAAGCTTTTTCAGAACATTAAAAAAAGTTCTCGCATACATACATATTTATATGATTTCCACTGTATGTGAAAGCTGAACATAGATCAGGTGCAGTATTTTTGTACTGTAATCAAGTGAAAATTATAATGGTGGAAAATTCTATGTCATCGTCACTCCCAGCCTACTTACTTCTGATTAGCTACAATACCACAGTCCAGATAAGGTATTACACAGTCTAACAAGGTATTCTAACAAAAATTGAGTTGTGTACTGCAAGTTCTTATCGATTTCAATGGGACTTGTGTGGAAACAGTCGCTATGAAAGAACACATTTGTTGGTGAGGCATGGATGGGGCATTTGTTCTGGGTCCGCCCCAAAACTCATGAGCGGTAGAACGCGTCCTCAAAGAGCACCAGAGATGGGCCATAAGCTGTACATGGCAACTTCACAAATGCCTAGTGCCTACAAAGTAAAGACTTAAAATAGCCATTGCATTATTTCTGATGGCACACCACCTTATAAAGATTGTAAAGTGTTTGTGATGCTGTCAGATAATGTAGTTGTAATAGTCTTCAAATGAAGTACTTAAGTGGTGCTTGCATTTCCCACAGGAAAGTAGGTTCAGCAGAAGGAAAAAAAAAACCTCTTGTTTCACATACTGTTCTCTAAACCAATGTAAAGCTGATATAGGTTATTCATCTCTTGCTAGAAACATTCACTTTGATGAGATGTAACCATTAAGGAGACAAATCACTTTGTTAGATTGATATTTGAACATCATGGAACAAACAAAAGTCTTTAAGTGTAAACATTTTTTTTTTCCGGATGCCCAATGTTCATTTACATAAGGACAAAGTATATAAAATAAAATATGTACTTAATATAATTAAAAACAGATCTTTTTAAAATGTAAAAAAAAAAAACACAAAATAATGAAGCTAGCTTTTATCAGTTATTTTTTAAGTTACTGTTTACATATGATTTTTACAAGTGTTCTGTTGTGTTATAAATAGATATCTTTCTCTGTATAGTATTTAAAACGGAATTTTTCATCCTGTTGTTACTGTTACATTCATTGCTTTCTGTGACACCAATGTAAACTAGACCAGTCACTCACATACACACACACAGACACAGACACACACACACTTCCCTTATAAATGAATAACCTTGTCCTCTTTGCAGCAGCTCTGGTGATGAGGTGTGCTCTATGTGCGGTTGAGTGTCTGGAAGATTCTGGAGATCTGGAGCATGACAGGGCCAGTCTCAGGGTCATTCATCCACTGCGTGCTGTTCAAAGGGTTTTCTAGCATGTCCTCAAAAGCTGCAGGGCAAACACATAAAACACCAGCATTACATTAATGACAACCAAGCCAACAGTGCTCTTTTATCATCATCACATTTTTATCCAGCACTACAGTGTGAATGTTTCCAGGCATGATCAGGTATTGCTACACCATACACCAAAAGTAAAGAAGTTTTTTTTTCTTATTTGGTGAGGTTTAACAACATAAAGGAGGAGGGAAAAGGACTGAAAGCTCCCTATTCCAAATAAATGTTTACTAATACAAATGAGCACAAATAATAATATATTATTATTATTATTATTACTATTATGATGGTGACAAAGGTGTTGTTAAAGTATTCTATGGATATACAGCAACTTGCATGAATTTTACTTTTATATTACAGTATATCACCAATCCTGCAAACATTACTATAAAACCATGTTGATTAATTTTGTAAAAATGTAATTTACTGCATTTTTGACCAGAGTCCTAAGACATGCTGAGCGTATGTAGCAGCATGTACTTGCAGACCACTCCTGTAATTACAAATACACTGCTAACTGCTGTTTAACTCTAATCAGAGCACATTTAGCAGATCGTTAGCAAACAGCCCCGTGAGGATTAAGGGCCCAGAGACAGTAACAAAGCAGCAGAACGGAGCCAACAATACAGCAAACCGAGCACACACATATCTGCAGAGAACAGCAAATTACATGTGGGTAACACTAGCAAAAGCTGACACCTTTGACAGAAAGGCACTGGCATCAAAATATGAGGTAACATACTCACCTAGGAGTGTTTTAGGGTTAGTGAGGCCCAACTGTACCACAGGGTTCTCTAAAATGGCCTGGAAGAGAGGGCTGTTGGTGTCGATACCCTTATCCAGCTCCTCAGGGGAGGGCTTCCTGTCCCCAAGCAACCATTCACACTGCACAAAAAACCCCCACAAAACTCCAACTGATGACATGAAGAAACATTTTTCATATGTATCCTTGTTTAAAGAATGAAACAAAGGAAGAGGTTCCACTCATAATTACGAAGTAGCATTAATGTTCATACAGGTATAGTTCATACCACATTTGTGTTAATAAGTGAAAGAGAAGACATTTTATTATGATTTGGATTTGATGAAAATGTGTTGTTGTGTATACTGTCATTGTCTACAGAGAAAAAAACATTCTGTAGACACAGTATGTAAATGAAATGTATTTCATATCGTAAATTCAAATTGTAAAATGTAATGTCAATGTAAATGACTAAAAAACTACTGTAATTCCAATTGTGTATTTCTAACAGTTTACTATTTAGTCACTTACAGCAGCATCCTGTTGGTTATTGTTGACACGAAGTGCGTCTATCACTTCTTTTTCATCGAAGCCCATCTCCATCAGTGCAATCACTGCCTGCACATAACAACATAGGTAAAAGTTAGATTATATTTCCAACGAAACACCGAAGTACAAAACATTGCCTTCAGTTTTAACCATGTTTATGGACTCAGCATGACTGGAAGGCAAACTAAACAGTTTAAAAGCTATTCAAGTCATTCACTGAGCCTGAAGATAACTGCCCCAGCCTCATGTCAAACACATGACACAAACCCGTGAGTCTGGCCTGAATTCTCTTTTCCTACGAATCCTCTTGAAGATCTCGGTCAGCTCATCCTGCTTGGCTTCCTCAGAGTTAGACTGGGAGGGGGTGCGTACTAGAGCCCCTGAGGCAGCCGGAGAGGGGCCTGCAGATGCAGAAGCTGCTGCCGCTGCAACACCAGCTGCTCCTTGTGCTTCCTGACCTGGCAGGGGCATATCCACTGTGGGGTCATCCACATGCTCGATCAGCCATTCCATCGCCTGTGTCACAGACATGCTGCAAAGAAAGTGGTTTTAATCAGTGCACAGAATATACAGCAAGAACACTGATAGTGGTTTTCAAAATAAGAGTTTGATGTTGTACGTGAACACCAGTCCACAGTCCATACAAGGTAACTAAGCTGCAAAAACAGCCTGTTTTTGTGGTTTCATGAAAACTAAGGCATTCATATATAGCTATCCACCTGGTACCCTCACAACGATTCACTCATGCACACTGAAGTTGTACAGAATGTTAGTGCTTCTTGAAAGAAGAACAACACAGAACAGCTAACGAGAACAGAGAGCATGAACATATACCAGTGTTAAAGGCACAGTCGCAGAAACAGGGAGTTTCATTCTAAGGAATAAAGAGAAATTTGAAAAATGGCCAGACTGTTTCTGGTACACAAATATCATAGGTGTTTATTTCTTGTGTTAAAAGCTAATGTTTGTAGTGAGCTAATTTTTCTACTGTATTCACCTCATGGAGCAAAAGAGCTTCTTAATGAGTTACCATTCACTGGTGTTTGAGCTGACTGAATGTACTCACTGGTTTAAACGTAGTGCCTTGATGGCACGGCTCTCTGGGAAACCCATCTCAGTCAGCTGTTGTAGTGCAGTCTCATCCACCCGTTCCTCTTCATCCTCATCCAGCATGGCTTCAAAACAAGGTATGAGAAAGAGATGGAGAAAAAAAAAAAACTTTAATATGCCTTAAAAAATATGGTTTAAAAATGAATACATTTAGGATTTTATGAGTGTGTCCATATGCACCCACCATTGGCCTTTTTGAAGAGCTCAACAGCATCTGGATTCAAAGCGAGAATTTTCTGGGCTACTTCAATCAGCGACACTAAGATTTTCCTCAGTTCTGTCTGAAACTGGCGATCAATAAAAAAATAAAAAAAACAACAACAAAGATATGTCAACAAAATACACATACATACATTAACATATCCAAATGCATCGTTTTTGCATACATTTGTGTAAATAGTTTTGTGTATGCACATTTTCCCATCCAAATGAGACAGAAGACCTAGTGCTTTAAAGTGACGGTTTCAATGCCAGGCGAGGTCTAACAATGGCAGCTATTACTCACGTCTCGGATGTTATGTTGAGTGACAGTGCGATCAGAGTGGCGAGTAGACAAATTTGCTGTGGCTTTGAGAATAGCGTCCTTATCAGGAGCCTTGGCCTCCTGCTTCTTCTGTCACGATATGAAAGAAAACAGACGGAATGATTCATCTTATTAATCTGTGTTTGCAATGTCCAGCACCTGATATATGTCTTTACGGCACAATAAAGTGTGGGTAATTTCAGAGATGGCAGCGAATTACCTTCTCGTCAGAAGATATATCAGCCATTTTTGGACGTGGTGGCACTGGCCTCTTCTTTATCAATAACAAGCAATCTGGAACGAAAGGAAACATTCATGAATGGAAATTGCTTTAATGAGATACAACACTGAAGATAATGCACGTGAAAACAACAGAAAGTGTTCAGGAACAGACCAGTACCTTTATCTTTAAGATTTTCGTCTGCAACAGTTTTGGCTTCTGTGAGAACCCTTTCTGTAGCTGCATGAATGAGTTTGTGGTGTGTCAGCGTTTTAGGATCTTCTAAACTCCCATGGGCACACTGTCGATAAAAAATACAGTTTAGAATGCAATAATCGCCATGTCATCCTGCACCTTTTTGGAGAAAGACTTAACCCATTTGCATCCAGGCGGTGAAAGTGTGACCACAGAACAACTTCTGACCCAAGTTTCCCAAAGGCATCTCAATGTTAAGATTGTCCTAACTGGCAGAGAATTCAGTGTGATGCTCATTGTACAATCAGCTTTGTGCTAAAATGCTTTTGGGAAACCCAGTACTGATAAGTCTAAAATGTACATTTTGTACAGTTATACCTTAGAAGTACTGAACTGAAACAGAACTGAAATTTGAATAGTTTGCATTGTATGTAATGTTTACTTTTATTCTTAATCAAATTAAGTTTTTAAATCATGTTGTAAATCAGTCTGACCAAAAGACTAGTTATGCAATAAAACTCACTTTTGGCCATGCGATTTGATCAGCTTGGAAAATGTGATCTGTGTTGAAACAAGCTTCAGATCTGGACACTAAACACTTAGGACTGTAAGCCTATCCACAGTCCAATAAACTCAGCAGAAAACTGGATTAAAGCAAAGCATTTAATGTAGCATCGCAATGTAAATTTCGGAATCGAATCAGAAAACTTAATTTATCCTGGGGGAAACTGCTTATGTTATGTCTGCATGGACACAGAGAGCCAAGAACAATATAAATTATACAGTTTTAATAATTTGAATATCTGTAGAATAAACTCAGTATGAAGTACACTAGACTTTAAACACAAATTCTGTCTATAATTACTTCAGATAAGTAAGATATGGTTAAATGAATCACTAACAACACAGATGGCAAGTAAGAGTACGTTACTGCATGTGGTAGAGATAATTTGTATATAAGTAATATTGACTGTGACACTCACATGCACATAATAACACAACTGCACATAATAAGGTATTGCACATAAAAACCATGTCTGAGCACCTGACAAGAACATGGCACACTATTGCACATCATAATAAGATGAGTTGTATACATGTAATATTGACAGTGACATTCACATGGAAAGACTATTGCACCTAATAAGAAATTGCACATAGTGCAGTTTTTAGCACTTATTTAGAAAACTTCACATACTGGTGCACATGGAAAGACCATTGCACATACATTCCCTTTTCTATTTTCAGATGTTTTATGTTTCGATCCCACTCAGAAGTATTTTGCTTTAAACATGTATTGCTTATACGTTGCACCAGCTGGTAAAATCATTACGGAAAGATGCAGACACCAGAGGTCATCAAGATATGAGTATCAAGTGTTCAGTACAGCCCTAATAGTACATATGCAGTCTATGTGCAGCTGTAGCCTGAAAACTGCACATGGAAGGACAGTTTTCAGCTCATTTCATTTCAGCAACAAAACAACACCCTCAAAGCTTCAGTCAGGCTATGTCTGGCTGTAGCTAACCACCAAACCCCAGCCCCAGCTAGGTGACAGCCCAAGTTGCTGAATTATAAATAGCCGTGCCTACTAGCCTGCTGGTTTCTAAAAATACTTGGTAATGGCAGTGAGGATCCCACTGGGCCTGCAGGAGAGCTTACGTTGGAGTCTGTAGATCTTAAAGCTTTCAAAAAGCCCTAAAACACATAAGAAGCAGTGTGAGAGCCTGACAGGCAGACAGATACCTACATGCTTCAAGCATTTCTCCTTGAGCTTCTCTATGGTGGTGTCTTCGGTCACTTCCTCCAGCCACTCCGCGCCCTCCATGGTGCAGATGTGGATCTTCAGCACTTTTCCAGCGAATATCTTCTCCTCTTGTACGAACATGACTCCTTAAAAGAGACTCCACAGCCCACAACGTGCATAAATGTGCCTGAATGTGCCTCCGACGCTGCCTCTGTCTTCAGACCCCCTCCAACAACCAAAACACACTGTAACTCACACAGCAAGCTCCAGCTTTTTAACCTTATTCCATCACTTTCACTCTCTTAGCTCGCCCCGAGCCATATCCAGCAACCCGAACTCTATATTTACTTCAGTTTGGTGTGATTGCTGTTTGGAGAAATGTGTGAGTTTCCTCTATTTTCCCAGCCTGTTTTTGTTGACACCTGTGATGCAGGACACGACTGGACGCGGAAAAGAGGGGGACCCGGAATGCGCATGCGTGGAATCAGCCCTCCGTCTGATTGGGACAGGCTTTTTTGTCACAGCCATCTATACTATAGTATAATGGATTTATTTATTTAAAAGATTTCAGTGATTACGGAATACGATAATATTTCTCAAACGTTTCTGTGGCAGTAATTATTTTTTTATATTTAAATATTTTCAATAATAAAAAATACAACATATTGTTGTGACATAAACATTTGTTTTTTCCCAACATTTGTTTTAAAAAACACAATATATTGTGGAAAAATGTAGACATATATTTTTTTCAACATTAGCGTCCTGTAAAAAATGTGTATAAAAAACATATATATATACATATATATACATGTGTATACACACACACACACACACACACATATATATATATATATATATATAAATTACATGTTTTCATTTAGGAATAAAGTAAATCCACAAAAATAATAACATTGATAATGATCATACATTTAATGTAGTAAAAATGTTTATTTGGTTTGTGATTGTTTGGTGCTGCCACTATTGTCTTAAAGGGGAACTCCTCAATGTCTGAATTATTAATTTATCAAGGTCTAAACAAAGTCATTTGAAGAGGTTTGTTGTAAAATGCCCTGTACTGGAAAAAACATACAGAGTCAGAATTGTTCACAACTGCAGTGAATGGAACCAGACGCCTGAACTGGTCATTTCTGAACGTAAATTAAATGACTATACTTGCATTCTAGACACTGCATCACCACCACAGTAAAATAAACCAGAAAGTCAGAAAGTTCTCAGTAAGTGCACCTCATCATTTAAAAAATATTGTTTAAACCAAAATATTTGATTAAAATGTCCTTTAACGCTGTAGGAAGACTGAAAAACAGTTCAGTCTTTATACAGGTTCTGAATAAGATTGGATTCTCACAGTTTGTCACAGTCAGATCGAATTCTCACAGTTTGTCACAGTCTGTAATGTTGATTATTCATTCACTCATATGCCAAAATTCATAAAAAATGTTAAATACTTCTGCAGCAAAAATGTGTGTGATTAATCTAGATTATTAATCACAGAGCTTGTAATTAATTATATTATTTTTATATTATTTCCAAATATAAGTAAAATGTGCACTGATTGAAAAAAAATGCAAGCAAAATGTTATACATAGATTTAAATGCAGATTTGATCACAAACCTTTCAGAACTGAAAAATGAACAGCCCTCAAACACACAAACACACATACATAGACGTGAACTGTACATTTTCTCTCTCCTAACACAATTCATATACTCACTAAAAGGTTCTGATATTCTGCCAGCAAACTTACATCCCAACTGCCACTGTAAAGACAGATTATTTATTATATACTGCATGTTCTACGTCCCGTTGTTATTATTTGCACAATAATGATCTATTTCTGCTCTTCCTCGGTTCTGCCTTTTGTCACACGTCATGACTCCTCTACTAGAATACAGCATCTGTTATAATTTTGTATTCATTTAAATGTCAACTGCACTAGATGTTGTATTGCCCTGTTGTTTTGTTGTTCTCATTTTTCTTGCATTCTTCCTCATGCTCTCTTTACCCCATGTGTATTTTGTCATGTCTGCACAGTCTTGGTTCTATTTTTGTTCTTTGTGCTTCTCTGGTCCTGGAGGAACATTGTTTGATTTCACTATGTACTGTGTATATGGTTGAAATGACAATAAACACCTAGTTTACATTATTTAGCAGATGCTTTAATCCAAAGTGACTTCCATTCCCTAACTACAGGGGACATTCTGCGTTAAAGGTCTTGCTCAGGAACCCAAAGGTGGTACGCTGAAGGTAGGATTTGAACTCATGACCTCTTGGTCCAGAGGCAAGTAGCCTACCCACTAGGCCACAACCACCCCAGCTGACTTGATTGTACACGACCGCTGGGTTAGGTTAGTTGATCTTTCCACTGTATGAGTCGGATTAAAAAGACAAGATGACATTGTCATTGCCATATATGTACACACACACACACACACACACACACACACACACATAAATAACGTACATATAACAACAACAAAAACAACAATCACTATTTTGATAATAATAATAACATAATATACAAATTATTATTATTGTCCCTACAACTGTACACTTTACATTTTACATTTCACTTCATCATCGGTTAAAAATTCCATTGTCACCAAGACACCATTATGACATCATCTGTGTTCTACTATATGGAGAGGAGATCAGTGAGACACACACACACATTCTCACAACTATCCAACACAACTACAACTTCAAATCTAACCTGAAGGTAAGAACTTCTCAACAGTTGCAACTTTTAGTAATTACATGTTAATGTTAAGTTGATCATACCATTTTAATATACACACAATATGAAAGTACTAGTATTTCTTACATGAAGGAGAGTATTTATTTATACAACTTATTGCATGAAGGAGAGCAGAAAAGCTTCACAAGCCCGACCAGCTTTTTAAAAAATCCCTGTATCTTCAGTATACAGACATTTGTTACAAAACTACTCGCATTTTTCACAGAATGCGTATATTGTTGGTCGTAAATATCAAAAATGAAATTAGATTAATGGCTTTGCACAGACCAAATTATCTTACATTAGAAATAAGCAGTGTTTCCTCTTATATCTTGTATTATCATCACAACTTAATACCACTAATTTGATCTTTGAGAAGGACCTTCACCTTCAAAATTCAGCGCTTGAAAGCACATCTGAACAGCTACATGCCTGAAGAATTAAACACACCTGTGAGTTGCAGTTTGCAACTTACTTATCAGGTGGGATGGAGTGAAAACATGGCTCAGCTGAATAGTAACATATGGTTAAATATGAATAAATACTAAACTAGGGCTTTGCTGATATGCCAAAAATGGATACATTACTGATATTTCTCCACAGGTTCCAGTACCACTCTCTCAGAAACTTTCTGTCAAAGTGAGAAATGCCAGCTGTGTATCTGCCTCCAATGAGGAGGTCACATATGGGCAGAAGGAAAAGAGGACAAGAGCCAAGAAACGCTCGAAACACTTGCTCACATCAGCAGTGCCCTCTATGAAGAGAAAAAAGACCACAAAGACTGCCTCTGAGCACAGTCATTTAAAAACTCAAGACTTGGAGAAACCACAGGCTGGTCCTTCTTCCATCTCTTAGGACCCAGAAACCACATCTGTGTCCGCTGATGAGCTGCTCGGGTTGTTGGGGAAGTTCTTGTGCCGCCGGTGCCGCCACCTAACGAACCTCTCTCCTGATGACCTTGAGCTGTGGCTCTTTCTTGTTGACCTGGACCTCCTTGAGACCAGATATCAGCACGAGTTCTTCACTTGTCCAGTGTTCCTCTACATGCTGTGCCGTGACGTCGCCTCAGCGGAGGTGGCCAGCATATCTGAACTGCAAGCCGTGGTCCACAGTTGCTTGTATGTAACTTACTCCTACACTGGCCCAGAGCTTGGCTATCCAGCCAGGCCATTCTTAGTGGAGAACCGGGAGACGTCTGGAAACGCGTTCTGGAAATCACCAACTGCATGAGTGAAAAAATGCTGAGACTCAACAATGACCCTCAGTATTATGATCAAGTCTTCTCTGACCTGAGGAACGAGACAGACCATTAAATGATTTGTTAAAAAAAACAGCATTTTCTCTTATTAGTGTTATAAAAATGAATAAAGGATGAAACCATGATTAACTGATTCTCTTACTTTCTTTCATAGCAGTGAAATTGAAAACTGATTTCTTCAGTTCATTTCAACTCAATTAAAACATGTCCCATGTTGCCTCATAGTTGCCTACGGAAAACATATAGGTATACATTTGGAAAACATACCTCTTAATTATTGAATTCATGTTTTAATCATACCCATTGCCACAGGTGTATAAAATCAAGTAAACCATGACATTCTAGACAATGCCATGCTTCCAACTGTTGGGGAATTTTGGGGAAGAACCTTTTCTACATATATATAGGGGAGAGCGGGGTTGGTTGCCACACGGGCAGGTAGTCAAAAACCACTGACACAGAAATGTTAGTGTCAGAGGTCATCTACATTGACAGTGGAGGTGAAAGCAGCATAACCTTGAGGTGAGACAACTTTATTTGTTTTTCATATGCAAAGGTAAATTTTGAGTCATCTCATGTTTTTCTTCTAACTCATTATACTATGGGCTGACAGAACAATAATTATTATCATTTTAAAGTATAAAGAGAGAGCTACAATTTAGTTTTTTCTTAGCAAGGCTAATACATGTGGGGACTAGACTCCAAAAGACCTAAAAATGTCAGTTGGGGTTAGTTGTCACATTTTTTTCAGGGTTGGTTGTCACACATGCTACAGTGCATCATTTGCAAGGGGTGAACCCACACTGCACACCTGGTCTGCCAGTTTATGTTTGTCAGAACTGTGATTCTGAGGTGGATTGTGATTGGTGAATATTAAGAATAATACTTTCTTTAGGTCTGTGTTTTTAATTATACTTATGCCACTTGTTTGAACTTCAGTTTGAGGAGAAATCAAGTTTCTTCAGATTTCACAGTAGCAGTAGTAGTTTTCGTAGCCTGTGGCATTTTACATTAAAACGTTTGAATCTAAAGAGTCTAAAAAGGAACCAATGAAACTTATTTAATGTTTTTAGACACATGAGATGCGTTTGGTTTGATATTTAATTGAAAATAAAACATTTCTATCATTTTTAAAAAACGTCTATATTTTTCATTTTTTCCTATTAGAGCAACACAGGGACAACCAATCCACTATGAGGTTGGTTGCCACATCTGCGCAAG
This sequence comes from Hydrocynus forskahlii, assembly GCA_037974365.1. Taxonomy (NCBI): domain Eukaryota; kingdom Metazoa; phylum Chordata; class Actinopteri; order Characiformes; family Alestidae; genus Hydrocynus; species Hydrocynus forskahlii. The sequence continues at coordinate 7,976,987 of JBBPCX010000040.1, read as the reverse complement.
GTGCCTTTGACAGCCCATATCTCTTGAAGAGAATGCATTCTACTAGAGTAAGGACTATCCATTCGTACCTGACACATTAAGCATTAATTGTGTACAGAAAGGGAATTTTTACCATACACTGTTTTGGCAGAAATTAAATTTAAGTCAAAAGTGTGACAACCATCCCCGGTCTCCCGGAACATATATATATATATACTACCAAAGACTTCCCGACCGAGCCACTACGCGGCAGCACCAGCCTCGTCTTTGAAAATCAATCGCTTCTCAAAGAGGGAGAAGAGGAAGAGCATCTGAAAACTGCAGAATGTGTTCAATCCGTAAAATTTGAAATTATTCGATATCAATTCAGACAGAAGCAGACAGATTCTCAGGTTTATTTGAGTGGAAAGCCCTCGACATTTGTCTGTAATTTGAACTGAGCAGTGCTGGAGCTGGGACTTTTCTGATAGAGCTGGACTGACTGTGGAGCACTAATGTGTTAAAAGTGCTTGTTTTCTTTATTTTCAGTTACTTTTCCAAGCCAAATATGTCCAAAAACAAAACTTCCAAGAAAATACTCATTATTGAGGATGATGGTACGTATTATTTCTCTTTCTCTTTCTCTGATTTATAAAGTTGGTTTGTATAGTTGACAACTTATTTTCCTCTTCCAATTCAATTCATTGATGTATTTATTATATATAATGTATATTATTGTATATAACATATCCATATGTTGTCTGATATGGGCTAGCCTAAACACTACAGAAACAGCTGGATAACTTGGTCAAACTGTATGTCAAAAAGTTTAATTGTATTTAATGTGTTCTACTTAACATGCCTTTAAAACTGTTTTTAAAAGGGAATCAATAGAAAATGCAATAGTAATTGTCAATACTAACAGTTACTAGACAGCTGGTGGCCTGGTGGTTAGGGAGTTGCCCCTGTGATCAGAAGGTTGTAGGTTTGAATCACAGGACTGCTGGTGGCACGACTGAGGTACTCCTGAGCAAAGTACCATCCCTATGCATTGCTCCCTGGGTGCTAGTTGGTGGCTGCCCACTGCTTCACTTGGTGAATGGGTTAAATGCAGAAAAAGAATTTCACACTTTAAACTGTGTGCTGTAGTGTGTTCATGTGTAGGGGCCACTTTCTTTACTTCAAATAACAGTAACTAGTATGTTCATTTTGTGATCTTTTTTTTAGATGAGCCAGAAGAGCCAAAAGAGGGTGGGGACGAACTGAACCCCTTCTCATTTAAAGAATTCGTCAGAAGCAAAAATCAACAGTTCAGCACCACTGATGGTCTTGAGGTGAACTACAGTATGAATTGCCTGTTTTATGTTGAGACAGCTGGTGTCCCAAATGTGTGTGTTTTGTAACAGATCTTGTCAGAGTAAAATATTTTAAGGGGGGAGTGGTTGGTTCAAACAACAAAGTAGAACTGTAGGTATGAACTGTATTTTCACAGCAGAAAAAAAGCATCTGTAGATATCTTTCATTTTGTACTTTACTTATATAGAACAAAGCATCATGAAGATAAGATAATCGTTTATTAGTCCCACAGGTGGAAAATTTGCCTTGTTAGGGCAGCAAAGCGAACAGAACAAAAAAAGAGCAGTAAAACCAATAGAATAAAAGCCACACAACACAATATAATATAAAAGTACACTTTATTAAAAAAAAAATAAATTAAAAAAAAAAAAAAAAAAAAAAAA
>JBBPCX010000040.1:7942428-7961611 GCA_037974365.1 Hydrocynus forskahlii | reverse complement strand
TCCCTGACCTGTCTGGTGTGTTCTTTGGACTTCATGGTGTTGTTGCTCCCAATATTCTCTTAGACAACCTCTGAGGCTGTCACAGAGCAGCTGTATTTGTACTGACATTAGATTACCCACAGGTGCACTCTATTTAGTCATTAGCACTCATCAGGCAATGTTTATGGGCAACTGACTGCACTCAGACCAAAGGGGGCTCAATAATTATGCACACCCCACTTTTCAGTTATTTATTTGTAAAAAATGTTTGGAATCATGTGTGATTTTCGTTCCACTTCTCAAATGTACACCACTTTGTATTGGTCTTTCACATGGAATTCCAATAAAACTGATTTATGTTTGTGGCTGTAATGTGACAAAATGTGGAAAAGTTCAAGGGGGCCGAATACTTTTGCAAGCCACTGTAAATTGTAACAAGGCTGTGTTGCTTTTAAATAGATTCTTCGTGTAGATGTTGGAGGCTGTATGAATGTCATTGACACTGATAACCACAAAGCGCCCTCACAGGTACATGAACAGTAGGAGCACAATACTTAAGAACACAGAAATGTGGCATACAAAAATGATAAGAAGGGGAGGTTTGCTGCGAGAAACACAGAATTTAATTATTTATTTATTTCTTTTAATCATTCTCAGAAACCACATAATGAGCCTACATACCAGCCAGGTACGTGTGCAAATGAGTTGCTTTTGGTTGTTAGAAAAAAAACCAAAAAGAAAAACACCACTTAAAAGGCATCTGTCATTAGTATTAACATTACCATTGTCTTCCAGACACTCAGTTTCCATCTGTTAAGACTGTGGCAGTGCTGCTGGCTGAGAAGAAACAAAGGACGCAGGAAGGCCTTAACACCACACAGCTCCCAAATTCCCCACAGACGACTAAACTGCCACTTTCCCCAAGACCCCATCAGAACAAGAAACCAGACATATGGCCTACTTTGATGGTTCCTCAAACTTTTTTCATTACCCAACCAAATACGCATCAGGGAGTAAACCCCCCACAGTCAAGTGTACACGGTACATCACAATGTCTTAGCCAGCCAGTTTTGCAGCTGGTATTACCAATAGAACCTGGAAAATCAGCACAGCCCACCCCCTCAAAAATTAACCCAACCACTACTGTAGTTTCTACAGAAAATGCACAGGAAGCTCCAAAATGCAAGCCCACAACAAAAGCCAATGCCATGAAAGAAAGGGTTAAAACAAACGGATCCAGGAAGAAGTCAACTAGAAATTACCGAGGCGATCGTGATTCACCTGCCATTGCTGTATTACCACAAACCACCACTTGGATTCTCACACCTGCTGGTCTGATGCCAGTAACTGGAATTCAGTTACCTTCTCCTGGTGTTACTGGTGATCAGAACCAAGAAATCCCCAGAACTGTTCCTCAGCGGGTACTTCACCCACCTCTCATAGTTAACCAGAATGGTCCTGTCCACAGTGTGAGAGCAAGCAATTCAACAAATGTTATTCAAACTGATGCAACATCTTCATCTGCTGGAACCAGTACTGATCAGAAGCCCAGTGTGTCCTCTCTGCCCTCAGTTAATGATATCCCCGTTATCTCCTCAGCTGTCACGACTGGTGTTCCCACTACAAATGTGCCCAGTTCTGTTAATCGTTCCTCGATAATTGCCTCTAGTTCAGCTCATGTAACGTCTGCTCAAGAAGGAACAATTCAAAATTTGGCACCATCATCTGGTTCAAATGCTGTCGATAACAGTGTACGTATCTCTTCAGCTTCTACTATTACAAGTTCATCTGTTGTCCAGTCAGTTCAACCCAGTGCTTTGAACATTTCCGTTCCTGTGGTCCAGAACCTTTCTCCTGCTACCTTTGAAAATCAGAATGTAGAGAAGTCACATGTTTCGGAGGTGTTTTTTCAGCAACCTATCGTAGTGAATCAGAAAAGCTCTTTGTCACTTATCAGTGCTGCTGGACCACACCTACCTTCAAGTGTCTCTCCAAATTCAATAGCAAATGTTCCTGAGGTTTTACCCAGCCCCGCATCCTCATCGTCAACTTCATCCACTGTTAGTGATGTACCTGTTGTACAGACTGTCTCTCCGCCCTCTGTTGTCAGACGACTGACCCCTAGTTCTCAGAGTTTGTCTATGGTGCAGCAAATTGTCCCACAAGATAAAAACCAGTCCCTACAGACCACACCTGTCAATCCGAGCCCCAATCCTGGTGTTTTGTCTTTTGACTCTAACCTGATGTTCGTCGAGGATCCAGCTGTAGTGAAGAGATGGATGAAAGGTTCTGAGGGAATTTCACTGCCTCAACAAGACAACAAAATGCCTTATCTTCCACCTTTTGTTGGCAATATCAGTACGCTGTTGTCTTTGCTAAAGGCAAAAGAGTCTTTGTTGCAAGGAGCAGCACGGCTCCTGCCTGAAGAAGGAGCTGGCATTGAGGAGGAAACTAAAGTAGCTGCTCTTCGTAGGCTTGTATCTGAGAGGTTTAAAACCAACCCAGCACACTCGCTTCTGAAGGCTCGCTTTTTGTCATGTTTTACTTTACCTGCCCTCCTGGCCACCATACATCCATGTAAAGAGTGGAAATTGCATGGTTCTCAGGAACTTGGTAGTGACGAAGATGAAGAAGCCAGTCCGGATGAAGTTGAGCTAATAGAGAGTGGAAATGAAGATCGGGTCCAGCCTAATGTAAGGATGTGCATTGCTATAAAATTGTTACAGGAACTGCAAATGTATCTTCTTCTCTTTGTGGTAAGAATTCATTGTGGTGGATTGATGGGTTTTCCCTGTTTTCTATTGCAGGGGACCTTGTGCAACACAAATGAAAGTGAAGCATCAGAAAGGCAGTTTTCAGGGATCAGAGGAAGAAAGCGAAGCAGGAGCCATACAAGTGCATAAACGTTGTTTGCTTTGAATTCTGTTAACTGTTTAAGTATATTTGTTGGAAGTATTGTCAAGTTCGTTATTAATACTGAGGCTGCAGTAAATATTATGTGTACTATAGTACACAATTGTTTTTGAGTGAACTGTTGAAAATCCATTCATAATTATTTAGAGTAATTGAAGCTCTCAAATAAATGTATAAATATAACTGCATGCTTGTCTCTCGTGCTGTCCTACCTGTACTACCTTTAATTTCACAAACATTTCAAATTTCACTGATTTTATTTCACTGATATTAATGGTGTGATTAACAATTGTTCAGATCTATTGAAATTATATGAACGGTTAGAACATTGGAGAATGTGTGTATTGCCGCTGCTGTCATCACCATTCCAGATAAGTCACGAGGTAATCACATTAGCACAGCTGGTTGGGAAAGAGACGGAAATGGAAAAACTGAAATGGTAACTGAAAAAAAGGAACTACTACCGAAGTCATTTCCTTTTTGTCTCTTAAATACTGCATGTCAAGTTGTGTCAGTGTTTAGCTAAGCAGTAAAGGCAGAAACATCCACAAGAGAAAATGACTATGTCTGATGGCCCAAGTGCTCTGGAGTTTGAAGAGGATGAAGAATGCTGGATGCAACTGGAAGACCACAGGATGCTTCTCACTAAGGCCATTGATCCTTCACGAATAATACCGTACCTGAGGCAATGTAAGGTCCTTAATAGTGATGATGAGGAACAGATTTACAATGACCCAAGTCTAGCTATTAGACGGCGAAAAGTAGGTAAGAAACATTTTTAAAAGCCTCCACATGTTGGCCTTATTCATTTTCTTGTATTGGTACCTGATTGGAGGCTCTGTCATCTAGGGGTGCTGCTGGATATGTTACAAAGAACAGGTATGAAGGGTTATGTGGCGTTCCTGGAGAGTTTGGAGTTGGACTACCCTCAATTATATCAGAAAATAACAGGCAAGGAGCCGTCACGGGTCTTCTCCATCCTTGTGGGTGAGTTAACTGCTCTTTAAAGAGCACTATTACACATTTGTTGTTTGCAGTCTTTTCACTGAAAAATGACTACATATTTTTTTTTTAATAGATGAAACAATATATTTACACTTGTGCTGCAATGTCTAGAATCACTGTTTTCGATTACATAAGGCAGAAATGTTTCAGATGAATGCATGAAATTATTCTATTATAGAGCTACTTAAGGACTCCGTATACAGAACGTTACCATGAATAGTTACTCCAGTATTCGTCAGATTTACCTGAACTGATCCAGAGAGTCTGTAACGCATTTCACACCCTATTTTGCATCCCAGCTGTATTTTGCTTTGAATGCTTTAAACACTCTCCAATGTCTTAAAGGTGTTGAGGTATTACTCTATAAAATAACAATTATGCTTGAATATCATCCGTGGTTTCAAACTTTTGAACACTTAAAACCTAAATTAGACAGGGCTTATTGGTTATTTTGGTGTGTGATTATTTTAATTTTATTTTAGGTCACATTTTACTCATTCAAAATGACAAATAAGCCGTTTATCATCACAAAAATATGGTGAAGGTAAGCTGAGATGTTGGCACATGTTAGCATTATGTTGGCATAACGTTGCCACTAACAATCATAAAAATGTGAGCCAACCTTAGCTTCACTACATAGACAAAAGTATTGAGACACACCTCCTAATTGTTGAATTCAGGTGGTCCCTTACTTCCAGTGAAGGGCAATCTTATTGCTGCAGTATACCAAGACATTTTGGACAACGTCATGCTTCCAACTTTGTGGACAGTTTGGGGAAGAACCTTTTCTATTCCAGCATGTCCCAGTGCACAAAGCAAGGTCCATAAAGACATGGTTGGATGTATTTGGTGTGGAAGAACTTGCCTGACATCAGAAATGCTCTAGAAAATGAATGTGCACAAATTCACAGAAACACTCCAAAGCTTGTGGAAAGCCATCCAAGTAGAGAGGAATCTGTTATAGCTGCAAACCATGTTGGTGTAAATGGTCAGGGGTCTCGATATTTTATTGTCCATATAGTGTAGCTTCAAAACACTAACGTACCGACACGTGTTTGTGTTCAGACACGGCAGGGGAGTCCGGGCTGACCCAGTTCCTCATGAGTGAGGTGACACGGATGCAGAAAGAACTTCAGGAGGAGCGCAAGGCGAGGCTGGATGCTGCCGCCCGCGCGACCGAGCACGTGGACTCCGTCCGCAAGCTGCAGATGCGCGAGTGCGAGCTCCGCAAACAGCACGACCGCGTTCAGCGCCTGCGGGAAGAGCGCCAGGGGCTGTGGAACGAGGCCCGAAACCTGAAGGACGAGAACTACAGGCTGATGCACGACGTGACCCGCCTGAGCGAGGAGAAGAATAGGGCGCTCATGTCCAACCGGGACCTGCAGCTGGAGGTGGGAAAGGCGGGACACGTTCCCTGAACATGTGCTCCTTTTGGGGTCTCCACAATATATTTTTCACTCTATTCACTGTCTATTCTAATAGGCTATACAGTTACAAAGTTACACGTCCCATCCTTTTTACCACTGGAGGCCTGTACTAGGGGAGGGGGCCGTCCAAAGGAAAACAAAATCAAAAATATTTTTGTTTGCAGATGGTCTAATGACTGAAGATGCCGGTGCTTAGGCCCCTATGCAAATTGTTTAAAGTCATTTGTCTCAGCATTTTTCTGCCAGCAAAGTTAACATTGGTACAAATGCAAACAAACAAGAAAGTAGTAAAAAGTATCAGTAATTGTTTTGTTTGTAAAAAAAAAAAAAAGGTTGCTGATATTTCATGAGCTGATAAGGTGGGAACAGCCACTTGACTGGATTTGTGAAACTTCATCAGCAGCTCCTGATTTAACCTGATGAAGGACTGACTGAGTCAAACCAGGTTTCTGGTGGAAATTGCAAGTAATACTTATGCCTCTCGTTTCAGCTTATTTATTTCATTTAATTTGGTTGAATTACAGACATTGATTTAAGTATAGCTTTGCAGGTTTGAGGAATAGATGTGGACGACTTGAGCACTGATATATGTCGCTCTGGATAAGAGCGTCAACTAAATGCCGTAAATGTAATACTAGGGCTTTCACAGGGAACACAGCAATATACTGTTCATAAAAATCACTATTTACTGTATAAAGTTATGTGTATGTGTTCCTTTTTAGTTTTGTTGAGTATATTTAGTGATATTGCTACATGTACTATTCAGGGTTAGTGTCATGACTTTAGTGCACTGTTTAAGGTGCAGGAAGCCGTGTGATTCAGTCTTGGGTAATATTTACCCTGTTGAGAGCCATGTTGTCATGCAAGAGTCAGCTTCCTTCAGTTTCTGACCACTGCTGTCCACATATTATTTTTGACTAGTTTGGACAAATGTGATGTGGTAATGACATGGTATTGTGTGGAGCTGGTACAGCAGTACTGCAGGGCCCACATCGGTCCTGCTGTTAGGCTGGTAGTGGTCCGCTACTCAAAAAATCCCATCAAAGTGGCTCTTAATGACATACTAAGGGAAGGGTAACACAGACTTCGCATGGCAACAGATAGGTTAAAATCTTTACCTTCACTCCTCCAACAATGTGGCTAATTGGAGTGTCATTTTCAAGGAAACTGGCCAAATATTTTTCTGAAATTTGTATTTAGTTTTCATATAGCCTAAAACCTTTTGCCTATTGTGTGTAAAGTCTAAAGAAAATGTGCTCTATTTGTGTGTAACCATGACTATTTGTTCTGTGGCCTCTGTAAGATTGAGAGACTGAAGCACAGCTTAATGAATGCGCAGAGCGATTCAAAGATTCAGCGCAAACGGACGATGACCCTGAAAAATGCTATGGAGCAGAGACCCAGCCAGGAAATGATCTGGGAGCTCCAGAAAGAGAATGACCTTCTCACAGCTCAAGTGCAGGAGCTTCAGAACTCTTCCCAGGTAAAAACAAAAAATGAAGGCATGTTAGGATCCTGCTAAGTCAAACTGATTTCGGTGACCATAATTTATTTCTTGGTCCAGATACCCGTAGAGCACGACAAACTGAGCATTCAGGCGCTCGAGGATTTCAAGATGCAGAGCCAAGCACAACATCAGGAGTTAGTGAAGGACCTTTACGCATTACGGAGGAAGCTGCATGATACAGAGCAGCTACGAGATAAGGTGCATTTTTTTTTTTTTTGACTTCATGCCTAGCCATTGCACACACTAAGATTTTCTACATCTGCATGTCACTCACATAATTTTTTTTTTTACCAAAAATACACTCCGTATTCTTTTCTAGCAAATACATGTACAGTATGTTCACCATCATATGTGCCTATATTAGCCAGAAAATGTCATTTTCAGTTTTAGAACTTTAACAAGCCTTTAAGGGACAGCAAATGGGATGAAACAGTTAACAAGTGCATTTAAAGATAAAGGACAGTCTAGAGTTTGCCTCTGTATCTCCACACAGTCAGTTAATTATATGTCAGACTTGCATTGTTACATATTTATTGTTGTTCTCTCAACAACTTTGCAGTGCTTAGCAAGAATAAAAATCTGCATTTTATGGTTAAGTGGTAAAACCTGTAGTATGCAAAAACTTTTGACTGGTAGTGTATAGTCTCATATTCCAAGCAGCAGATACTTGGCAGGTCTCTTATGAGAGTGACTTCCTGTTTGCAGTACAGAGAGAAAAAGGATGAACTGGACCTGAAGTGTGAAATCTTAAAGAAAGACTCCAAGATGTATTGTAACCGCATGGAGGAAATCTTTAAGCAGCTGGATGAGGTCATCAAGGAGAGAGACAAGGTGATTCAAATCAAATGTCTTCATACCAGCAGCAATTTACCATCAAATTAATCACGCTGACCTTTTTTTAACCTCTGAAAAGGTGTAGTATTATTATATACTACTAAGGGTTATTCTATAACAGCATAACATAATTACATGTAAACTCACTATTACAAGTTTTGGTAAAAAAATCTGTCCTTTTTTTCCTCTTAAAAAGGCTATTGCTGCACGTGAAGAGTACCACCAGGAAAACTGCAAAAACCTTCAGGAGAAAGACAAGTACCGCAAGCAGATCCGTGAGATGGGCGAGCGTTACGATGAGCTCCAAATCCAGCTCTTCCGGACTCAAGCAGAAGTTTTGGCTGTCCAGGCCAAATTTCGCAAACAGAAGCATTTGCAGGAAATGATAGGCGTAAGCAACTGTCTCACTATATGCAGTCACACTTTTTTATATCACGTGCTTTGATTGATTTTTGATTGCGTGGTCAAACAGTGTACTGCAATCTTTTAGACACATACTGTGTGATAAGTACATGGTAACTAATGTGAAAATATAATCTGATTTGAATGTTCCTTTTTCCAACCAGACCTCACAGGAAAGCTTTTCTCAGAGCTCATTAGAGGTAAGTGTGACATGATTTTGTTTTCCATGTAAAACCAAGCCAAAGAGGATACACTCATGCTTGTTCACTCTGAGTGAGTGTGCATCTTCCCTCAGTTGCACAAGTTCCCTTTTTGTTGCTTATAATGTCTGCTTTCATGTGAGAACTATTACTTCAACTGACTGCTTTTCCTCTATAGCTGAAAAGCCAGACAAGTGAGGAGGACTTGAAGGACAGATATGACAAAGGTGATCTTTTTTTGGTGCCTTCTTTTAGTTTCATGTCATTTAGGATTTGCCATTCAGTATCTCTGAAATCAAATCAAATGAAGTCAAATTGTAAATGACAATTAGGTTCCATTGTGAATTTTGCCAAGGCAGACTTATTGACAAACATTCTTCTCTGTGTTTGTTTGTGTTTGTTTTTTTGTTTGTTTTTGGCTTTCCTGTTAATAGCATCAGGTATAAGTGAGGATTCTCAAAGCCCCACCTCAGGAGAATACAGTGTACGCATAAGTATAGAAGACCAGCTTCCCTCTGAGGTGAATGAAGAAGGTTTAAAGGTAACACAAAACTCTTTGAGCAATCAAAAATTAAAACACCCACCGTTAGTTAACTGTAGTGTCTTGGTTTGACTTTTTCATTGCAATAAAATATCTGGAGAAGTAAGAGTGTGCTGTCTCTTCACAAGCTTGTCAATATTACGTGTGTTACAGGAGAGGACGTTCACTGAAGAGGAACTATCAGCTGGCTGTACCCCCAGGACACGATGCAATTTTTATTACAGAAGGTCCGTGTTGTGCCATCCAATACAGCTGCTGTGCTTCTATAAGCGATACACGCTGTCAGAACCACACACTCCTAAGATTCTAATAATGACCCAAGTTATTTGATTAAAAATACATGAAAATCACACAAAAACCAGTATAAACTGTTTTTTAACAGGTTCTCCTTATTTTTTCTCATGACAGGAAACGTGCTTTGAGAACAAAGGCCACTGTTAAAGAAACCACCATGGATTGCAGTCAGTGTATTCTTGACCACACCAGTGGGAGCGATAACACAGATACTGATGGAATATGACATAAACAAACCAGCCAGGGGAAGACATGCAGCCTTTGCTGAATATCTTATGTCAGATTAAAGATATTTTTTTGGTTATGTAGAAATCTTCTACACATCTTCGACACAATCTTCTGTCAAATCTTCTCACTGGTTGGCTTATTATTGTTGTTATTATTATTATTATTATTATTATTATTATTATTATTATTATTATTTTTAGTATTACAGTTGTTGTTGCTGTAATTATTATTAGTATCATTCAATTGCAGTGATACCAAAGTATATATTATTTTTAAAAAGATGCCAACAGAAACCATTATCAGTTTCATACATGTACATGACTCAGCTGACATGTAAAACTGTCTTACAGTTGTAATACAGATGCTTGTAATACAGATACCTTTGTGTCGGATGTCTTTTTTGTGTGTGTTGTTTTAAACAAAAAATATGCACATAGGGAGTTTCATGGAATTGAGGTGGCATTAACTGTAGGTATATTTTAAGTGGATTACAGCTAAACAAGCTGCATTATGTAGAAATGTCTTGGAAAGGGCCCAAGAATCCTTAGAAAATCAAGTGAGGGGAAAAAAATCAATGAGGACTGCTTGTTGGACCTAATGATCAGGCTGATCCTGCTGCTGAAGATCTGGTTGGACCTTTTGTTCTCTAGTTGCCACAGAAACCGAGAAACGCTACAGCAGGAGCTCCACTACTGGAAAAGGAACTCTAGAACTCGGCCATGAAGGGCTCTAGATAAATAACAATCGATTTCTTGCTGTAATATCACATTATTGTCATTATATTTTAGTACACAGCCAAGTAACATAACTATAGTCAGTAAAGGTACAACAAAAATGGCTGAGAATCGTGTTGTTCCAAGTGGAAAGGTGTACAGACAGATGTTTGATGCCCAGGTGAGGTATCTGGCAGTTTACTTTGTTGCCAACCTTTTACGAATTTAGTTAGTGGACTGTGTAATTTTCTGTTCAGTCTTAAATGGCCCAGCAGTTATATTCCGGCACCTGCAGCATTTAAGTGGATATTTCGCATGAGAAGTCGCGTAACTTCTTTTTCCAGCATGACTGTGCCCCAGTGCTAAAAGCAAGGTCCGTAAAGACATGGTTGAACGAGTTTGGTGTGGCCTGCACAGAGCCCTGACCTCAACCCCATCCAACACCTTTGGGATGAACTGGAACGGAGATTGTGAGTCAGGCCATCTCGTCCATCAGTGCCTGAACCTCATAAATGCTCCACAGAATGAATGGGCAAAAATTCCCTTCAGAAACACTCCAAAATCTTATGGAAAGCCCTTTAAGAAGAGTGTAATCTATTATAGCTGCAAATGGGGGACCAACTCCATATTAGAGTCTATGCATTCGAATGCAGAGTCATTAAAGTCCCTGTTGGTGTACTGGTCAGGCGTCCCAATACATATGTTCAAATTGTGTAAGTGTAAGTCTGCAAATGCTCCTCCAAACGTGGCCTTTAAATTGTCATGATATTTCATATGATCCAGGTGTGGTCTTTCTCTATAGGTCCAGTTGTCATTGTCTCTTCATGAAACTCGGAGGAAACGTCTTACAAATGAATGCTCCCTTGAGGAGGATCCTGTGAGCATGGACACAGATAGTGGCCCTCACCAGCACACAAGGGATAATCAGGGCTCTGAGGACATGACTATAAGGTGCAGCCTTGATGTGGTAACTGTGGTCTGCTTTACACATAGCTTTTTTGTAAAATACCTTAAAAATCATAGAATTAAGTATTGCTGATTCTGTGTACCACTTTTATTGTTTATTGCCTGACATTATACATCATAAGTATTCAGCTTGATGTATGATATGTATCGTGGCGAGTTTATTATACAAACGGGTTTTTCATATGTATGAAGTATATTGTTTGACAGGAGCCAGCGAATGTCAGGTATCAGGCCTACCAGAAGTGAAGAATGGGTTGATTATGAAGAAGTTCTAGGACTGCCTGATAATATTGGTTGGTAGTTACTAAATAAGTTTAAAGCATAAAGCAAATTCATTTCACTTTGTTTCATTTTGTGATGATAAATAACTCTTTCATGCTAACCATTGCCCTTAGTTTCTGCCAAGACAGGCTCAGACATCATTGAGCGACTAATGAAAAAAAAACAAAGGAATCACACAGAAGCTGTTGCTCAGCTGCAGAAGGACCTTTCTGAGCTTAGTGCGGTACATACCTTTATCGATTGTTACTCATGTGGATGAAAACAGACACATTTGTAGGATCTGTACCATAAAACCACAGAGTTACCATAGATTGGTTGTTTCATATTGGCTTGAATTTTGTTTGCATCTTTTCTTTCACAGGGGTTTGAACCATTATTCAAACAGACTGGAGAAGATCTGATTATCAAACTGTCAGAAAGTGATCATACAGTGGAGAGACTTATGCAGAAGACGGAAAACATTGCTGATTTAGAAAACGTCAACTATCAGGTGAGGAGCTGTTGTACTAATATAACACCCCTTTTACAGAACCCTCTAGATCAGGGGTGTCAAACTCTGGTCCTGGAGGGCCGGTGTCCAGCACAGTTTGATGGTTCTCCTCCTCAAACACATTCACTAAACCTGACAATTAACTGGCTAGGTGAAACCAAAACGTGCTGGACCACAGCCCTTCAGTTGCTCGACACCCCCGCTCTAGATTTGTTGGTACCTTGATTGAAAAGGGCTGATAGAATAAGGGAAGAAGGGATTTTTGATCATTCTCCAATGCATATTCTCTCTGTCTCTTGAGTCATGGGTCTTTTCCTGTGCACTTTCTTCTTGATGTCAACCCACGGTTTTCCAACAGGATTTAGGTTATTGGATCATTTTTGTGTGGATTTAACCACAAACAGATTTTAGCCTTTTGGCACGAGTAAACATATTTTTATCTGATTTCACCTGATACTTTCAGGAATCCATAATGCCATATTTTCAAACAATGTTGCTAGGGCCTTTGGAGGATCTTCCACCATATTTAATGCTTTATATTAAGTGCTTTTCTTTGTATCCATCTTTATTTTTACTCCAAACTCATCATTTGGAGTCAAAGATTTCAATTCGTTTAATCACAGTATCCTGTCCCAGTTAGTTCTGGCGGTGCCCTGCAAACTCTAAGTACTTTTCCTTGGGGTGAAAAACAAGGAAAGCCTTGTTTCTGGCATGGCGTCCAAACAGTTTGTTGGCATAGTGGTAATGTCTCATAATGGGTTTGGAGGCAAGGTGCCCCCAGGATGATACTAAACTATGTACCTCTGAAACTGTGGTCTTTGGAGTTGTTTTGCATTTCTCAGACTATCCTCCTCACCATAGCTTCTGAAAAAAAATGCCTCTTCCAAGCTGGTTCATGATAGTTCTGAATTGATTAAACTTCATAATAATTGCCTGTTGATATATCCTCCTGAGACCCAGCAATGCATTTTTGTCCTCTGTACAGGACACAATTTTAAGCCAAGCAGCTACTTTCTTGTATCCATTCTCTAATTTGTGTGAGACAACACTCTTTTGCCTTGACTCTTGAATCTTGCCCATGTTGATGTAAACACCTAAACCTAAAATTATTTAAATATAAGTGGCATCAAACTTCATTTACATTTTCCTAATTCAGGTTTCCTGGGATGCCAACAATTGTGGCATATGTGATTTGGTTTTTAAACAATATTTTCACTCATGGTTACTTTATTCTCAGAATAAACTTACCACACATAAAATAAATACGTTTCTCACATTTTCAATATAATATCAATATATTATATTGAAATGAAGTGAATATTTGTAAGATTTCTCAACCATCTTCAGAGAGGGTACCAATAATAATGGAGGGCACCATAATTTCAATGAAAATTAGTTTGAACTCTGAGCACAGGTGTTCCTATAAAGGATGTATGTTGAATTGTTTTATTTTTCTTTTCTCCCAGAATCTGCATGAGTTGTGGATTACTGTTAACCATCAGTCTGTTATGATAAGAAAAGGGATTCAGGAGCTGGATGAGACATTCATGAAATTTGAGGCTGAGCGAGCATTAACGGTACATGATCTGTACAAGATGTTTTTCATATTGTTATGTATATACCTGAGGTTGCGTTTTATGCAGTATGTCTATGTTCCCTAGATTTCAGCATTGCTAAAGAAATATGCTACAAAACTTGAAAAAATCAGTTATATCATGCCCTCTGATGTCCAGCGTCTGATCAACAATGAGGCTATGGTAGGAAATTTTATGTAGATTTTAAAGAAGTTGTGTTTTTTAGGTTCTGTATGTCATATTCATACAAAAAACCTTTTTAATAGATGATAAACCAAGCATTACTGGCAAACCGGCGAGCTATAGCCAGACTACATTTAAACTTGATGGAGAAGGGTCTGCAGAAAGATGCACTTATGCGGTGGAAGTGGGAGACCAAGCTTCAGGACTGGAAAAGAGTCAAACTTCTGGCTGCAGTCAGACAGTTTAAGTATGCTTAGGAGAAATGGCTAATACCATATCTGACTTATTAAATTTGGCTTGAATACGTGTAAATCTAGTCTAACTTAGTCTAAGACTGTGGTTAATCCATGTTTGACATTATTATTCCTAAAGAAAAACGCTGTAATTCCCGAAAAAATAGCTGATTGCCATGCTTCATTTCCAGAGACTTTATAAACAGTCCTGAAATTCAGCGACCTAAAAATGTAGGAGATATTCTGAACACCCTGTGGACAACGCAAGAAATGTACAGTGAGCAACGAATCAAAATCCTTCAACAAGTCAGGTATTTACCCTTGGTCTGCAAACTGTACATTTTAAAAATGTATGGTAACATCATGTCACATTTGTGTATCTGTTTGAAGCGCGATGATCCCTCCTAGATGCTCGAAGTCATCAGTCATTGAATGGTACTCCACTTTATCTTCACTGAACGAGCAAATTGGTAAGAATAAACTATTATATACCCATAATATTATATACCTATTTAATCAGTTTATCTGACTTTGTGTGTTCATGTTACTCCTTTTAAGACTGCATGCACATTGACACAGCCACGAAACTGCATCAACACTATGAGAACACCTGGCAAGAGTGTTTGGCTGAAGTTGAACGCTTCAAGGTTGGAGACCCTTAGACATTTTATGTAATCAGTTTGTTTATCGGAAAACCAGATTGAAAAGTTTCTTACTTTGCACACAGAATGAAGTATGCAACTATGGCTTCACCTCAGATGAGACACAGGATATCGTTAATGGTGAACTGTTGCCTGTACTTGGAGAGTGCCAGGCACAAGCAGAGGAGCATTTGGCAACAGTGGATGTAAGTTTATTGAAAGCATGCCATATCTGTTATTTTGACTCGTTATTTCTTGGGTGAAAATCAAGAGGCTTTTTGTTATTCATAATAGCTGGCCTGTTTGATTCAGCTGTCAAATGCATGACTTGTATTTTAGAAAGCCTTTGAGGCTCTGGCTAAGACTGCTGCCCTCCTAAGTAAGTCTTTGTTCAAGTTCATGCATGGTGTTGCTCAACTCTGGGAGGTGCACAGTGCAGCTCTGCAGAAGAGAGAGCAGCAACTGCAGGATAATCTTGAGGAAGTTCGCTCTAGCCATGATCAAGAAAATCAGGTGAGACATACCATGTGATCGCTTGCCTCTAGATACAGGCCAGTGAATATCGTAATGTTTTTGTCTATTTGAGAGATGGCCAGTCCATTGTTCATTATATTTACTATTTCTTTTAACCTTTGAGAATGATCTTTCCATAAGAGCGAGAGCTGATTTTGTTCTGCCTTTAGAAGAAAGAGGCTCAGCTGGATGTGTTGATGGACAAACTCAGACAGGAAAGCACAGAAGATGCTCTCAAAACTGCATTAGAGAAGACTTTCGCTTTTTTGGAGGAAGTTAAGAATGGGTAAGCAGATAAGTATTTCTTCTTTTTCAATGGGGGGGTTATCCGACTCGAATCACCAGACTTCAAAAAGTTTCCAACTGACCATTTCAAGAGTTGCTTAATACTTACAGGAAGTTACTATTGTAAACAGTCTCCTAAACATCAGACAACATAATGTTATTTGTGTTTTTGAAATAATGTAATATTAGAAAAATATCGAAGAAACACTTAAGAGCTTTAATTTTTGCCTTAAAATGACAATAAAAAAAGATGTTTACTCTTTGGTTTAATATGTGCATTTAAAGGAATAGATTAGCCAAAAATGAAATGTACACGATTATTTATTTACAACACATGAAGTCCAGATTTGATTTTTAATGTATTATTGGAGCTGCAAGGCTAACATGCACTAGAATACACCCAAATCTCTTCTGTAAATACCTCCCTGAAACCCCTCTCAACTCAGGAAAACCATATGTTGCTGTTCAGTATGTATTTTTACTTGTCAATGTGGTTTAGGACACTGGTGAGCTATAAACATGAACAGTTTTCACATTTCACACAACATTTTCACAAATATGCTGCTTTTTTGGCAATAGCCAGTATAATTGTGTCATACGGCAGCTTAAGAGGCTGCCAGACCCAGGTGTTGTCTGAAACAGTGGTGGACTTTGGTTTATTTTGTGGCTCACAGACATATTGTGTCATATTGTGTCTTAACTCAGTTTGAGGAGATGGAGAGGAGTTTTGGTGTTTTTGTGGTTATGAGCTACATTAGACATGTAGGTTCAGTGCTAAACTGAAGAAACATAATTTGGACTGTCTTGGCTGATGAGCTAAATCTGGTGTAAGTGGAAAATTGGAAAAACATTTTTCCAATCATATCACAGTATTATGTTATTTTACAGTAACACTGCTCTTTGAAAGTCTTTTTCAAAACCGCTGCCATCACTCCAATACTGAAAAAAATGGTCTAGATCCCAACAACTGTGATAATTTCCGTCCTATTTCCAATTTACCATTCCTTTCAAAAATTCTTGAAAAAATAGTTGCTACACAAATCCATTCTCACTTAACTAATAATAATCTGTATGAACCGTTTCAGACTGGTTTGCACCCCTTCCATAGCACCGAAACAGCACTCATAAAAATAACTAATGACCTTCTTATGGCAGTAGACTCCGGTCTACTTACCATCCTTATTCTCCTTGATCTGAGTGCTGCCTTCAACACTATTTCTCACTCTGTTCTCCTTAGTAGGTTAATCTCCATCGGTCTCTGCCATACTCCACTAGACTGGTTTAAATCATACTTGTCTGACCGCACTCAGTTCATCCAGTTACCACTGGTGTGCCCCAGGGATCTGTCCTGGGGCCCCCTCTCTTCATTATCTACCTTCTTCCTCTTGGATACATCTTTCGTAGATATAATATTCATTTCCACTGTTATGCAGACGACACCCAGCTCTATCTGTCCACTAAACCTGATTCCATTCTTCCCCCATCCTCCCTTACCCTCTGTTTAGCTGAAATTAAATCATGGTTCTGTTCATAATTCTTAAAAGTAATAAATCAGAGTTTCTTCTGGTAGGCTCTAAGTCTACACTATCTAAAACTGATCATTTTTCAATTAATATCGACAACTCTTTGGTTTCACCCTCCCCGCAGGTGAAAGGTCTGGGTGTCATCCTCAACAGCACTTTATCTTTTAATTCACACATCAGTAATGTCACACGGTCAGCATACTTCCACCTATGCAACATCAATCATCTCCGTCCTTCTCTCACCCCACATGCCACTGCCATTCTTGTCCATAGCCTTGTTACTTCCCGGATCGATTACTATAATTCACTTTTATTTGGTCTTACTCAAAAATCTCTCCATAAGCTCCAGCTTGTCCAGAACTCTGCTGCCCGTGTTATTTCCAGGACCCCTTCCATCCTCCACATCACTCCCATTCTGCAGCAGCTTCACTGGCTTCCAGTTAAACATTGCATTATTTTCAGAATTCTTCTGCACACATTTAAGGCCATTCACCACATCTCCCCTACATATTTGTCTGACTTGGTTCAGATCACCACTCCATCTCGCTGCCTCAGATCCTCCTACTATATTTCTCTCTCTGTCCCTTCTCCCCTTCTTGCCACCATGGGGAGCAGGGCTTTCAGCTGGTCTGCTCCTCGACTTTGGAATTCTCCACCTCCTGACGTAAGAAACATCACTTCTTTTCCTCTCTTTAAATCCAGACTCAAAACTCACCTATTCAAAATAGCTTACTCGACATAAATTTCTCCACACTGCCATTTTATTTTGGATTGTTTGATGTAGATTCTGTATATTGTCTTGTCCTTTTATTATTTTGTTGTGTACAGTGTCCTTGAGTGTTTTGAACGGCGCTTTTAAAATAAAATGTATTATTATTATTATTATTATTATTATTATTACTATTATATTCTTTAGGTATGTCACTTTTCATAAAAAGAAGATAGAGACAGTGGAAAGTTATCCTGCAATGGTCCTAGAAGAGTTACACACATACTGCTCAGCAGTCAGCAGATACTTCAGTGTCAAAGAAGTATACCACCAGGTACAGAGCTAGGCTTTTGAGATAGGCTATATGGAAAAAATACTGGGACGCCTGACAATACACCAACAGGGACTTTAATGACATTACATTAAAATATATGGAGACTTTAGAATAGAGTTGGTCCCCCATTAGCAGCTATAACAGGTTCGACTCAGCTTAGAAGGCTTTTCACAAAAGTTTCTGTGGGAATTTGTGCCCATTCATTCCGTAGAGCATTCATGAGGTAAGACACTGATGTTGGACAAGAAGACCTGGCTTGAAATCTCCATTCCAGTTCATCCCAAAGGTGTTGTATGGGGTTAAGGTCAGGGCTCTGTGTGGGCCAGTCAAGTCTTCCACATCCAACTCAACCAACCATTTCTTTATAGACCTTGCTTTGTGCATGGGGGCACAGTCATACTGGAATAGAAAAGGTCCACATGGTATGCTGAAAGATTAAGATTGCTGGAAGTAAGGGGCCTAGCCAAAACCCTGAAAAACAGGTCCCAATATTTTTATCCATATAGTGCAGTAAGGTTGTCACAAATGTATATATATATATATATATATATATATATATATGTGTGTGTGTGTGTGTGTGTGTGTGTGTGCGTGTATGTATAGATAGATATATACATTGAACTTTTTAAAGAATTCCTTAACTCACTATTCTTTATAATTATACACACTAGACTTCTGAAGAGCTTCAATCCCTTTATCCATCACTTAAACTTGGTGAGTCAAACAATCTAAATGTGCTTCACTCCTCTATGGATCTGGTGATATCTTGTCATGAATAAATGATGTCTGACTGTTTTCATCAGATGCCAGCATAAAGAGGAAAAGAACAGTTGTAAGTCCGAGGCGAAAACACTACCTAGATGTTTCCCAGAAGGCTAATCATTCACACTGCTCCCTTGACTCACTCCTAACTGAGGTAGATATTTGAATGCTTTTCTTTTTATCAGTTGCCTCTTGACTTGTATGCTTGATGCCTACCTGACATGCTTACCTTTTTCTATTTTCATTTTCATACAGCAAGAGATTGACCGTTTTTCACAGGACACCTCAAACCCACAAACCATTGAAACTTTCACCACTGCAAAGGGAAATGTGTTCAACTGTTATGGCTTTGTGATGTCAAATGATGACGAGGAGAATGTGGACTTTGAGGAAGCGAAGCGAATATTGTACCCAAAAAGTGTCTTGATTAATTTACAAACAAGGTAAGAGTAAAAAAAAATTAAGAACAACATGCGCTATTTTTAGGGGTATAATATTACTGTGAACAATGTTCAATTTGTCTGTTATATTATTACTGTTTTCCAATGCCTGCTGAGGACACTCAGTGTTCATACATACATATGTATATATATACACTATATACATATATATATATATATATATACTGTATATATGTATATATGT
>JBBPCX010000040.1:7925278-7940862 GCA_037974365.1 Hydrocynus forskahlii | reverse complement strand
TATGTATATATGTTTATATGTGTATACACACACACACATATATGTGTGTATACACATATAAACATATATACATATATACAGTATATATATATATATATATATATATATAGTATATATTTCCACTATGTACAACACAGACAAATGTCTATATTTATATTTTTGTATTAGTTGTAAAGTGTACTTTTTATTTTATCTTGTTTTGTTGTATAGCTTTTAATCTATTGTTTTTCTGCTCTTAACTTTCTTCTTGCTGCCGTAACAGTGCAAATTTCCCACTTGTGGGACTAAGAAAGATTTATCTTATCTTGTCTTATCTGTTATTTCATTTCATTTCTGATTTCAAGCCTTTTTTGTATCCCAATGTCGCAGTGTGAGAGAGCAGTTCTTTAATCACCTTGAGGAGAGGTATTGCACAGTACTGAATAACACAGTAACTGTCATCCAAGCCAAGAAGGAAGAGCTGAAATCTGAGTTAGATCTCCACCTCTGTCTTCATGAACCTCGAGCCAAGAGGATTGAGGTGGACATTCATGATGTCCGAGCAGGTGTGTCTTTATGCAGTGGATTACCACAGTTAATTACTGCTTACTTTGCGTACAGTTTGGCCTATGTGGCCTTTGCACACAATTTGGTCTACATGTTAACGTCCATATAAGTATTTTAAAACCTTTTTGTGCAATGTCTATGTGATGCTGCCAGCTGAACTGATCTTACACCGAGATCGAGTGGATAGACATTGTAAAGGCATCCTACAGGCCTTAGCTGATTTCCAAACTGACTTCACCGAGCTGCAGGCCAGACAGCACAAATTAACTATAAACTTTCGCACTCAAATCTGCAAAATGGAGGACACTTTTAACACTGTGAACAAGTCTGATAAGTAAGCACCTCTTTAATAGCCAGTATGAATGACAATGTAAAAATGATTTGGGTGTGGTTTTGTTTTTTGTTTGTTTATATGTGCTTGTTATTGTGTTCCTTGTTAACAGGCTGGTAAAACTTGGTGCTTCACTACAAACCAGCTTAGCTGAACACATGAACATCATTCAGGAATTGCAGAGACACTTCAGACAAAGCACAGAGGTTAAATTTGAGGGCCTTAGAGAGGCTAATGCACAGTTAATGAAATCTTTCAAGTAAGTCAAGTGTATTTTTCATGTTCTAATCCGGACCCAGTAGTAAGTAGAGAATAAATCCGTGACCTTCCTCCTCTGTTCTGTAAAGACTGTTTTCTGAAGGAGGAAATTTTACCCCCCAAGAGATTGAGGTATATCAAAAGTGCCTAGAGAAGATCGCCAAGCGCATCAACTCAGCAGATGATGCACTTACACTTGAAATGGAGGGCACAGAGTCCAAATACTTCGAACAGGTAACAGTATACAGTATTTGCTTTCATTTGCTGAATAACAGTGTTGCTGAGTGATAAATACTTCAATAAAATGGTTTGGTAGTTATCACTACATTTGTGTTTGAATGACTGAAACAGAACACTTTGAAGTAAAATATTTCTGTTTATATGCTCAGGCAAAAGATATGGTCACCAAGTGTGAAGAGAAGGTCCACTTTCTAACAGTGGATCTAATGTTTCTTGAAAAAATCCAGAGTGTGCTGTCAAATACACGGGTCCAGATTAAATCGGAGGTATTTTAAATATTTAGTTGGCTTTTAGGATTATTCTGCCTCTATTTTAGTCCATACTAAAACCATGTGTGTTCACCTGCAGGCAATAAAAAGTAACATGCAGAAAAAAAGGATCAACAGTATGATGAATGAACTGGAAGAAATGATTCATGCGTGTAAGCAGCCTATTGTGGACAAAAGGGTAATTCATCTGCTACAGTAGGACTATACATTGAAACCTATACATTGAAACATAAATCAACTGATGTTTATGGTTGTCAGAATTTTTAGCTATTTGAAATTGGCGTTGCAACATGCAATGTGTGAATTATACACAGTTACAATGTAGAGAATGTAAATTAATCAAATGAACTGTCTTGCAGGTAACAGCTGAAGATGTGTCCAATTCAACAACTTCTCTGATAGAGGAGCTAAGGAAGAGATGCCAGTATCTTGACTGCTTTTTGGTATGTTGAATAAGTACTATTATAGGCTGAAAGAAGTCTGTTTTATAAAATGATGATATGAAAATTATGGTGATGGTGATGACAATCATTGTTAACAGCACTGGCATTATTATTGTTTACGTTTACGTTTATGGCATTTAGCAGACGCTCTTATTCAGAGCGACGTCTATCAGTGCTTAAGTAGTCTACTTCTGTTCTTTATACCTGTAAAGCTACACTAAGATCAACACCTGCTTTTAACCAAGTTACTGCCAGCTAAGTTACACACCTTAACAAAACCTGTCAAAAGAAAAAAGTCATTTATACACAAAAAGGAAAAACAGTTAAGAGGGTAAGTGCCTGAGGTTATTATTTACACTATTATTTCAATATTGCAGGGCCCTTCTATGGCTGTTCAGCTGCCCGATGCCCCTCTGCAAGGGGCGTTTGCAGTGGCTGCTCGTCCCCGATCCCGTAAGCAGGAGAAGGTAATAAGTCTTGCTGGGGACTCCCTTCTCCAGCCCAGCCGCATGGGAGTTGACTTCATGAATGATGTGGCTGTAGAAGTGATTAAAGAACTGCTCAGGTAAAGACAAGGTCATGAAGTGAGAGAATGAAAAAATAGTCCCTCAGACATGTTATTTTATAATTACATATTTAATTACATTAATTAAATTCCATTAAGAATCAGTTAATAGTCAGTTAACGTGACTACTTTTACATTTATTTAACAGTCAGTATCAGGATCCAACAGGACATTATTTTCTTGCTTCCAAACAAGACTATGCAATAACTTATTGTTAAATTCATATTATTAATTTAAAATTATTAATAATTACTTATCTCAGCTTCTACTTATGAACACAAATGTGGAATCAACAGAAATCTGTAAGTGAAACCCTACTGGAGATTAATTTACTAAGAGAAGAACTAAAAGAAAAACTAAGAGGTTAATATAAATTCGATTTTTTTAAATAAATTAGTCTTATTTTCAACACAATGATAATAGAAATTGATACAGTTTTTCTAACTTCTGCTTGGTCAATTCTAAATCCAAATATTGCTTCATGGATGAGCAGTTGTTGTTTCAACATCTTGGTAGTTCCCACAAATGAAGAACTGTTAACATAATAAATGTGATATCTGATTTTTTTACTATCAAAACATCAGGATAAGCAAACCTCAAATCAGCCATGAGACCAATGCAGATGTTACAGACAGAATCTCAGGAGCTGTAACAGGTAAACATTTCTAATGTTTTCTCATCCATGGTAGTGAAGAATTGGCAAGCAAAAACAGTAAAGCAGTATGTGGTTTGCTTTCAGTTCCTGTCAGATCAAGCTCTGCTGTGGGCTCAGGTCAAATATCTGGGAGTCGCAACCAATCGGGCCTGGAGACACTACGCAAGAAATCGGCAGAGTCTGTCAGCTCACAGAGGTTGGCATAACCACTGTATAGGTCGTTTTAGGTTATAGAATAGCTCAGTGAAGCTCAGATCACACTATTAACTGAATCTTGTCCTTGCTGTTTTGTGCATCCGCTGTGTGGCAATTTTCTTTTGGTTTTGTTCTGATAATGTCATTTGTTCTTGCATTAGGTCATAGGGTTTTTTAACAGTTGTATTTCAGTTCCATCCTGCTGTCGGGGTCTTCCCGGACAGATGCCTATAGCTGACTAACACAGATAAAGCAATAATTTCCTTCCAATGAACTACATTAATTGAGGGCCTCATTTTTGCCGTTCTTTGAGAAAAGTATTCTGCTGATATTTATGTATATATCATTCTTTCTTTTTCAGCGTGCGAAGATTTTCCAAACCTACTCGGTTTGATAAGAGGTTCCAAGTTTTTGGCCCTAAACCTGAAGATCAGCAGGGCAAGTAAGTATGTTTTAGTCATAAAGGTGGGAGGGGTGTGGATTGCCATCCTTACTAAAGTTTGCCTAAATTGATTTGCCTGCCCTATAGGACTGATTAAAGGGCAGCTGAGGTGCAGAAAACACTCAAAGTCATGAAAGTGTGCTAAGTTTGAGAATAATTTACCCTAATAATTCATGGTAATTTAATTAATTTATCCCACATGTACATGTAATTTACATTTTTATTTCACAGTTTGAAACCTTGGCTTGGTTGGCTTCAAAACCAAGCACTGGTGTTTTTACTGCTTAATATTATAATAAAACTAAATCATAGCTAAGTATATATATATATGGAATACAATTAACACATAAAATCAGAATGAAAATCCATCATTCATATTTGATTATTTATGTATTATTATTTTTAAAAAACAATCCTTTGTTGATTTATGTTGTTTAGTCCCACTTTTAAAGGCATCATCTGCGACATTCTGTGGGAAGCCAACAGTATTCTCCTCCAGCTGGCTGAGGTACATCCAACACAATTATAGTATTTTTGAACAAATTTATATTCAGAATTCAGGTTCAGAATAAATCAGATCTTACTCCTCCATTTAGGACTTCTACAAGAAGAAAGAGCGTCGTCCCATCTACCGCCCTCAGTATATCCAGGAGTCTTTTGAGCTATGTGCTGAGGAGCTCAACAAGAGGCTCCTTGTCTACCAGAGTCAGTCTCTTGAATACCACAATAACTGTGTGCAAGGTGAGCCTCACTGTGATGACACATTTAGATGAAGTAGAAAACTGCAAAATCTCTGTCAAAATCACTTTAGTAAATAGTTCACCTAATCTAATCCATCTAATATATGTAAATTAAGCCCTTTTTTATATTGAAGATCCACTAAAGACTAACTACCCAAATTGCTACTCGAAATAAACAGACAGATGAAAATTATACACACTCGGTCTCATGTATAAGATCATGGTGTTGGGTGGTGGTGACATAGTGGGTAGGATACATGCCTCTGGTCCAAGAGGTCATAGGTTCGAATCCTACCTTCAGCATACCACCACTGGGTTCCTGAGCAAGACCCTTAAACCCAAGTCTCCAGGGAGACTGTCCACTGTAGTTAGGGAATGGAAGTTGCTTTGGATAAGAGCGTCAGCTAAATGCTGTAAATGTGAATGTATAAACAATGGCTGATGTTCGGTTCTCTGAATAGAATTCCGGCAGCAGCTGACAGATATTGAGGAGCGTATTTGTGAGATGCCTGAAGTGCTTCTAGGAAAACTGAGAGATCAGCATTTGGAGGATCTGAGCGGGAGTGTGACGCTCATCCACCAGCGATTTGAGCAACTTAAGCAACAGAGTGAACAAAGAAAGGCAAGTGACCAAGAAAAACCAAGAGCCTTTATACTATGAGATTATTGATATGGTCTTTCGAGAAGTTGTTCTTCTATGGTACTTCACCAAAGAAGCATGTTTAAGAATGTGTTGCCATTTAGGTAACAGTAGATGTTTCCAAATCCTCCTTCATCTTTCCCGTGGTTGGTATAGCGTAGTGGGAATCACCTCTTCCCTTCACGCAGCAGCGTTTGAACATATGCCTGGTGAAGTCCATCTTACTATTAAAGCGAGTTCTTGGGCAAGACTCATAATGCAACATTCAACTACCTCTGTAACATGGTTTAAACTGTGTATCATTCAGTAAATATTTTCCCCACTGTAACACACCTGATCCCAATGAATCAACCAATCAACATGCCCTTACTGACTTGAAGTGTGCAGGGCAGGGCTATTCAAGGACCAGAGTTGGGAACCACTCAGTTAAGTGTCCAGTGCTTTAATACACTCTAATCTCCCCTTCTTAAGAAAGAACATAGCAGTCAGCTGCATATGCGTCTCAGCCACCCGGCATGTGAGGAAGAGCTGCGCAGGCTGGTTACAGCTGAGCAGGACAGGCAAGAGGAACAGAGGGATGCCATTCAGAACACCATACTGGAACTCCAGGTCATACTTGCATTATGATCTCTTCATTTAGTTAAGTTCCTCAACTCGTGTTATTGTAATTAATTTTTATTTTTGCCTTTTTTTCTAAAAGGCCTGTATAAGGAAGAATGCTGAGGAGTTTGTGACAGCACTTGCCACTTTGACAGAGAATGTGCTTTTCCAACTTGACAGCATGCTGACAGCTGATGAGGTCCAAGGCAGATGTGAGTAGTCTGTTTGCGGGAAGGCATGGTTTTGTTTTGAAATGACACATCAGAAAACACAGCAAAACACGCAGCCAGACAGATCACACCAAAAAAAAATCTGTTTTTATGTGCTCGAATGTAAATGAATCATTTATGGCCAATACATCCTATTTTAGATTTGATTTAATCAGTGACAAGTCCAACAATACCATCGTTCAGGATGCTGTTTATTGTGTTATGAAATGGACATGCAGCTCAAGAGTGTTACATCTTCACCTAAATATTGTTTCTGACTGCAGTAGTTGAACCAAAACAGGAGAGTTTCACAGCACTTGTTCGCCAAAAACAAGCTGGTACTCTGCAAGAGGACAAAAACAGACCTCTATTGGAGAGAGGGAGAAGGTAAAGACTGACTTGATAATTTAAGAGGTCCAATAAGAAGTTCCTGCTTATTATTTTTCTTTTGATTTTGCAGAACATGGCATGGAATTGACTATTTTGGAGCCAGTGACGACTCACTTGTTAACAATAAACAGCAAACAACAGCCACAGTCACTACAGCGAAAACCACAAGGGGGCATCTTAAAGCTGTAGAGGCTCGAAATGCATTACATCAGGTCAGTGATCACACCAATTTCCACATTTACAAGCGACCTGCAAGCCACTATAAAACAAACATTTACACTTGAAGTGTTAGCACGGCGAAAAAAGTCTTAATAGTCAAGTGCATTCTCAGTTTATCTATAGAACTATTTGTTTTGTTTGCAGTGTTTATTACACTGTATGTATCTGTTTCACCCAGAGTTATGAGGTGACCATTAGGGAGAAGCTGGAGAAAGTGGAGAAGTTCAGCCAGAAGCAAGAAGCTGAGCTGCTGCAATGGCAGGAGAACTGGAGAGTACAGCTAAAGACTCTGTCTACACTGAACTCAGAGTGACTATGAGCCAACTGGGACATTCAATTTTAGGAAGAATACAAGCCCCATGAAAAAAATCTACATTTTTCTCTTTACAAAGTGCAGTGGAACTGTACAATCAGTAACACTGAAAGATATATATATATATATATATTTCTGTTCTTTCATTTTCATCTCTGTTGTCATTAAGCTGACAAGGTATACATTTCAGGCTGAATAGACAATGCATTTTTGACAAATCCATTTTTAGTAAACATTTCACTGTTCAACAGTAGCATCACAGTTAAGACCTTTGTAGTTTTCTTTTGATGTTGCTGCTATCTCCAAAATGTTAACTTTACAGAAGGCAAAAACATTCTTTGTATTTTCAAGTTGTAAAAAGTTTTAAATTATATGGAAACGACCACAGAACACTAGCTACATTTAAAAAAAACAAACAATTTTATTCAGTTTTCAAGTATTGTCATTTAGTGTTGTGCAAAGATTTATGAGGACTGAATCCTCCAACAAAAGGCGTCCTCAGTGGGGTAGCAAGTCACAAAGGACATATATTTTACCACTCTGGTGTTAAACACACACGGACACAATTCACAGTAAGAAATGCGCTAACCAGCTAAGTCATTTGAGTTCAAATATAAAATATTTAATACTTAAAGGTATTAAAATAAACATGGACTATTATAGACAAGACCTTTTCACATTAGAGTCCAAACGCATTCTGAAATTTCTGTTCAGCCTCAGAAGCATCCTGACATGGTTAGAGAACATCAATATGTATACTCAGTTTACTCGGACCCTATGTTTAACCAAGGAATTGCTTATACTGTGCTAAACACACTATAAGTATACCATGTACCCATATGTTGCTCTTCTGCAAGCTATGCCTCTATATCTTCTCCATTCTATGCCAACTGTTTTGTGTTATTGGAAACTTCAAGGAGGAAAATGCCAGTAATCACCGCTTCCGAAAGAGAATATCCCAGCTCTCTCTCCAGCGCAGTGCGACCAGCTGCTCTGAAGTCAGCTCAGGTTGGCCATAGGTGAGGGGGCTGAAGGTGCGGTAGCAAAGGTACACTGAACACAAGGTTGCGAGAATAACTCCTCCAAACGCCTTCTGCTGAGAGGGAGATCTGAGGGTAGAAAAATCAGGATTGCTACATAAGAAACAAATTACTGAAGAAAAACCAGGGGCTTAGAAACTGTTCCCCATCAATTGTAATGAATTTCTACATCTTATAGTTCAAAGACGAATTCAAAGTGAATTAAAAAAGCAAATAGCCACACTGAAGTCTTATTAGTCAACATGGACAAGCAAGTGTGAAGTCTATTTGCCACAGAACTGTGGTTGCTATGGTAAGTGTAGTGGTGTAGTGGTTACTATGGCATTGCAGGTGGTTGCTAGGGTGTTGCTAGCCGGTTGCTACAGTAACTTGTGGTTGCTGTTGTGCTTCAGATGGTTGCTTGTGTGTTGCTAGGTGGTTACCATGGCATCACAGGTGGTTGCCAAAGTGTAGCTACCCAGTGTAGCTATGGTAATTGCAGTGGTTGCCATGGTGGTCCGAGTGTGAGTGTGTGTGTGTGTGTGTGTGTGTGAGAGAGAGGGAGAAATGTTTGGCCAATGTACCTAAATTTTTGACCACTAGCCAGTCCACAGTTTCACTTGAACGGGTTAAATGCAGAAAGCGAATTTCACATTGTTCACAGTAGTGTGTTGTGGTGTGTTCACACGTGACTACAAGGGGCAACTTCAAAATATTTAAATACTTAAATATATACAAAGAGAACAAAGAGGAACGTGCAAAATTTTGACTTTGGATTTGAACCGGCGAGTCTCTGTTTAAGAACCAGCGCTCTATCCGCTGAACCTCCATTCCCGTCATCATCGTCTATGGGAAAATTCCCAACCTTGACTGGCTCCTGCTTAGAAAATATTCATCCAATCGCTATGTGTATACAAGTGCATTGCTTGCGATGACACACGTATTAGAGTTGGAAAAATGCAAAAAATGTTTAACCGTCTCAGAGAAGCGGTGCAAAAAATGCTATAATAAGAACTATGACTGCTCCAGTCACGCTAATTATGATTCTGAAGTCACCTCAATCTATGAGTGTATAGATGCTCCACAGCAACTGGTATCTGCAGGATCTGGAACGTGAGAGCTGGAAGATAGTGGTACAGGAACAGAGTCTTCTCCATCAGAAAGAAGGGTAGGTAGTTAACCGCCCATCCTCCAGTGCACACAACACCAGCCAGTACCAACTGCTCCCAAGAGGCTGTGTGTGGAGGAAACAAGGTGTAAAAAAAATGAGTACAAAAAAACAAATGTCCATCATTAAACTCTCCAAGGTTGATGAAGCACTGTAATACTTAATAAATAAATAAAAACCTTCAGGGATGTCATCTATTTTTCGCCTTCGTCTGAGCAGGTAACTTAAAAACAGGAGTACATACACAAACAGTGCAAGGTTTGCAAGGGTCCAGATGACTACATTCCCTATCAAATGAATTTGTGCCTGAAACAAAAAAATGTATACAGATTTAATATGCAGATACAATTATGTATGTATTGATAACGATATATGGAAGAGGAAGAATATATTGGTCCAAACATACATTACTTGATGGATGAAGCCAGTATGCTATGTTGGTGTCCATGGTGATCCATTCTAGAGGCAGGGAGCTGTACTTGTGCTCAGACTCTTCATTTCTGACTGTAAGCATCTTCCACTATTGAACAGGCGTACACATAAAAAATCCAGCATAGTTTGTCAGTGTTTTTCATTCCAGTTACCAGGTTACCAGATTTAAAGCACCCATTTCCAATTTTTCACCATCCTTTCACTGACCTCTTATGATATTTATGTGGTTTTAAGTACCAACAACAGTCGTATTTCATTTTTCCTTGGCTATGACCAACCTGTCCATATTCTTGAGACTTAAACAGGCCATTTTTGTTACCGTTTTTGCCATTAAGCATAATACATGCAAATGACTGCACAATACATGCAAGCATCCAATTGGCTGTTTGCCATGGTGAAAAATACCTTTTGAGAATGAACAGGCCAGTAGTCTACACAGCATATATTTCATTTCTATATATAGAACATGTAAAAATAACAGGCACATGAATGCCATGATCCAAAGTTTCCCAGCAGAATTGCACAGATCATCACACTGCCTCCACCAGCAATGCTTTCAGTAGTGTATCCTGGTGACATATCCTCCCCAGATAAGCAATATAAATGTACAAGGCCATCCACATCATTCATAAGACCAGACCACCTTCTTCCATTACTCCTTGGTACAGCTCCAATGGTCACGTGCCCATTGTAGGTATTTTCAGGGGTGAACTGGGGTTAGAATGGGCACTCTCACCGGTCTGCAGCTACGCAGCCCCATACACAGCAAGTTGTGATGCTCTATATGTTCTGACACCTTTCTATCATAGCCAGCATTATGTTTTTCAGTAGTTTGTGCTATGATAGCTCTACTATGGGATCAGACGAGACAAGCTAGACTCACAACAGTGAGCCTTGAGCATCCCTGTCTTTGTCACGAGTTGTCCTTCCTTGGAACACTTTTGGTAAATGCTAACCATCCCAGGAACACCTCATAAGACCTGATGTTTTGGAGATGCTCTGATCCAGTCGCCTAACCATCACGATGTGGCCATTTTCAAAATCAATCAGACCCTTATGCTTGCCCATTTTTCTAGCTTCCATCATTTCAAGAACATATTGTTCAGTTGCTGTCTAACAAGATCATTTGTTATTCACTACGCTTGTCAGTGGTTTTAATGTCGTAGCTAATCGGTGCATGGACTAGGGAGTGAATGGTACTTTTCGAAAGCACTAACATTTACATAGCCTTACATTTACAAATAAATAAATAAATAAATAAAAGGCTATTTCAAATCACGCCATGTATAGGCCATGATTTTGTGCCAAAGAGCCAGAAAAACTGCGGTGGACTTTGACTTTTTAGAATCATAAGTGACCCATAATTTAAATTATTTCACTGATGCTTACTCAGTCATACTGTATTTATAACACCTACCTGCAGCTCCATGAACTTAGCCATGAAAGTGAGGTTTCGGCTTATGTCATCGTGGGTAGGGGACTTGAGCTCCAGTTCTCTCTCCTTCTGCTCATGACCTTGGCGCAGTTATGGACAGATACAGCATGTATTAAAGGATGAAAGATACTTTCAGATTTTCTAACAACAAAATCTTCCAAAAGAAGGAAACTCTCATACTCCTGCCATAGCGATGCTCTTCAACGTTCCACACCCCACTCTGCTGGTAGCCTTTATAGATTTTATCTCCCACCACCTCTAGCTGTCGAAAGCCCCAGTCTGGAAGAGATGCTCCACTTAGCTGCACAAAAGAAGAAGCATAATATAAAGGAAAGAGTCAGAGTGACTTGGACTGTAAAGACCACCAATGAGAAGATGACTATACGCACTTCAGTTGTCTGACCCTTATAAGCACATGGCATGCACAGATACACACCTTCAACACAGCAGAAGTGTTGACATGGATCAGCCGCACCTCTGACAGAATAGTCTTCCACATGTCTCTGTCAGACTCCCGGTTTGTTATGTCCTGCAGAGTGGACAGTTTTCTAACGTATGCATCACAGCATAACACTTAAAACAGCTCAGAAAGTAGATTTAAATGACGTATTACTTGGTCTTAAATTAGGCATATTTCTCACCACTCTCCACAGGTTTTGAGCTGGCATCGATACATTGAAGTCAATATAACCAGACACTTCTTGAGAGTGAGGACTCATTGGAGCTGCAACATCATGCCTATGAAAACAACACACAGCAGCTTCAAGCACACAGTGATCAGTACAATTTTAGAGTTAAAGAACCATTATTAAAAACTTAAAATGCTCAATGGCTGAACTCTAATACTAGTTATACAGCTCATAGAAGGCATTTAATTACGTGTTGAGGTATCGTGATGTCATGCCGTGCAGCAGCTGAATAATGTCACCATGTCTGACAGGTCT
Organism: Hydrocynus forskahlii; assembly: GCA_037974365.1. Classification (NCBI taxonomy): domain Eukaryota; kingdom Metazoa; phylum Chordata; class Actinopteri; order Characiformes; family Alestidae; genus Hydrocynus; species Hydrocynus forskahlii. The sequence continues at coordinate 7,928,809 of JBBPCX010000040.1, read as the reverse complement.
GGGAGGGCTGCTCACCACGAGGCTCTGTCTGGGGAACAGGGTTTAAAGTGAAAAAAAATGCAAAATTAGTCTTTCACATTTCATTGCAATTTCTCAAGTATGCTAGAGTACCAAAAAGTGCAATCAATTGAAAATACACATACAAATATATATCAAATAACCTTGACACAATGCAATTTAAATTGGAATATACTTATATATTTTATGTTAATTTTAATGATAATGGAATATGTTCGTACATAATTAGAAATCTATAATATTTGCAGGTTGATCATACATTGACCTCTGATCATTACATCACCAGATTCTAGACTGCTATATGCGGGTCTTTTTCAATAGACATACAGAGGGTGCTGGAATTTCTGCCCATAAAAAATTGCCAATATCTCCTTGAACTCCTGCATGCAGTATGCCCATATTTACCACAGTATGATGTATCAGCATGTGGAACAGAAACTTTGTGTGCTACTTTTCAGTGGCTATATTAATGGAGAATCCTGCTGTCTTTATTGTTCACACTGCTGAAGTTCCTGAATGAGTGAGTGAGCATGTTCAATATAGAAATTTGAATGAACATGTGCTCACTACTGATTTGTTTAATCAGCCTTATACTGATGTTTCAAGTCTACGTCTTTGCTGATTTAAAAACATAAATTGTGATAACACACTGTATGAAACAAAAAAGAGTAAATTTGGGAGGCAGAAAGAGCCATGGGGTTTCAACTCTTCTCCTGGAGTGCTGGTGTCCAGCACAGTTTGGTGTCTAATCAAACACACCTCATTCACTCATCACAAAACTCATCTGTTGATTGCCAAGTTTAGTGGGTGTGTTTAAGGGATACTGGCTCTCCTGGACACCCCAGTTTTTTACATTATGGGGTTAAATGTTATTTCTATGACAAAATCTATTCGTACTTGCTGGGGTCTTTGATAATCCACCAGTTGTTGACATCCTTGAAAGGATAGCAGGTCACTTGCTGTTGATGGGAGCTGCCACGGCCATTTTCATATCTTTACACACGCAAGAAAAGTAAACACGTCACTGCATGTAATCTAGGATTACCATCTGGCAATATAGTGTAAACCCATTACAAAGATGTAGCAGATTAGCACGTCTGACCTGATTGGATAGTTGGCTTTGTGGGAATGAAGCCAGCATGGAAGGGGTTTGCTGGATGAGCTGCGAAGCGTGACCTGGGAACCAAATGCCACCTCTAGAGGCTGACCCTGAGTGATTCTGGCCAGGCCACCCTGTGTATCACACAATGGACAATTTCCTTCATCCAGTTTTCCTTCATGCTGAGTCACAGCCAGTGTCTAAACTGCAGTTTACTACTTCTGGCCAAATACTCCAGACTGTGAAAGTTCAAATAAAGATGCTAACATTGTACATGTAAGCACACACTTCGTTTTTTTTTGTTCTGTTCATAGTTTCATTTTTCCAGCATGATACTACAACCTCTATTTAGGAAAGCTTTTGTGTACATACGTACACATAAATATTTAAAATCCATTTTTGGTGTGTGTTTTGGCTGGTGTTCACAAAAAGCTCATGTTGTACTATTCACTCCTTTACTCCTTCATCAGCTGTTGTAGACCCCACAATGCCCAGTACAAAGACAGCACAGTGCCACATGATTATTTATGAAAGGAGGATTGTAGCTACCAATTGATATATAATATAAATGGCATAATGACGGCTATACAGTTTCATTCAAAATTAGCATTTTGTACCAAACGCCTCCTTAAGAAAAAGAGCCCTAGACTACAGTACACTGTCAGTAGTGAGCCCTCATCAAACTGCTCCAGTGTGGATGGTACCTCTAGGCTGGCCTGAAAAGCGCTGCTCATCATCTGATCATGTGGCCCACTACGGTACAGCAGTGTCAGATGCATATAGAAAAACCCCAAGTACAGGAGTGCAGGGAGTACCACGAGGGCCAAGACCCGAACTACGACCTGCACCAACACTTTACTCTAGAGAAGAAGAAAGAAACAGGAGGCTACTGTAGTCACATTGGTTTTGTGTCAATAAAAAGCAAAATAATAACAGTCCAAGAACAATAAAAGCTCACATTGCTCAACGTTTTGTCTCCAATTACATGCCAGGTATGAACTGCAGCAAGACCGAGTAGCAGCAAGTAGGTGAAGAGGCCCATGTACTTCACTCTGGGGGGATAACAAGCAATAAAAACCTGGCAGGTTTTCACACTATTATACTGAGCCAAATAGCTGAAAATAGCATAAACGGTATTATCACAAGATATTGCTATACGGTTACACAGCTAGGGCTATGGGGCCATAATGAGTTTGATTTCTGTACTTACCCCACTGCAAATGCACAACTGGCACCGGAGAGGAAAAGCCATAGCCACCTGCACAACGAACTGAAAGTACAAAGATCTTTGCCTGAATTACAGTTTAAAAAGTGACTGCCACACTTGCAGAGACTGAAGCTGTTGCTTTGATCCAACTTGCAGAAGAACATCCTTTATTGATCAATCTTACCTCTTTGGGGCATTATGGAACCGCAGGTAGGACACAACAGCAAGCAGCAGGAAAAATATAAGCACCGACTCCAGCAGCATTAACCGGGACTGTGTGATCAGCGAGTTCTCTAGTAAAAATTAAGAAAAAACACTGTGATTTTTGTTCAGCTTTCATTAAAGCTTGTCTCAACCCTTGAAACAGAGATCTTATTTTTTATTTACCCATAAGGAGGAGTAAGGATGCTCCAAGCGCAGTGAAATGAGAACATCCAAGCTCAACCATGAGAAGATAACCAAGGGGCACACAAAGTGACCCAGCCAAGGCAGGTATCAGTCTGAGGGTCCAGATAGGAACATTACTGGTGTACTCTTTAATGGAAAAGAAAAAATGAGGAAATAATTAATATATTGGTTATATTTGAGGACATCACCTGTTTTCAAGATATTTGAAAAATGATTACCTTTGCTTCCCAAGTAAAAAAATGAAATGTTCTTATTTACCTGCTCCAATTCTGTTCCAGACAAAATTACCATCAAAGCCCCCAAGGTAGCCTGTGAATAGAGCTGCATTAAATAATGCAAAGTAAAACCACGGACTATGCAATGATGATACAGAGGGTAAGACTCACCTCCCAATGCTAGAATCATGTGACCAAAGGGTGGCCCACTCTCATCAATGAAAAACACCCGCTTCATGTAAAGAGACAGGAACTGACCATAGTAGACTTCATCAAAACTGTAGGAACAAGTCGGGATTAGGGCTGTGCATTATAACATTTTGTCAGAACTGATATCAGTAGCTGTACCTGGATTCCTAAACACAATCCATTGTGATAGCTTCTTTGAAATTATGTCTAAACATGTATAGTCAAGTCAACCTTATTTATATAGTACATTATCATATACAAAGGTAATTCAACGTGCTATACAGAAATAGAATTAAAAATAAATTAAAATAGAATAAAATAAAACAATAAAAGAAATGAGTACATAGAAAATCAAGAAAAGAAAAATGTAATTTCACCATATGTGTATGTGTATA
>JBBPCX010000040.1:7849486-7925178 GCA_037974365.1 Hydrocynus forskahlii | reverse complement strand
GGTACCCGGAGCCTATCCCGAGGTCTATGGATGTGAGGCTCACCACAGGGCTATGTGTGTGTGTATATATATATATATATATATAGATAGATAGATATATGTATATATGTATATATTTATATTTATATATACACATATTAATATATATATACAATGATTAAAATTCTTAATCGCGATTAATCACATGATGCCCAGCCCTAATATATATATCCCTGCGGTGAGCTGGCGCCTCGCCCTGGGTGAGCCCATAGACCCCAGGTACCCGCGGTACAGTACAGAAAATGAGTGAATGTATATATGTATTCCTAAAAGGGCCATTACTCATACTCTAAAATAAGGACTTACATTAAATTAGGGATTTACGTTAATTAATTATTCAATACATGCATAAAAATACTAAAAAGTGCCACATTAGACATGTGAAGGCTGGATGACTGCCTGACAGTTTACTCAGTGCTTCTGTTCATGTTTCCAATTGTGTTTAAGTCCTTTTGTTCAGGTATTGATTTACTTAAAAAATAAGAGACTTACTCATTTCAAAACTGCTTACAAGAAGATTTTAAACAGGTTATTCAAGCTCCACACCTGTTCTGAGAGCTCAGTGCTCTCCAATACATCTACATCATTTAATATGTATTTATATGTAGTTTTTCTCCATCAAATCTTATGAGTAGCAAATATAATCAATAAAAAATAACACAGTATGAAACTTATGTCTTTAAGACTTCAATTATTCGCTTATGCACCGCAAAACATTATATTTTAGCAAGTGACATCATCTTAAATGTAGTCAGTAAAATAACACTGTAGGAGAAAACCTTGTATATCCAATAAAAGGAATTTTACAGGAGAAAGAAAAAACATTTATCATTTTCATGGTGAAATTTTAATACAGTCTATCAAGTGACAACTGGTATATTCAAATTATGTAAAAAAGTGAAAAGGAGAAAAATTGGAGATACAAGGTTTTGTTCAGGCAATGTTTCAGAAGGATGGTGTGAATGCTATAAAATCTTTTAGAATTTTTACTTCTTTTAAGTAATTTTATGTTGTCTATTAATACCAGATAATCATGTAATTTCCAGCATTATTTTTCAAAACAAGCAAAATTATCTTCCAAGAAAATAGGTTTCTATAGACAAAATTAGTAAAACATCTAGAAATAAGTTTGTACTGAAATAATTTTTTGCACTGCAAGTAGACAAAACCAAATAAATAAAATAAATGATAAATTAGGTCAGCTTATAAGCATGCAGTCAAAAGTAACTGCACTGAAGATAAATGCAGAAATGTACTTGGTTGAGTACATAAACAAAAGAATACAAAAGTACATGCAAATCACCAACTCTTTCAGTGTAATGAACGTAAGAATCCAGCCATTTTTCTTTGAGATCACCTTTATTAAAACATTTGTGCAATAAATACAGCAAAAATTCAAGTATTTTGCAAAACGAAAGAGAAATATTGCAGTTGCTGATGTACAGATTGCTGATGTCTTTCACACAGATAAGGGGCACTTCATGACATCATAAAAACAGTAAACTGTTTTTATAATATTAAAATCATTAAGGTACAACCCTGAGCATTTCACAATGATGTTGCAGCTTAAGACGCAATAAAGTAATTCTAAGTGTTTCAATAGGCAAGGTAAAATAAATCCATAGTTTATTCTTGGAGAATTAGAAAGGCACTCTAAGCAGTCTGTTCAACTTACCCATTACAGACTGCCTTATTGTTTTGGGAACATGCTTTGATTGTATCCTCACAACCTGTTTTTTATTTGTAAAGTACATTTTGCAAGTAAGGTTAGAACCTGGAACAAGTGCAAATGAACACACTCGTAGGTCGATGAACGATGAGATAAGTAAAAACCCTTGACAATCCCTCTTTTCAATACACTGTGTTCAACCAGTGCCGTACTTTTTTCTCCTCAAGTTTCTCCTCGAGACATTTAATAAGGACGGGGTCGACTTTGGGGTCAAACTTGTTTGCAAACCAGTGGCCATAGTCCAGCAGCCAACGCAGTTCTGCAGCACCATAGATACAAACACTGCGCATGTGTGTGCCAGTGCAGGGAGGGTACAAAGACCCTTCCAGGTAGTTCCATTTCACCAGGCGGGTCTTACTTTTCAGGTCAGTCACATCAGCCTCAGATCGGGGGATTTCTCCTGGCACACCAGGTATCCGCACCAGCGTGGCCCAAAAGTGCTCGTCTGGAGAGTATGTGTCAGCTGACCACTCTAGGAAGTCTTTTGCCACCTGGCTGGTCTGAACATAGTGGACAAAATCACGTGAAAGAACAAAATAGGCGCTTCCGGTGAACATTTCAATTTCATGAGGTGGGGGGCTTTTGGCATGCGTGGTCCTAACTGGTAATTTTTGATACTCATACGGGACTTCCTGCAATTCATACCGAAAGCCAAAGCGCTGTCTCTTTAGCTCGCTGGGTCGACTTGACTCCAGCATGTTCACCCCATTTAGCTTCTTCAGCTCCTCCACCAGCTCATAGTTGGACCTGAGTGGGAAGTCCTGCCCACACAGATTGATTGCATACTTCCATTTGACCTCTGAACTCATTAAGTCTGACAGGCAATTGAGATCCGCATTGAGTCGGGTGATGTGCGCATACTGCACCGACTCCAGTCTGGAAGCGATGATTATGTTTGGAAAACATCTGGCCAAGTGGTCCACTGCTGCGATGAAGCTTTCAGAGGATTTCTGATCATAATGAATGCAGTATATGTTGTGCGGGGCGTAGATGGCTCTGATGATCCTTTCCACCATGGGCATGTTCTTATGTACTACTAAAGAGTAGGCCAGCGGGAAGTTTTTCTCTTCTTCAGTCACTCGGATGTCACTGTAGCCCCTCGCTTCAATGTATCTGGGACAGTTCGCGGTAAAGGCCACAATGCTCTCATCATCCAAATCCACAATGTCTCTGCGCCTTATCTCCAGAGACTTGCCAATTTCCACTGGATCCAGCTGATAAATGGCCGTACAGTCAAAGGCATCTTTGTTAGACTGAGTCGCCGATGAGCGTACTGTAATTCCATAGGGCTCGATGTAGAATCTCCTGCTCACGACCACTTTCACGTAGACCAGCTTCAGCACACACACAATGAACAATGACACAAAAACCAGGTAGAACTTGTGCCTCAGTTTATGTAAAGCAGTACATCTCCTTTTCATCCTGTGGGCAAATAAAATACAATATTAGTGAAAATACTGGAATGACTGTAAGGTGATTCATAGAACTGTGATACAGGAAACAAAACCCAGAAGAGGAAGAAGTAATTGTCTACACCGTTCACTGATTACTGTTCTTTTTAAGTGGATGCATGCCACATTACAGCATACATACAGTGCAGGTCTGTGAATGCCCTCTGGCCTTCGGTGTGAGCACCTCTTCTCGTTCTTCTGGGCTGTGATTAACTGAATCTGGTATGTTGGACTGGGGCTGGAACTACAGGGTTAGGAAATCATGATCTCGTAAAGTAAAGTGGCCCCTTAAACTCATGTGTGAATACACCACAGCACACAATGTGAACAACGTTAAATTCTTTCTTTGCATTTAACCCATTCACTGAGTGAAGCAGTGGGCAGCCACTGGCGCGGAGCCCGAGGAGCAGTGTGTGGGGACGGTACCTTTCACAAAAGTACCTAGTAGTGTCACTGGCAGTTCCGGGATTCAAACCAACAAACTTCAGATAGCAGGGGCAACTCCCTAATCACCAGGCCACCAACCGCTCCAATGTACACTATATGAGCCTTACACTACCAGGGACGTTAATGACATTGCATTCAAATACATAGACTTTAACATGAAGCTGCTTGTTTTGTGCACTGGGACACAGTCATGCTGGAATAGAAAAGGTTCTTCCCCAAACTGTGTCCACAAAGTTGGAGGCATGGCGTTGTCCAGAATGTCTTGGTATGCTGAACTATTAAGATTGCCCTTCACTGGAAGTAAGAGGCCACCTGATTTCTATAATTAAGAGGTGTGTCCCAATATTATTGTCCATATAGTGCATGCAATTTACCTTGCACTCAAGGGGTGTCACTTCTTTCCTGACGCGTGCCATCAAAAAGGTCCTGTGCGAGTACAGAAGAAGCTGAATGGAGAAAATCCAGCAAAGTCCAGTGGCAGCCAACATCCACCTGACTGTCCTGTGATAAGTGTCATGGACGAGTTAGGCAAGAGTTCAGAGTTTAACTGCAACAACTACACAGTCGAGACTCCTTCGAAGCTGTGACAAAACACACGAGACAGTGATATGAATCAGAAACTCATCCGATTTCACAAAAAAGGTCTAGGTGAAGCAGCAACGAGAGAAACACCGTTTCACTGACTCACAGTTCAGCTGCTGATTCGAACAGACGAGGATAAGCGTCTCCTTACTTACAGTAGTATCTATTTTAAGAGAACAAGACAACTATCAGCAAACAGCCAAAGTGAAGGCTCAGCCCTCGTGTGGTGTCCTAACAGTGAATAGAGGCAGCGCTTCGCTGTTTTATTGGTGGAGGCAGGCAAGGGGCGTGACCTAATTTTGTAGCAGCCAATGGCTAGCTCCTTAAATCTGTAATAAAACACGCTGGATTTGGTAAATAATAGATCCTTCAAAGGCTAATTTTACTACGACAAGCACTTACAAGACATAGAAATTATCCTCTTTTCCCTCAAGAATACACTATATGGACAAAACTGTCTTAATTACTGAACTCAGGTGTCCCCTTACTTCCTGTGAGGGACGATCTTAATGTTTCAGCATACCAACGCCATGCTTCCAACTTTGTGGACAGTTTGGGGAAGAACCTTTCCTATTTCAGCCTGTCTGTGCCCCAGTGCACCAAGCAAAGTCCATAAAGACATGGTTGGTGTTCAGTGTGGAAGAACTTGACTGGACCACACAGAGCCCTGACCTCAACCCCATCCAACACCTTTGGGATGAACTGAAATGGAGATTTTGAGCCAGGCCTTCTTGTCATCAGTGCCTGACCTCAGTGCTCTACAGAATGAATGGGCACAAATTCCCACAGAAACTCCAAAATCTTGTGGAAAGCCTTCCAATTAGAGTGGAAGCTGTAACAGGGGACCCGTTACATATTAAAGTCTATGCCTTTGATTGCAATGTTATTAAAGTCCATGTTGGTGTAATGGTCAATTGCCCCAATATGTTTGTCCATATAGTGTGTGTGAGGAAAGGAGTCTGCCTTCTGCTATTGTATTATAGTTCTATTATATATTAATATTATATGTTTCATTTCTTAGTAATCTTTGTGCTTTTTACTCTTAGTGACACCTTTGTTTTTTGATCATGTTATTTTAAACCACAAGTGCATATAAAAGAGAGGACCAACACTTAACAGACTTCAGTTCTCAAATTAGTACTAAGAAGCTCCACTGCAGTTCTGTATATTTGTACTGAAGAATTTTTTGTTTTTTGGACATGATAGTTTTGTACATACACTCACCTACTTTTCCTGTACACAAATCATTATTTCACCAAAGCAACAATAATTTTACCTGAATAAGGGTTTAGGCAAGTCTAGTAACAGTAATGTAATACACTAACAACATGCAGAGGTAGTTTTGCTAATGGCATCATTACCAGTTTATTTGTCAACCTTTACAGGAAACAAGAATAACAATCTCTTAAGAACAAGGGGCTAAACAATTATTTATTACTTAAAATAACAAAAACATCAATAAAAGTCTCAACTGTTTCTTAAATTGCAGTATAATCTACAAATCTTCAAAAGTCCCACTCTTCACTCTGTATGAACAAATCCCAGTATCTGGCCATCATGTAACATGGCAGGAACTCCTCATCTCTGATCAGGTGGATGGAGCTAATGCCCATAAAGATTTCTTTTGTTAGTGACTCTGTTGAGAGAAACATCAGCGGTGCCGTTAATTAGTGTTTTAATAACATGGGTATATTCAAAAGATTACATTCTTTGCTGACTGCTATGCTGACATAAACAAGGGAGCTATTCATTTCAGTCTATTCAGGACTTTTTGATAAGGGTGAGGTGTCACATATTTGTCATCTGACCACCTTCCTTTCTGAGCTACACCTCCTCTACCAGTGTTAGTAATAGCTCCTGTTTAATAATAATCTTGAAATGTGTGCTTATATTTAGAAGAAAAGAAGATCCTGGGTGGGGGATGATGGTAGGGTGGAAACACACGAGACCAACATATAACCACACCTTTAAAGGGAAATCCTGTACAACTGGGTTTCGATGCATCTTTTTGCAGATGTCGTGGTTCATTTCCTGCATTTGCACCAGAGGTTAAAGAACAGTTCTGCAGTGACTTTGATGTATCCTTCATCTGTCAAAATAAAATGTGTTTCATAGAATCATTTCATACCAACTGTCAGTGACTCTATCAAGAGGCTGAATGGTTTACATTTCATGTTAATGCCAGCGCAGACTGATGTACTCTGTATTTGTCAAGCAATCAAGGCCGACTTAGTCTTTCCATAGCACTGCAGTGCAGCATTAAATTATTCATACACAAATGTTTTTTTTTTTCCTGTACTGTCTGCTGTGAGGAACACTAACACGGAGGCTTGGTGCAAGGGGCAGGTATATTCTACTGCCTTCACTGTGCCCTTCCCTTGACCTTAATGCATCTCTACTAAAACCTTGTTTTTTTTTCAAACACTGGTTAAAACAATGCAGGGATGCATTTGTCATCTGAATGTTCTCATGTTCTCGAATCTTTTTCCAAACAAAATTGGAACAGGAACACCTCTCTAAGAGGGCCATCATCAGAGAGGCCTTGTAGTAAGAACCCTGAGAAAAAAACTTATTCTTTATACCTTTGAAAATATTTCTGGTATGTTGAGAGATTATAATGACCTATTTTTGCATAATGACAGAGGGTAATGACAGGATGAAAAAATCCAGACATTAGTTTGCCCAAGTAATAGTATTACCATTTGTGCCAGTTCCAAAGCCTTATCTCCTGGCTGAATAACTTCTTTCCTGATGACATTGCCCAGCATCATACTGTGAGAATAATGCTGTTCTCTGTACATCTTTAGTTTATGCTGCAGTTCATTCTGCTTCTGCCGGAGTGTACGCAAATGAGTCTGTTGAGAGGCAAGCTCCTGTAGATGCTCGTTTGACTTGTCCTCATGGAAAAGGTCAGGTGATGTCCTGCAATTGAAATAAGACACTAGAATAACCTGCTCTTCCAGTTCATTTCAATGTTAAAGAAGTGTAAAAGTGAAGATGCAAATGTACTGTTTCCAGTATTTGCCATTCCTTTTGTCGCACTTCATAATAAACAGGAAAGTGTAAGCATTTTGTACCTCTTAATAAAGTGAAACATCTCTGCTTGTTGTTTGCCGATGCCACCCAACACTGTCTGTGTCTCTGCAAATCTGTCTATAAGCAACAGTAAGGACAATGAGTCCACATTGCACAGATTAGAAAAAATATTTGTTTTTTATCCATTACCCTCAATATTTTTCAGTCAGATTCATAGATAATTACATAGCAGTTCATAATGATTACATGCTAAATTTAAATTGGCAGTAATAAATGAAAAGGCTTTTCAGCTAGCTTGTCCTAGATTTACCTTGAATGTTTTTATTAAAACAAAAAAACATATACCCCCATCTTCAGGCTCTCTCATCTCCCAGAATGCCATCTCTATCTGCTTCTGCTCAACTTCTTGAAGGGGTTGCTTGAAATAAGTAATACAACTACCATTATAGGCTTCTGCATTATTGTAACTCATTACATTACTAATAAACTTCACACAGTGAACTACAAGTGGCAGTGTTACTGACTTGGAAATAATTGTCTTTATAATTGACCCCACTTCTTGGAGGATCCCTTGCGTGTCTTTTTGTCTCATCTTCAGGGCAAAGGACAGAAGCAGGTGATTTACAAGAATGGCCGTCTGAAAAAACAATTTATTTGTATAAAATTCACAAAAAACACTTGTTCCTCTGTATTTAAAACATACTTTCTCCTGCCTCTCTCAGAGTTCTCTACCGGACCGGTATTACCTTGCTGTATTTGTTCAAAGGCCAAATGTTCAGATCCTTGCATGGATGGTTGATTTGGCTCTCTGGGTACAAGAGGTGCTTTGAATGTCAAGAGCAGCCTTTTGATGTTTTCACAGTCTGCGAGGTCTAGTGCACTCTTTCCAAATACATTCTTAACATGAGGATTTGAGCCATACTCAAGAAGGAGCTTCACAACCTGTGCATTAACCATAAAGACAAGGGATAGCGAAATGCGAATGTCACAAGTATCAAGTAATACCAATACTTGCAAGGGTATCATTTAGCATTCCCCTCATATTTAACCTTGCCTCTCTAAAAGAAAAGAAATAGAAATGTGGTTCATTTACACAATGGTTTTTACCTCATATTGGCCAGAAGAAACAGCAACATGAAGAGGAGTGACTCCTGAAAATCCGACTCTGTTGACATCTGCACCTTCACGCAAGAGCTGCTTCACCACATCCACATAACCGGCCAAGACGGCCTCATGTATAGCTGTCCATCCTGAGTGCAATTTGATCATTTGTTTTATAAGAACAAGCACCATGACCAATCCATATGGATTCAGAGGCATATGAAGAGAACTTTACATTATAAATTAGATCCAAAAACTTTTAACTAACCTGCATTGTCAGAAACATTAATGTCAATTCCAGCTTCAATAAGTCTTTTGACAACCGGCTCGTCTCCTTTCTTGCAGGCCCAGTGCAGGTAAGTCTCTCCCATTGTGTTTCTATGTCGAAGCATTTTCTGGGTAATCTTTACAGTGTGTTTTGTAACTGTACAGGAAGAATATAAATGTATTTAAATATATGTGATGACAAAAATACTGTATGTGCTACCATAAACATACACTATGCGTAATTTGATATGTGTCATGAAACATGAAGCAAAACCTGTAATAAGAACAATGTTAATGTTATGAAGTCACCTGTATCAACCTTGTTGCTTTGCTTCTGAAATTTTCTTCTCCTTGCTTTCATTTTGTGTTTCCTCGGTTTATTACTGTATATGAGCTCTTCAGTTTCCACAGCTATCTGAAGATGATCATCTTCTGCACTCTGTGTACTCTGATTGTTATCTTGTGCTGGAAGTAAACACAATGGCTTCTGTGCCAAGCATCTCAACATGGTGACAGAGGTCTCTGTGTCTAATGGGTGAGTTGCATTGTCTATTTGTTCTGCAATGCTTCGCTCATCAAGAGCTTTATACAAGCCACGCTGCTTAGCGTATTTTTCTGTATCACAAGGGCTGGCATTTAGGTCTGTCTGAATGATCACATCCATGGCATTTTTAGCGGTCTTTAGGTGTTCCAGTTCGTCAATGAAAGTGCAGTCTGAATCTGTAGAACATCTGGTGTCGTCCTCATTGTCACCAGTAACACAAGCTAAAGCTGGTGAGAGTATTGAAACTCCTGGTTCTGTCAAGATGTTCTGGCTATCATTAGCATCGATATGATCATCTCTTGGACTTTTACTGCTTGGAGGGCTAGCTAAGGATTCTTTCTTTTTACAAGCAGAGCTGTTTGGAAACTCAAAGAAACCAGAATTCTCAGCTAACTTTAACGCCGATCTGCTTCCAACCTGCACCTCATTGTTTACAATACCATCAGTTTCAGGAGGGCTGACATAAGCTTGCCTGCAGCTGAGTTTGACCGCTCTATTGTACTCTCTTTCCTGGTCAACAGACAATACAGCGGAAACAAGTCTCTCTGCAGAGCTTTCCGGCATTTTTCTACTTGTGAGATTGCTTGGAGTGCCTGTATTGTCCTCAGACATGTATGTAGTAGATGTATTATTTGTTTTGATGGCCTCATTGGCAACTTTAAGAATTGGCACAGCCTTTTGCTTTTGCAGGTCTTCATCAAAACAAGACTGGACTGTGACAGGTTTGATTGATGTCTGACTACTTGAATGAGTGACTTTCAGATGATCACCACTTATTTTTAACCGCCCCAAGACTTGTTCTCCCACCTGGGGTTCTAGCCTGGTGGTCAGTCCATGGTCATGGATAATATTCATAAGCAGAGATGGTGAATCAGTGTCAGATGACTCAGGAGATCCCTCTCTAGATACTGACGAGTGTGTTATTGCTGTTACTAGCTGTGTCTTATTATCCAGCACAGACTGCCCTTCTGAATTTGACTCAATGATACCATTTATACAGGGAGAGAGAAGAGAAATACTGCACTCTCCATTTGAGTGACTTTGAGTATGTGAGGCACATGTATCTTCACAAAGCCCTTCCTTGTGGTAAACAGGAGGGTCAGAATGATAATCACACACATTTCTGTTCAGTCGAGAGGCACCACCTGAACCTCTTCTGGTTATGGTGTCACATCCACTGTTCAACAGACAGACGCTGTTCAGGTCAAAGTTGAGTAAGTACTCTAAAAATTTGTCTGGCTTGCTTGACACTGTGATTCGTCTGATCTTTTTTCTTGCCACAGTTTCATGATCACTTCTGGAGCCATCCAAAACCCTCTTTATTGTATTAGAGCTATCCCTCGAGGAGCCTTTGCACCGACTTGGATTACCTTTATTATCAGATGAAAGCAAGCTCTGAAATAAATTAACAAAGATTTTAAGCACACTTATAAAGGCTGTATTTAAATACATTTGGAAAAACTATTCCTCTAGTATATGCATCATATTAGGAAACACCAGTTAGGAGAGAGCAATGCTCACCTGACTTTCATGAAGATCCCCATCTATGATGTAGACATCTTCTCTCACTGTTTCAGCAACTAACCCTAAAAATCATGAGTATGTTCATGAATATGTTCAAATAACAGATGCACAGTTTTTCAGACAATTAAAAACAAAAACAACTTGAGATTAAACATATGATTTTCTTTTATTTTGTGGCAATAAGTGAGCCAAACTGACAAAATAATATCAGATTACAGAACATAAATAGAAACAGCAACGGACACTGAAAATTTTAAAATATAGCTCTGGCAAAGGCAGGTTAATATGCACCCCAAAGTGGCAAATGGTGTGGTCCCTTCCAAACAGAGCAGTTGTCAGATAATCAGAATATCAAGTACGTCTAAAATGTGGCCTACACTGACGATTTTACAAATTATACATTTGAACACAAAACAATAATATTAGCTGTCATGAATGAACAGGAATGTAAAAAAAGCCGCTGAAAGACAATTACTTTATACAAACACATCTACACAGGAATTTAATAGTCATCAGCATAATACTAACTGAATGTGGATCCAGAGAAATCTTGAGTGGCACTTAAAAACCAATGTCCAGGGGATGAATTAGGCTCTATGTAGTCCACGGTGACATCACTTTCAGCATCACTGTTCCTGGAGGGTGAGGTGTCTGATCCCAGAATCTCATGATTTTTAACCATTGTGAAACCACACATATTGAAATCCTCTGCTTGATCTCTTAATGGGACCATAGTCTGAACTGAAGACACTGAGAAATAAGGAGAGGTGACAACTACTGTGTAACATTCTGGATATAGAAAGCTTTTCACAATTGACTTTTAAAACAATACACAATACAACACCATTGGGTAAAGGTGATTGGCAGCAAACATCTGGAATTTCACCAAAATAATACTGCAATGCTCTGTAAATAAGCAATTCCATCTTCAACAGCTATTGATTCAGTTACTGTGGTACTCGGCACATCACTTACGCTTTAGCCACTTACTTAATTTGTGTCTGCCTCTCTGACAGAGGCTTTTGCTTTTTTCTTACTTTCTCTGCTGTCTCCTTTAAAAAATAAAACTTGCAAGGAACAAATCTAGACTGAACCTTACATGTGAATGCACATCTGAGAGTACAAATTAAAGTTAGAGTTGAGTTTGCAAGGATCAGTAACTGCCACTGGCTCTTATCAGTATTTAGCCAGTGTTTGACTAACCTAGAGTTGGGTTTCCATTCACTGTTTTGACCCCGGTGTCCCCTTCAACTTTAACAATATCCAACACACATTTGAAACCGTTACTCCTAGCACATATAACAAACTTTAAATCTTTGCAGCAGCAACTTTAGCAAATTAACCAAACCAACTAACCAACTTCGCATTTAAAACAAGCTGGGAAGCAAGCAACATTACATCTATAAACCTAATAAAACTACCACAGTTACCAGGCAGCAGAGACTAAAATGGAACTAGTAATGTAATTTACATTATTCAGAGTTTTGATCTCTTAAGTTGTTATGTCATGCAACCTGCATGTGCTTTTATGTGACATGACCTAGGGGTGTGTTCAAAGTAATGCCATAAATACAGTGTTATCTGTTTTGGGGGGCTCTGAAAGATAGTTTAGTAGATCATTCTCAGCTATGGGGAAAAAGGAGAAGGTTGAAATAATTTTCCAGGACAGTACAATATTTCCAGGACATTATATTTTTTCTCTCACTTTCCATGTACATTCCAAGACCTGAAAACCTACATTATTTTTCAAAACATGTGGGAAGCCTAATTAAGTCACAAAAGCCTGGGTGTTTTTACTGCGGTCAAAGACAGCACGTATTAAACTGCTCACCCAAACTGGAACCACAATAACAGAAATTACTTGGGGCTTATTGCTTTAATACAGAATCAAGGGTCTTAATAAAATTCTCACAAACCATCTACAGTCAAGTGTCCATCTCCTGAGTCAACTGACCTGGTTTGTTGAAAAATGATTTAATGAACAATGGTGACTGTTTAATGGTTCTGTGCAATTAACATATTTTTCTATGGGTTTGAACGTGACTCAGCTTACGTGTGTTATATGATGCACTTGATGTGTGATGAATATGACAAGCTACATTACCCATAGTCTGGCTTTACCCAGGTGAATTCTAAAAAAGCTGTGGTGTGAACAAGAGGTCTGAGCTCTCATCAGTGCTAAAGAGTACCAGAAAAGAAACCAAATCCCCTTTAAGGTCTTCTTACATTGTGAACACAAAAAGCACTAAGATTTCAGGTTAACAGAGCTGAGATTGATTCATTTAAAAAGAAATACATGTGAAAACACCTAATATATGTTAAATGATGCTTCTTCAGTCCTAAATGTACTAATGTACCTTTAGGAGAGCCCCCTGTTTTTGTGGAGTCATGTTCTTTTTCTGCACTTCCTGCATCTGGACCAACACAAGCTTCAATTTCACTGCTCTGTTCTTTGTTTTCTGCTTCATCTTTATCAGCAGAATGTCTTGCCCTCTGTGTGTCACACAAATAATTGGACAAAACAAATCTTAGTGCTGAATTCCACCCTAATCTGAAATAATAATAATGCTAATAAAAATAACAATAATAATTATAATAACAATAATAAGCAATTATTTATCCCTTTAGATACTCTCAACCATTTAAAGATTACACTGAAACATATAAATGCATACATATAGAAATGTCAAGTCAGCCTTTACTTTGTTTCACTAACATTTGCCGGGTAGAGATGTATTGCTACTGATATGCATTTTTATATACATTTGATTTATAAATAATCTTATGTTGTTTGAGACTGACATTAATTATTGACATCCTGATTATTTATAATGTGATGTAACATTTTGAAAACCAAATGTTGCTTACTCCACAAGGCTCTTCATGACCATTTTCCTCACAGGAAGTGGTGCAGGATACACTTTGAACTATTATGACAATAAAAAATATTGAAATTAAAACATGAAACTGTATTGAAATTAAAACAGGAAAATGCAAAAACTGTAGGTAAAACAGTTTTCAACAGAAATATCATAGTTATATTTTCACAATAATAGTAGTACTTTTTTTCTGAAAAAATTGTTTTACCTGACAAGCATTTTTTACTGGCTGTAGGTAGATATCTTCTCAGTAGTTCCTGCACACTCATGTCTTCGGTTATGTCTACAGCAGCTTCTTCGCTCCCATTTTTCAAAAGTGGGTCGGCACCATGCTTCAAGAGCAAATCTATGGTCTAGATTCACCATCAAATGAAAATTCAGATTGTAATTTACAAAAAATCCTCAGTACTAGCACAACAAGTTCAAGCTACACTGAAAGCACTCACCTTAAGGCAACCAAGCTTTACCGCGTCATGTAAAGGTGTGACGCCTTTGTATCCTAGAGGGTTTACTTGGGCACCAGCTTTAAGAAGAGTCTCTACAACGGTATAATGCCCATGCCACACAGCCTCATGAAGAGGAGTCCAACCTGAAAAAGTGTAAATGCATTAGACCTAAATTGTTTACCACTTACAGACCAACTGAACCAACTGATGGGTCTGACAAGTCATGCAGAAATTCTGATCTGTTATGTGAGTAAGACATTTTTGCTTCAAACATGGTGTAATCTCAACCAGGATCTGCACTGTAGGAGGCCCCACACATGATTTAAACTACAATCCTCCATCATATTGTACCTGCATTATCCGTAAGGTTGACACAAGCACCAACTCTGATCATGTTTTCCACAGACTGAACATCTCCCTTTACCGCAGCAATGTGCAGCAGTGTTTCTCCAAACCAGTTTCGTCTATGGATACGCTGCACACTCTGGACTTTCAGTGCCTTTGGGTTTTTAATACCTATGGCATGAAAACCAAATAAAGAAAATGCTCTTTATCAGATATCCAATTATTTCCTTTGGCCCAAACATTCTGAGCCTGCATGAGCCCAAATAGAACATTTAAATAACTAAATCATAATTGCATTTTTTGGATAATAGACCATGTGTGTTCAGCTCCGGTCTTGAAGGACCACTGTCCAGCAGTTTGGTAATTCACCCATTCAAACATACTTACTAAGCCTGGCAACTGACAGATTAATTTACTCAAGTACGTTTAAGCAGGGAATTGTGCTGGATACCAGCCCTATAATTGAACATTCCTGGAACAGACAATTCAACTTGAATAGAAGTGGATAAAAGTACTACATCTGAAAATAAAGTACTGAATGAAAAGCACTGGTGAATAAAAGCAATAAAGCTACATGTACGTGGAAAATAAAACCTTATATGTACTGTAAGGATAATAACACAGAATTCCATCATTTTAGATCAATCGAAAGCTTGTTCTGTGGCATTTTTTTGCCATACATGCTAAATTTAGCTGTTGGAGAAGTGTTATCTCTCTCTTTTTAGTAATTAACATGGCTAAAAGCTCTTACACCCCTTTTATCAGATGACCGTGCACTTACCTAGGCTGGTATGCAGTTCTGCTCCTGGTCTCTGCTGACCCCCTCTGGACAGAATTGATAAGACAATTCTCCGCTTCAGCCTACCTTCTTTAATTGTCTGCATGCATTTTGGCCTAACTGGGCAAACGCTGATTAACTGGTGAATATGCAGGCTTTGCCAATTCGTCAAAACAAGGATGCATGGTAATATTTAAATTATGACCATATCGGCAAATAACTGTATTTAAAAATATTGGCATTGGACTGATTTGACTGGCAATTCAAACTCAACTGCAATGACATATTTATTGTGCCCAAGAAGAGCAGAATATCTATGTTATGCTGCACAACTGGGCTAAAAGATTTGTATTAATTTCACTGTTTTTGTAAGCCCATAGAAATAATTGTGTTTCTCTGTATTGCTAATCTAGGTAGATATATTTCCATTTGTTTTGAATAATGGATAATGTAAATAATATCACTTTGAATAAAATGAATCAGAATCAGCAGGCATGTACATGAGAAATATAATCATCCCATAATACGTTTACAATATTTGTCATGCACGACAAGGGTTACAGGGTCTGACAATTATTACACAACTCTGAAACCTAACCTGCTTTTGCTATGTTTATCCTTTGCGACGTTTGATTTTCCTCTCTCTTGTTTTCCTACATGGTTCTGTATAAATGGCCTCAGTGACCATTTACAGGCTGCTGCGTCTTGTCCACGGTACAGACAGCGAGTTGTAGGAGTCTGGGCAGGCTTTGGCACAGAAGTAGGCTGAGTTCGACAGGTCACCGTCTCTGTAAGTAGTACAAATAAGAAGCAGTAAACAGCCAGTAGATGGCAGCAGATGTGTAAGCATTTAAAACAGTCCATGTAGTGAATGAATAACGTGAGATATATCTATATTCTGACATATTTTGAGCAGTGAAATACAAATGTTACATTTTAATGTGAAAACAATCATGATTTTATTCAGTCACTTTTTTTTTTTTACTGATGCTTAGTCTATCTTCATTTTACGCTGTCGGCAAAACCTTCCATTCTAAACTACCTGTCAAGTGTTCCACCTTCTTTGACTTCTTATTATCCTTAGCAGCACCCCTCCTTGCAAATTAAAATCAATACATTGGCATGTGTTAATGCTAAAGGAATGACTTTCTTTGCAAAATGTATGAGTGGCGAATGCATGTTATTTAAATAAGAATACAAACCTTGCAGAATATATCAGTGGGTTGTCATTGATCTATATTGATAAAAACACAAGACTTCCAATATTACAGACAACAATCCTTTGTCTGAGCGCTAATTGACAAATAGTGATGAAGTAAAATTCTATTACATCTTAGTCTTGCCAAAACCATTTGGTCAGTGTATGTCTTGCACAGGCTAGTGCCTGAATTATGGTTTCAAGAATAATCTTCTATAACAATATACCTGTTTGTTCTTAGGAGGTCTCCTCTGCGCTCCACCAGGTAAAACATCAATCTGCGGAGAAATTCCTGCCAAATAATTATTAGTAGAGGAAGTCTGAAATCTACCAATGCCAAACCCTCATGTTTAAGTCTAACATTAAGGCAGAGTCTGTATACATTATGGGTTCAAAGGTGTTCAGACACCCCTTTAAGAGGTGAATTTAGGTGAATAGAGTGTAAAGCTTTAGTGCAGGAGCATATGGGCCTAAGATCACCATGCCCAGTGCCAAAGCACTGTATTCCCAGCACTGGTCCTGCAGGAATACTACATTTGTGTGTTTTCACTGCTACCAATACACCTGATCCAACTATTCAGCTCATTGACAGCCCCTTACAGAGTAACGGTGTGTTAAAGTAGGGAAACCAGTGCAGGGCAGTTTTCCTCCAGGACCAGGGTTCAAGAAAAACTGAGCTATAAATGAAGCAAACTTTCTATTAATACAGATCGCTTTGGAGGAAAGATGTCTGCAGATTTTTTGACATAATGAAGGTATTACTTAGTACCACTTGGTATTCTAGTGGTTAGGGCGTTTGCCCTGCGATCAAAAAGCGGTGGATTCGATTCCTAAGACTGCAAAGGTACCCTTGAGTAAAGTACCGTTCCCACACACTGCTCCCTGGGCGCTGTGTTCTTGGCTTCACGCTGATTCGCTTGGTGAATGGGTTAAATGCAGAGGAAGAATTTCGTGCTGTTCACATTGTGTGCTGTGGTGTTTTTGCGCTTATGACAAAATGCTCACTTTCACTTCTTTTTGGTGCTGTAAACTTACCAGTGTGACTAGTTACCATCCACATAATGTTAGTATGAGAGTGCTTACCACTGTCATGAGATGGACATGGGTTATTGTGAGGAGAGGCTGAAAGAGGCTCTGCTGCACCCAACAATAATCTGTAACATTAATTCATGGTTAAGCTTGCAGCTTCATTACCTTACACTATACATTACCTTACACACCTTACACTTATACAAAAGTATTGGGACGCCTGACTTTTACAGGGACTTTAATGACAGATAGACTTTAATACGGAATGGGTATAATCTAAAGTTGGTATAATATAAAGGTTCTTCCCATTGTCCAAAATGTCTGGTATGCCGAAGCATTTAGAATGCCCTTCACTGGATGTAAGGTGCCAAGCCCAAACTCTGAAAAACAGATGTGTCCCAATACTTTTGTCCATATAGCGTAGCCTATAAATTAGTTTTTCTCAAGTGACTCTATCAGCGGTTGAAGTCCAGCTAGCTATATCCTGGTGTCACCTGTTCATGTAAAACGTTTCGTCCACTTCTTCACTCTCTGGGTCTGTTAATATGGTCTCTTCCTGGTCTACACCAGCACCCAACTCCATCCTCAGAGAAATCTAATATGCCTATCCAGAATTTGAGTAATAAAATCTTTTGATTCCTCTTTAAGGCCAGTTTCCTCAACAGAACCAGGATCGTTATTTTTGCCCGCGAAAAAACGGTTCAGTGACGTATGCAGAGTTTAAATGTAGCCCCTCCCCCCGGGGGGGGGTCGCAATTGTATTTATTTATTTGTTTGTTCACATACTTGTTTATTCATTCATTCATTTATTTCTTTGTTTATTTATTTGTTTGTTTATCTATTTAACTCTGTGTGTGTATAAATATATGTTTTTGTGTGGTGTGTGGTAGCCTGTATATATCAGACAGTAGTTATTTATCACTCTTATCCATTTATTTTATCAACTACAGATTTTTATTCTTGTTAAGCATTGGAAAGTCATTGAGTGAACAGCTATAAATAAATAAACTTGTCAAATAAAACAAGTTTCCTTCATATGATGAAAGAATCTGTAACCGTGCCGGTCTG
This sequence comes from Hydrocynus forskahlii, assembly GCA_037974365.1. Taxonomy (NCBI): domain Eukaryota; kingdom Metazoa; phylum Chordata; class Actinopteri; order Characiformes; family Alestidae; genus Hydrocynus; species Hydrocynus forskahlii. The sequence goes on along the minus strand of JBBPCX010000040.1, from coordinate 7,906,715 downwards.
ATAATCCTTTTAACTGTTTGTGTGGTGATGCAGAGTCCAGTTCTAGACTGTCCTTTAACTTTAAATGCACTAGTTAATAATTTCATCCAATTTTCCATCGCTTAATAGCTCGTTAAATATCACTTGTCTGGAGATCCACGTTATAATTATGATTACATAAGGTTTTTGCAGGACAGTGGTGCTGTATAAAAATTATGACATTTTCTGGTAAACAAAGGAGCTCAAATGATGAACATACTGTAAATGTATTTAATTTTCAACGAATACTGAGTGTATTTTCAGTAAATATGTAGTTAGTAACATGCAAAAGTGGAAAATCTTTTCACTATGCATAGGCACATATATCTGCATATATGTTTGTATACACATGGTTTTAAGAAATTGCTATTCTAACAACAACAACAAACAACAACAATGATAATAATAACAATAATAATAATAATAATGATAATAATAATAGTAATAATAAGAAGAAGAATGCTATGATGATGATTATTATTATTATTATTTTCGGTAAGCGAAGAAATTTTAAGATCCGTTTCATTCTATTTTTAAGAAAATCTGGCCTGGGACCAATAGAGCCTCTGCATTTTTCTGAAATTATGAGGAGATCACGCGTCCTTGGTTGGATCACGCCCCCTGCACTGTCTCCTTGGAGTTGGGCGTGGTTTGTTCCTCCGCACACACGATGTGCTGATCTGATTGGCTCCACCATGCGATGACGCAGTGCCATGCCATCAGTCCATCCGAATTAGAAGAGGATGCAGGTGGGCTGCTGGCCCCAGCACCGGGGTACTCATTCAGAGCACGGGCCATGGATTAAGGTTGTCCTCATCATTTCTTCTCTCCAAACACCACTTGCTGAATGCGAAAGCATTGTACCTTTTGGACCGTGCAGCCTGTTTTCGAGGAGCTCTGGGTCTATTTCTCTGACCCGTCCTGTCACTGGTAAGTAGGAAAGCTCCATTATTTACACTATATGGACAAAAGTATGGAGACACGCCTGTTTTTCAGGGTTTGGGCTAGGTCCTTTACTTCCAGTGAAGGACAGTCTTTTAATGCTTCAGAATACCAAGACATTTTGGGCAAACGCCATGCTTCCAACTTTGTGGACACAGTTTGGGAAAGGCCCTTTTCTACTCCAGCATGACTGTGCCCCAGTGCACAAGGCATGGTTGGATGAGTTGGGTGCCGAAGAACTTGACTGGCCCGCACACAGCCCCATGTCATTTAAGTCCCTGTTGGTGTGATGGTCCGATGTCCCAGTACTTTTGTTCATATTGTGTAGCTGTGCATGCTGATGTTGATTAATATGCCAGTGTTAGGATACTATGTGATTTGACGGTCTGGACCTTGTAGGGCAGAACAGATAGATGTGTCCAATTTCTATTCGTTTGCATTGAAATGAAGAGGGTGGTCCAAATGACTCAGCTCTGTACAGCCTGAGTTAAATTTGGCCGATGATGTCCATCAGTGATGCAGGTCTGAGTAAGCAGCGAAATAAAATAAATAAAATATGCACATTAATCACATATCATATATTATTTTGACATGTTATATAAGCATGTACTGACCTCAGCTCCAACATTCAGTGGTTGCTTGTTCTACAGGGTTAATACAACTTCAGTAAACATGAATAACAGTGTAATACATTATAAAAACCTTGCCTTAGTCTTTAGAAGAAATTGTACCACTGTGAACTTTGACTCACAGAACACGCTCTACCACAGTGTCATAGAATTAAAGGGACCCTGTTTTACATTTTTCTTAGACATTATTCATTCTTTTTTATCATCATGCTATGTTCGTTAATATTTATTAATAATTAATATATATTAATATATAAATGTTATTTGTAAATTAAAAAAATTTTTTTTTTTTTATATTTCAAACTCATTTTAAAAATATTGGTTTTACTGTTTGGATTCCATATATGGACATGAGGGTTCTCTCAGTTTAAAAATAGTACAAAGAATTGGTAGTACAAAGAAAGATCTGTTTGTCAAATGCTGCTTTTGACATCTAAAATATATGATGTATAGGTTTAAGAACATAACCTTTTTTAAATTTATTTATTTAAGTGTACTTTTTTAATTGACTGTAATGCCTTAAGCATGTTACATAATATCTCACAGTGACTGTATGCGAGACTCAGATTTTCTTTCTCTCCACCCACCCCTTCTTCTCTTTCTTGTTCTCTCTCATTCACGGACTCATGCTGTAGCAGTACCAGAATGCTGACCAGACTTTTTCGTATCCATGGCCTGTTCGTGGCCTCCCACCCCTGGGAGGTGATCGTGGCGACAGTGACCCTCACTATCTGCATGATGTCCATGAACATGTTCACTGGCAACAACCAGATCTGTGGCTGGAACTTTGACTGTCCCAAAATTGAGGAGGTGGGCTGCATTAAAGTGGAAAGCTACACGATCTCTATCTTAAGGCTGTCATGTTGTTGTCAGTAATACATTTTTCTGTTTTATTGTTGTACACAGCAAGTTCTCAGCAGTGACATCATCATTCTGACCATCACAAGATGCATAGCCATCATCTACATTTATTTCCAGTTCCAAAATCTCCGGCAGCTCGGATCAAAATATATATTGGGTGAGATTTAGCTAACACACACACACACACACACACACACACACACACATTATACAGATAGGAGAAGGTGACATGTTCTTAAGTTTTGATTGGTAGCTTGGATCAAAATATTGGGTAAGATTTAGCTACACACACACACACTATATACAGATAGGAGAACGAGAAATCATCTTTTGAATGGTAGCTCGAATCTAAATATATATTGGCCATACATATCAGGTATATATTGGGTAAGATTTAGCTATGCTCACATACACACTCAAACGCACACATACACACACACATACAAACACATATATAATAGAAGAAGGAGAAATGTCCTTTACTTTTGAATGCTAGCTACTTGAAAAAAACAAACAACACACGACTGGCTTTGGACCATATTGGTCTGTTCATCATTACATTTTATCACACACCACTTTGTTTTTATCTTGTCAAAAACAAAGCGGTGACTGTAAATTATTTTTTATTTTAGGTATTGCTGGACTTTTCACGATCTTCTCGAGTTTTGTCTTCAGCACTGTTGTGATTCATTTCCTGGACAAGGAGCTAACCGGCCTGAAGTATGTGAAAGCTTTGTTGTCATGTTGTAAGGTTATTCAATGCTATACAGTAACATATTATTTTCACTTGTCTCCAGTGAGGCACTGCCTTTCTTCCTGCTGCTGATTGATCTCTCTAAAGCATGTGCTCTGGCCAAGTATGCACTGAGCTCAAACTCACAGGTACCTGACACATCATATTTGAGTCTTTGTTGAATTATTTGAAATTTATTTACAATAGTAACGCTGCGGTTTGCATTGATTCTGATTGTGAAATATTAACTAGTATTTTTATTCCTCAGGATGAGGTGAGGGAAAACATTGCCAGAGGAATGGCTGTGCTCGGTCCCACATTCACCCTTGATGCCCTTGTGGAGTGCCTCGTAATTGGTGTGGGTACCATGTCAGGTATTTATTCTTCCACATCGTACGGCATGACCACAGTATGAATATTACCACTTATTTCACAGTGCACGACAGCAGAAATCACTCTGATCCTTTCTGATCTATCACAGGTGTTCGCCAGCTTGAGATCATGTGCTGTTTTGGATGCATGTCTGTCCTGGCCAACTACTTTGTCTTCATGACTTTCTTCCCTGCCTGTGTCTCACTGGTGCTTGAGGTGAGCGAAATTCTACTCTTAATTGTGCAAAAGAACAGAAGGTCAAAAACTGAATTTGTTTTGTCTGAAACGCCTCTCTGCCTTACTCAGTTGTCCCGAGAGAGCCGCGAAGGACATCCTATCTGGCAGCTGAGCCACTTCGCTCGTGTCCTGGAGGAAGAGGAGGACAACAAACCCAACCCAGTAACCCAGAGAGTCAAAATGATCATGGTACGAGTCCACTGACCTAAAATAAACACCACTAAACAGTGCCACAATCTTCTGTGGCCTTCTGTAGGCTTGGGTGTCTTTAACGTTCCCCAATGCCTCTTTCTTCTTTGCAGTCTCTTGGGCTAGTAATGGTCCACGCTCACAGCCGATGGATCGCTGACCCCGCCTCTCCAAATGGAACCCTTAATATGCCACATGTGGGTATAAGTCTGAGTGATCACGCTCCGAAGAGGATTGAGCCAGATATGCCACTGTGGCACTTTTACCTGTCTAGGTGAGTGCAAGATTTTTTAACCCTTAGAATCACATGATAACAAAAATGCGACATAGCTGGATATTCATTATTATTAACACTCTAAACATCAAATTGTTTTGCTCGAGCCTAAAAAGATGTACACATTCTGCAACATTATACTCGGTTTATATTACGGCTTATGTCAGTCTGTATCTCATTGAGAATAATGGTGTTGTAATCTCTGTAGAATGGTCAGCATGGACATTGAGCAGGTCATCACCCTGGGTCTTGCCCTCTTCCTGGCCGTGAAGTACATCTTTTTCGAGCAGGTGGAAATGGAGTCCACATTGTCTCTTAAAGTCCCCAACCCCGGCTCCATGCTCACACAGAGGTGGTGTCCGGACCAGTGTTGTAGGAAGGAAATTTCCCCCCGCCCCAGTAAAGCTGAGAATCCCCCAACTCTTCCTCCTGTCATTACCAAAGAGGAAAGAGGTACGGACAGCATTACTTCCACAGCTTAGAAAACATTTAACAACTTGTCAGTTTGATAAAATCAGAATTGTTTAGCTCAAATGAATTCAGTTGATTTATCTATACTTCACCTAAAAATGCATATTTTCATTGCCAGTCTAGACAGAAATTGTAGTGCAGCTTTCTGTAAAGGATATGTAAAGTTTTAACAGTTACTACAAAACAATGCACCAATGGATGAGGCATGAATAGTTCCATTTAATTTAAATCTACTATACTGCTTTTTACAGAAGATTTTAGAAACTCCTTTCCAGAAACGTGTTCCTCCTCCTTCTTTTAGATTTAGTAATTAAACCCCTGCCCACCATGACCGAACCAGCTCCTAAAAGCACATTTGTGGTGGGAGAAGAGGAAAGCCTGGACAGCGCCACTGTGGAGGAGCCTCAACCCAACATCCCCACAGTACCAAGGCCTGTGGATGAGTGTCTGACTATTCTGAGAAACCCTGAGGTGAGCACAGCATTAAAACTCTTTAGCTTTCCATCACTTGGTACACTTGCTTCCTCAACAATTTGGTCTTGAGTCATTAAAAGCTGAAGATATTTTTCAAATGTTTTTCCTTTTTTTACGCTAAGTTGCTGGAGAGCAGTTAGTTAGTAAAAGCTAGTGTCTTCTCTTACCTTGATAATGACCCCTGTAATCTCTAATGAGCTTGCCCACTTTACTTATTCACTTACTCTTAACCAATTAGTGTATGACGTGAGAACGGATTAGGAACCTCTTGTGACACCATCCACCTGCAAGAGTTGATTTCTCTGGCTTGAATGTGTTGTGTAAGAGTTTTGTGTGTGAATCTTTGAGCTTGGGCCACACAATATGGATAGGGGTCTGTTTTAACATATATTTATGTTAATACAGCACAGCTGCTGTCTTTAAGTTTGCCTCTTTTGGCTGTATTCGTGTGAATCTATTTTATTTATGTAAACATTTTATACAAATTTTGTTGTGTGGCCCTAGTTTGATTTATGAAAAGTGTACATAATCCATGCATCAAAATAGTATAATGTATGTGAAATGATCTATTGTGATTCCACAGATGGGGGCACGGTTCCTCAGTGATGCAGAGGTTATAACATTAGTGAATGGAAAGCAGATTCCTGCCTACAAGCTGGAGGCCATGATGGAGAGCCCAGAGAGAGGGGTGATGATCCGCAGAAAGATGCTGTGCCCAAAACTCCCTGAGCCTTCTGCACTGACCTGCCTTCCTTACAAAGACTATGACTACTCTCAGGTGAGGCAGAAACAACACTCGATCAGAGTGTGCCAAACATGTTGGAGTGGCAGTACTGAGATATCAGTGTACGGAATAGGGATGATTCAAATGTTTGTCATCTCCGCATGAATAAATTATATTACCTTGGCACATATTTGTTTAATTACATATGACAATAATGACATAGATGGATTCAAATGAGAATTATGTTCATATTTGAATGTAGTGTATTTTAGCTGTTTATATTTGGTTTCGTTTAGGTGATGGGTACTTGCTGTGAGAACGTCATTGGTTACATGCCAGTTCCAGTGGGCGTTGCAGGGCCTCTGCTGTTGGACGGCAAGCAGTTCCAGGTCCCCATGGCAACTACTGAAGGCTGTCTGGTGGCCAGTACCAACCGAGGCTGCAGAGCCATAGCTGTAAGCTGAAATAGTGCTTTCTTGTCAGCGACTGTTCAATCTAAAAAGCTCTAGACATGGAGAATTGTACATGGTGTTAACATTACGTGGCTACAAAGCGCTTTAAAAAGCTGCGTGTGCAGCACTGACTGGTCATGTTCTGGATGTGTCTTTGAAAGCTGGGTGGTGGAGCCAGCAGCAGGGTTTTGGCTGATGGTATGACCCGCGGGCCTGTGGTTCGACTACCCTCTGCTTGCCAGGCTGCTGAGGTCAAGGCCTGGCTAGAGAGCCCCGAGGGCTTTAAGTGCATCAAAGACGCCTTTGACAACACCAGCAGGTAGGAAAACAACTTTAATTATTATTATTATTATTATTAGAGTTGAAGTGGAAAAAAGTAAGCTAACAACATAATATTGGTAAGTATTACAGGTTGTAAAAAAAAAATAAGTAAAATGATTTTTAATAATCAAATGCTGAGGAATTAATTGTTAGATTATATATTTTACATAAAACTGTATTTTTAAAAATACATTAAAAGGATGAGATAAGAGATTCCACAGGTTGTTTGTACAATGCACATGTTTCTGTCAGACGGACTCCAGTACAGTGCGAGGGGTCATCATGTAGCATAGTCACACCTGATGAATGGCCCACTGTACACGTGCACCATTTGCACCCTGTTATCTTAAACATTGGTATAAGTCATGTGTCTGAAGCCATGCGTCTCAGTCTACCTTTTGAATCATTTTCAATTTGCTGTAAATTTTTCAGGTTTGCTCGTTTGGAAAAGCTTTTGATTGGCCTGGCCTCACGCAATCTGTATATCCGCTTCCAGTCCAGAACTGGTGATGCCATGGGGATGAACATGATCTCAAAGGTAAGACATGAATATTAGTACTGCTTTAATATTCAGTTATTCAATTACACATGATCATTTATTGAGTTGACATTATATTTTTGCCACCATTTCTGTTCTCAGGGTACAGAACAGGCTCTAGCTAGGCTAAAAGAAGAATTCCCTGAGCTGCAAGTTCTGGCAGTCAGTGGGAACTATTGCACCGACAAAAAACCAGCTGCCATTAACTGGATTGAAGGCAGAGGCAAGTCTGTGGTGTGTGAGGCCACCATACCTGCCAAAGTGGTCAAAGAGGTAGTTTTTCATGCCATGATTTTAATACTGCCTATACTGAGTACTACAAAGTGGGGTGAACTTGGGGTGAAGTGGAGGTCAACTTCCTTATGTTCCTAAATTTCTAAAATAGATTTTGAAGACAAGCACAGAAGCACTGGTGGACGTAAACATCAATAAGAATTTGGTGGGCTCTGCCATGGCAGGAAGTATTGGGGGTTACAATGCTCATGCTGCCAACATAGTCACTGCCATTTATATCGCCTGTGGACAGGTACGAGATGTTTTACCAAACACATGCATATTATTTTACACAACAATACTAAATGTGTATAAGTATGTTGTCACATTCTTTAGGAAACCTCTTCAAAAATAACCGTAATCTTGTTTGTAGTTTTGGATGATATAGTCATGCATTATAAGTGCAAATAGTGCAAAAAAACACCCTTCCTAGATATTGAATTTTTTTGTTTTCGGCAGGACCCTGCTCAGACAGTGGGCAGCTCTAACTGCATCACTTTGATGGAAGCATCTGGTCCCACAGGAGAGGACCTCTACATTAGCTGCACCATGCCCTCCATAGAGCTGGGCACAGTGGGTGGGGGCACTAACCTGGCACCTCAGCAGTCCTGTCTACAGGTTGGAATACCTCTGTTAACTTTCGTTTCTACTCAATACGTAATTTTCTCCAAATTCAGAATATGAATTGTATATTGGATAATAAAACAGGGACAAGGTTTTGTTTGAAAAGTCATAACATAGAGGATGGAATAGGTGATCTTGGTTTTTTTTTTTGTGCTCTTCTAAGATGTTAGGTGTGCAGGGTGCCAGTGAGGCTCATCCAGGTGAGAATGCCCGTCAGCTTGCCAGAGTGGTGTGTTCTACAGTGCTGGCAGGGGAACTGTCCCTCATGGCTGCGCTTGCTGCCGGACATCTAGTCAAAAGCCACATGACACACAATAGGTGAGTAGGTATGATTTTATAAAATGTCAGATAAATATTTTTAACTCACTGGGCCAGTTTCCCAGACTCAGATTGCACTTAAACCTAGACTAAGAAGTATCTCCAAATGTGATTCATTATTTAGCACTACAGTTTAGTCCATTAACTGGATTGAGGGCAGAGGCAAGTCTGTAGAGTGAGGCCGCCATACCTGCCAAGCTGTCAAATAAGTAGTTTTTTCACACTATCAGTTTTATACTGACTGTTTAGATCGAGTACTACAAAGTGGGGATTATGTGGTCGACTTCATTAAGATCCTAAATTTCTTCTATAGATTTCGAAGACAAGCTAAATATATTTGGTCTACTGGAGCAGTTTCTCAGACTCAGATTACACTTAAGCCTAGGCTAAAACGTATTTCCAAAGGTGATCCATCATTTAGGACTACACTATATTCCAATAGTACAATTAATCCATGCCTGAGAAAGAGGGAGTTTGCTCAAGACGTATTATTCATTCATTACCATTAATCATTTGAAACCAAGATGAAACTAATATGCAAGTTATGTAGTTGGAAGAATGAGGAATTTTAAGGGGTTACTGAACTGAATGTTTAACAGTCAATCAAAAATGATCCGTAAACTGAAGTCTTGTTGTAAATGTTACTTTTTTAGGTCAAAAGTAAATTTGCAGGATGCGTCAGGAACCTGCACGAGGCAAGCATCTTGAGAACCAATCAAAAACTGCGAGACAGGGTGTAAACGTTGAAGACACTACAGTTTAAGGAGAAGGAGACTAAACCCTTGAGGAATGCCGTGTCTTTTACTGAAGAGGATTTTACTTAAGATGGACTACAGAACTGCTTCCCACTCCAGCAGAGAACAGTTTTCATTGTCATCCGTAGAGTGCTGATGCCGAATCATCTCAAAGACTGCTGAAGTCAGACTGTACACTGTACCATTCTGACATTTTACTTACATATCTAAGAAACAAACTGCTGTATCTAATGCCTTCAGTATTTGTTGGATGCACACAGACCATTGTAATTTATTTCTTTTTCACATTTCACACTCTATTTAAAAAACAAAACAATAGAAGGGGCATATTTTTGTTAGTATGTCACTTATGGTCGAATAAGGACAGAGTGAGGAATACCAGCAGGACTACATAGAGGAGCTGAAAAGCTATGATTCTCTAGATCCTTTTTTGTGGTAGAATGTTCAAATGAATGTTTAATTGCCAAATGCAGCCTTCTGAAGACTTTCTCAGTTATTCTTCTCTGATTGTATGTTGGTTTCATAGATATGGGAAGTACACTGACGTAACATGTTGATAATTAATACAGGTTTCTTGATGGGAAGACTGCGAGGGTACAACTATTTCACAAAGGTGCTATAACAGCCTGAATGACCTGTGAGTCAGATGTTGCTGCACTTGCTTCTGTATGTGCAAGTACATGCGCACTGTATATGTACCTCACACGCCACCTTCTGTGTTTTTGTCACTGCATCAACATTTAGCGTTTAATGGTTTTGCTTTGTCTGCACATGGAAGTAATCTAAAACTCAGAGCCTACCTTTGTTCATGCGGCCTCTTTTCAAATGCCGTATTCGGAAGCGAGACCGCTGCGTTTTCCAAAGGCATCAAAGGTATGAATTAAAGAAAGTTTTGTATATTTTTTGTAATAAAACAAATCTGGAACGCAAACATTTCCGCTGTGTATGTTGTGACATGATCGACACCTGTTCAAATTCTGAATGTAAAATTTAAATCACTGAACGGGCCTCAGATGAATAAAAGGTATCATCCAACAAAATATTAAATTGACATAATCTTCTCTACCACAAACGTATTCGATTGGGTTTGGGGTCTAAAGGGAGTTTAGGTTTGGGGTCTGAAATGTAGCTAACTACTTCTGTTTGCTTTGTACCTCCACTTCAACCATAAAGAAGCTACATTTGGACAGTTCATGTGTCCTGGCTGATCAATGTGTCGGGTGAGAGGGAAATCTCATTTGCAGCAAGAATGAAAAATATGCGTACTATTGCAAAGAGATGTTCCAATCAATAATGAACTGCTTAAAATAACCTATGGAAAGATATGTATTTACTGGTTAATTACTTTACTAATTTAAAGGATCATTTGAACAGTAAGAGGTTATATACTAGCAGTAACATGGTCAGATAAAAATGGAAGTTTAAGGTCAACAAAGGTTTTTTAGAGAAGCAATAGGTTACTGAGGCCATTTGTGTGTGTGAGGTCGTTGAGATGTTTGAAGAGTTCTCCTGAGGCAACGTCAGCACACACTGGCCTCACCAGAGTGCGCACCAGCCAATCAGACGACTCTGCATCACATCTCACCAGGTTAGTGACAGCTGATTGGCTATGCCTCAATGAGGCTCCAGCCAGACCTGCAAAAAGGATGTAGAGTGCTTTTCTCTCTCTCTTTCTCTCACACACACACACAGGTTAATCTGGGTTAGCAGTGTCACTCCACTCCAACGCTAATCTCCTGTATGGCACCATCATTATCTCTTGCACATGGAGCAGTATCGATAAAAGGTTTGGCTGACTATGATCATTAGGGCCCTGCATGACCATGACTGATGTGAGGCTGAGGGTTTTCATACTCCCTCAAGGTTAACAAGCTGAGAAATTGTGTGATATAAACATCCACTACTGCACAACAGTTTGGACATGCCACAGATATGCATGTAAAATTAACATCGTATGCTATTCATGTGCAACTTCATATTTTCAAACCAACTGAATAAGTAAAATAATGTAACTGTCCAGAATGACGATATAGATATAGACCAATATAGATGGTTCTAAGAATAATAAAAAATGACCTAGAAAGCTTTGTTTAAACTGCAATCAAATCTCAACGCAGATGTACATAAATCGGTCTATTGTAACTTAATACCATCTGTTTCATCCAAAAAATGTTTTTTAGTATTCAATAAAAATCCAGATTAAGTCTACAATATAGATTAGTTTTATTTAAATGATATATCACATTCTTTAAACATTCTACTGTCTTGGCTGTGATTATGCAAATTATGCTACATTTTGTTTTAGAGACTGTGTAAGTAATGTAAATGACACAAGATATCTGGAAACAGTTTTCTAAAATCTGGATCTTGATTTAATCGTCCCAGGGCACTGTACACACAAGTAAAAAACACAAAGCAAAACAAAACAGAACATTGTTTGCTGCGTATCCACAAATGACATTCTCTAAAAAGCATTTTTGAAATCGTAATGGTACAGGTTACTAAGAACAATAGCTTCTAGCTGTGGGGTCCCTTTGAAAAGTACCATTAAAACCATTCACCGTTTATTTTACACAAATACATCAAATGTCATTTGATTGTACAGAAATGCTATTAGTGCAAATATCAGTCTCTGTGGTTAAAAACAAAAAAACAAAAACAAAAACCAATATGATAAACTGACAATTCAGGCAGTGAGAAATATTTTACAAAAAAACGATTAGAGGTTTCAATTCATTTTATCAAGTAAGGATGATTATTTTTGACAAATTAGCACTACAGTTCCCATTAAATCCTACAAAATTTCTTCTGTATGCACTTCTGCACATCTGGTAAAAATCTGGTTTATGCTTTGCACAGAACAAGGGTAGCCCAGAAGAATGTGGTAAAATATTCAGCAAAAAAACAAAAAAAAATTATTATTAAACTTCCTTGGATACACAAGGGCCAATATGTGGCAACACAATTAATCTGAGTGCCATCTAGGTTCTGCTTCACCCTCTAGATTCCACATACATCCCTTTTCATTCAAATTCTATCAGTTATAAATATTATAACACTATGAACACAATGTTATAAGACATTGAATACAAAGGATTTTGTTAAGTTAAAGCTTTTTACCTTCTCCGTCCATTGAAGCAGAAAAATGACACCACACTGAGGTAAATCATGAACAAGGCCAGGAAGAAAGCTCAGCGATAACTGAGAAGGCTTTTCATTAAAGGCATTCAAGTTTATAGTGTTTTATTTTTCATAAGGAGAATAGTTAAACAATGTGCAAGTAAAACTAATACAAAATATTTACAAAATGTAAGTAAACACTTTAAGCAATGAAGAAAAAAAACCCAAAATCAACCTGTATCCTCCCGAACATGAATAAGGATTCTAACTGAACGTGCAATCATTGCTCAATAGTAATAGCCTTCTGTCTTTTAGTCACAGGCTTTTCAAGTCTCAACACTGTATGCAAACCAATTACCTTCCTGTTGTCATTTCTGTTAGATGTCTTGGAACACTGTAATTGATATGACTGTTGGTGTCCGGAAATGTAGTTGTCAGACCTCTTGCGCAGGTCGCCGCAGCATTGTGATTTAAGCTCTTCAGGAATAAGGCCTCTTACGTGGATGTGTTTATGGCAGGTTGGCCCACACCACAGGGGAGACAACCTAAAAATTTATGAAAAACATGTTAACCAAAATCTCTATGTAATGGCATTTGTGCGTAGTACACAAGACCTTGCTTTGTGCACTTGGGCACAGTCATGCTGGTGTAGAAAAGGTTCTTCCCCAAACTGTGTCCAAAAAGTTGGAAGCACGGTGTTGTTCAAAATGTCTTGGTATGCTGAAGCATTAAGATTGCCCTTCACTGTAAGTAAGGGACCTAGTCAAAACCCTAAAAACAGGTCTGTCCCAATACTTTTGCCCATAGAGTGCATTTCACAAATAAGCCAAAAGACAACAGTAGAGACTGCTAGAGTGTCCTTGTTTGACAAAAGACCCCTGAATATTAGATAAATTAGTACTGATGTATTAAAAGTGGGTATTAAAAGGCAGCTATGTATTAAACCAGTGAGTGGCATGAGGCTTTTACCAAATGAAAATGTAACAGTTTAAAGCTACTCTGGTTGTATTAAAGTTTCCCCATGTAAAGCCTGCTTCAATCTGTAAAGCATTTTGAATTACAACTTTGAAAGGTGCTATTTACATAAAGTTTGATTACCTGTACACCTGTTTGTAACCGATTACCTGTTTTAAAAGAGGATCGCATTGCTGCTGGTCTTGTCTTGAACGTATGACGTGAAACGCTTCAAGAACTTAGGATACTCTCGCTTGGCCACTGCCCTCAAGACTGACGCTGGTGCCCATCCACCTGGATTAACTGAGAATTAAGTACAATTTGTGTTTATATAGTAATAGAGAACTGCATTATTTTAAATAAAACAGCTGTACATGCTAACAGTCACTCACCATTGGCTACATATGTGATTTTACAGAGGATATTGTCTCTGCTGATCTCTTTGTTGCCCTCTGGTGGGCTCACTAGTGTCTGACAGATCATGGCAACATTGATTTTTGCACGGATACACCTGTTTGTGTGCTGGAAAAACACACGGAGGTTTCTCAAGAGACAGCCAATTGATTTCAGCATTCAAAAACTGCTTAGATAATAACAACTGCTAATGTGCTACATGCTAAAAATGCAGAAGTAACAAAAGCAAGTAACAAAGAAGTGACACTTACTGGATAACTGTCATGATCTACAGAGAAGTTGCACACCAGCCATGTATCTGGCTCGTTTTCATTGGTAGAGAGAATTTTGCGGATAACTGACAGATACAGGACGTCCCTTTGAGAAGCAGGCCACACCCTCTATAATAGGATCCAGAGTAAATACAGAATGAGTGAAAGATGTACAGAGGTAGGCCACTGGCTTTTACACCAAATTAACTTACTTTTGAATTTTTAAACTGACAGGCTTTAACTGTACCTTATGAGTTTGGTAAATAATTACTGCTTTGTCTGATAATGTCTCCACCAAATTAAAATGTTCAACAGTTGCTGGGGGAAAAAAATAAGAAAATGTACATTAAAGTTAGGTGGAGCTTCATCAATGTTGAGTATTAGCATTTTGATAGATTACGGGTGAGATACTCACTCTCCCAGTCATTTCGATAGGCTGTGTCCCAAAAGTAATGACAGACCTCGTGCCCTGTGACCCCTTTAACGGAATGAGTGGCTTTGAGAGGGTCCAGCACAACACCATTTTCCTCCACCTCCCTCCTGTACACCTGAAAAAAAAAACCAGACCAAGGATGACTCACTTGTACATGTCAAAGTGAGTAACTAAACAAACATGGGTATGCACAACAGATTAAAAGGACTAAGTACCAAGTCCACACACACACACACACACACACACTCGGGCACACACTCGGACACACACCCACGCTCTCTCTGTCACACACACGCGCTCTCTCACACACGCGCCCTCTCACACACATTTACATATTTACATTTACACAGTTACAATAAAATCATAATGACAATGGTGTGTGTTAAAGTAAAGCCTCAGTCCAAGTGTGATTTATTTCAACCAATTCTAGCATAAGCTCGTCAAACATCCTCTAAAATTGCATCCAATATCCTGTTCAAGTGTTAAGTATTTTGGAATTCATTGTTAAACCAGACATGCACAGTCAAAGCAGATTCAAACTGACTGAATACAAACTGACCCACCTTCATCTCTCCCTCCTCGGTGATGAGCTGCCAGTTAGCGTCTCCACCCACGTCCTGTAAGGAATAGGTCATGTGGCTGTGCACCATCTCCTCCACCTGGGTAAAATCAAGCAGGCACACAAATCAGTCTCCAACACCCACACAGCTCTATGCACAAAGCAGAGGTCATCACAATGCAGAGTGTTAAAAAGATGCATCCTGTCTGAGCCAAAGCCTAAAGTACTCCAACATTTTCCAGCAATGTATTTCTCTGAATATGCACCCGACAGTCAGTAAGCACATACAATAATTCCTGTACTACAAAAAGACATGAAAAAACATTAATTGAATTGTAGCCAATGGGCAAATGCTGAAACATATTGGCTTCTAGTATAAATGGCAACTGTTTCTCCATTTTTATCTAAGCACTGGTAAACTGACTGAAATGACTGTGGCAATCTATCCTATTTTACAACTGCAGCAGGTTGAAAAATGATGAAGTACTGCTTTAACTAAGATTGTGATTGTGCAAAACAATGGTTTGATTAATTCACTTCAATACAATTTTACTGATATTGCACTTTTTACAACAAGTGTTGTCACAAAGCGGCTTCACAGAATCAAAGTCCGAGGCCATAGTGAATGAGCCGAAGGTGACAGAGGTTGGGAAACACTCCCTAAACCTGGAGGAAGAAACCTCGGGATGAACCAAGATTAAAAAGGGGAACCCATCCTCCTCTGGTCAACCCGGAGAGAAAGAAAGAGTCTCTATGGAGATAACTAACAATAGAAGGCTTTTGTGTAAAGACTTAATCACTACTGAACAGCTGGCAGCCTATGGCTAACAGCGTAAGCACAGTTAAGGGTTAGTAGTTCTAGTTTTGCAGTTTCAGTTTTTGAGTGTAGTGGATAACACTGCAGCCTTCTAAGCAGTAGAGTAGGGTTCCTTTCCCACTTTGGGTGACCCACCGCACTGCTCCAATAAGTATTCTAACATGTGCAAGACTCCTAACACTGTGATACCCCAAATGGTGTAAATGTTAATTGAGTGCGCTATGTGAATTACAATGCATAATCAAGTAATATTTTAAAAAGGTTAAAGAAATTAATAAAACTTGGGCAAGTCTTGTATACTTCAAGCCTCTCTGGCACATCAGCTTTGCGTTTCAAGAGAGATCAGAGCACTTGGTGCAAAAACAATGCCCTCTTGTATCTTTGTCAAAGCCACATTAAAGACAAACTGGTCTAGGGGCTCCTTTTGTGATTTCAGTTTCATATTTAACATATTAACAATCTATGACTTAAAACTGTATTTGCTATGCCTAATGTCAACATCCTAGAATAATGACCAAAGAAAAAAGGCTTAGAACTTTCTAAAGATCAGAGGCAGCACTGCAGCAACACTGAATCAATAGATCGCTCTCACATAAAACCTCAAAAGATGTTACTATAAAAAGAAGCAGAAAGCGTTTGTTAAGGACAATAAAAGCATAACTCATCCCGCTCTGGAATAAAGACAAGGCACTGTACCTGAGCACTGAATCTGTGCACATCATCCGAGGCACTGACCAGGTCGAGAGAGGACAGGGAGGAAGAATGGCTATGAGGCTGAGAGAGAGAGAGAGAGAGAGAGAGGAGAGAGAAGACAGAAGAAATAAAAGTAAAGAGACAGTAAAACCACCACAAATCCAAAAGTACAGAGACAGAGTTGCCACCATAAATCCAATCAGAAACAGAGAAACAGAAAAGGACACAGAGAAAATTCTACAAAGGTGACAGACAAATCAAAACCACATATAGTGCATGTAAGTGTGCAGTATGTGTGTGGGTAGGGCTTGGTCTGGCACCTTAATGGAGTATCTCTGTACACTGATAGAGCAGGTGTCTGGGCTGAGTGAAATTGGTCGAGGGGTCCTGCATTTCTCTGACTGAGAAAAGGAAAGACACACTCAGGTCAGCTTTTTTACACTTCCTAAATACAAAGGCAGCAAAAATATTTTCTCTGACTGTACATACAGTCTTTGACAAAACAAACTAAACAGGTGGGATTTAAATAAATTACTTTTCAATTAATACAATCAACACCAATTAATACTGAGGCTACCATCCAGTCATAAAGTTTTCTTGTGCATGTAAAAAGAGGAACTCATCATATAATTACAGTTAAAGTCAGTTAAATCAGACATCAAAACCATTTGAAAGCTTTTGAATTAGCATTAAATAACTCCTGCAGCAGGTTCGTTCAGGCACAGGTCTGTGTTTGTACTGGCTGTGAATAATCAAAATGACTTGAACTGACTTTAATCAAAAATCTAATTAGAGTTAATCGAAGCATTCTGATCCTAGGCCACCACAAGCAGCTCTGAACAGATCAGAACAGTCAGTCCTAGATATGTAACAGGCCTACCTGCTCCTCAATCTTGTCCTGTTTGTCCAGGGCTGCTTCTACAGCATCAAAAAATTCATCTTCATTAATGAGACTATTGGGTCCCTCCTGAAAGTCATATATGCAAATATTAAACAGCATCAACTCATCTCCTTGGACCTACTATCTTAAACATACATGTTCGCAATGCACTGGATCTGAACATGGACATGTACTTACTTCATAATCTGGTCCTCCATAGTGAGACTTTTTCTTCAGCTCTGTTAAAGCTGACTTATAGGCGTCTTCCGCTTTCCTTCTTCGCTCCATTTCCTTGCAAGAAAAGATTAAATTCTTAGTTTTTACACTTTATACACTAGACAAAACACAACAAAACAGTAGGAAACCCCTGTTAAATTCATGACAAGCTTTTTAAACCCCACTGTGTTCTTCTTAGAAAATACAGATAGTGAAAGCAGAAACTCATAGGTAAACATTCACATAGAACCTTTCTGCTCTAACAGGTTCTTCTTTCATTCGCATACTTTAAAATAATTAACCATTAGCTAAAAAACACAGACAAGAGACTCCAAACTGGATCCAGAATGAAAATAAAAATGGCAGCACAAAGAAGCACATACTACTAGATTACAGGGGGTTCGGACTACATACTACAACTCAAAGAAACAGTTTTGCTGAAACTTCAGAAGGAAAGTGTACCCACTGCTTTCTTTTAAAGGCAAGCAAGCAGCATAACTGCTTTACAAATAGATTTTACAAATAGGTAGGCTGAACCTTGTGTAAGCTAATAGCTCAGTCAGCTGGAAGACTGCAAACTTCACATTTGTTTGTCTTCAAAAGAAAACAAAGAAAACAAAGAAAACAACACCTTGTTTGAATGTCATCTGATAAGAAGTGCCACAGTAGGCCATATAACCCTCCTGAACAAACTGTATTGTGCTTTATTGAAAGGAGTGTGCAAATAGCATCAATTCATATATAGCATCAGAAAATAGTCACATGTAGAAGCATTTCTGCAAATTTAGACACATTTCTCAAACTATTCTGACAAATGCTGCTTTAATAAATACAATTTTTCCTTTATTAGTATAATTGTTTTGGAATTTAAAACAGGCTTCTAAAAACTATTTAAAGCACCCCACAAATACTGGATGTAAATTGTCATGACCTGGACACCATTAACAAAATGCACAAAATAGAATGAAAAAGGTAAAAGTAAACTGTTTATCAATACAAATTTCTCTATTTTTTGACCAGTCTGACCATTATATGATAGATATAATGCTTATGATCAAATATATCTTTTGACATAGATCAATATGCAATGTAAGTATCACAGTATACCAGTAAAGATGATTTGAGCTTCAGCTCTACTCAATGTGTTCACAGACTTATTACCTATGGCTACTCAAACTGCACACATAACCAGACATAACCAAAGCAACAACCGACTACCCTGACCCCAAGCAGAACAGGCATCACCTACAGCTTAGAAGTTGCTCCATGCACACACAGAAATCCAGTTCCGTGTGTTTAACTGAAGAGATTCAGGTGCCCAGAGCAGCCAGAGATTCATTGCAGAGACATGGCACAAGCTGATCAACATTTTAACTCCCCAGACAAGAAAGCATCCACGAAAGCTGGTGAACTAGAGCCAGATGTTGGAATGGTGCAGGCTATCTTCCAGTTGCAGGTCTATTTCCTCTGATCCAGTGTAGAGATATAGAAACACACCTCTTTCCTCTGCTGGAACTCGAATGGAATTCAAGTACTTCTGATGCTTCAGGGCTGGACTGTTCGAGGCAAACTGGTCGGACAAGTCTTTGCAGTTAGATGTTAGCAAAGTTTAACACGTGTCTGAGAAGACGGGCTACTGATACATTAGCACCACTTTCAAAGAATTCACCCTAGCAATTAAGCTTAAATTAGCTTGGCTGAGTTGTGAAGCTAATTGAATCTCCTAACAGTAAGGTCCTTGATTTTATACAGTAGTATGCAAAAGTCTGAACTCCCCTGGTCAAGGGATCTGTTTTGATGATTTTGAAGTTAATATATCCAGTACAAATTTCCTGCAAAGTTAAATCTATTTTAAAAATTCCATTTTATGTTTTAAAATGCAAATAAAGTAACTGTGCATTAAGATACGCAGGAGAGTGATCTCTGTAGAAAATCAACAAAAGTGTAGCTCATACGTTTCACGTATGTAGCCTCTCCACAGGGGTGTAAAAGTGTTAATAGTCTGCTGAATACCTCATCAGGGGTGAGAAGGCTGTCAAAGAATGTTTAAGCGCCACAGACCAAAATTACACCATTTCCTGAAAAGCTGTAGAGAATTCACAGTCAACAGTTTCATGTCTGTTCATTAGACTCCTTTAAAATGTTATAAACAGTTATGTAAGGGCTTATGCAAATAAAACAGAGTGCGTAGGTACCACACTTTAGTACCTCTAAATATCAGTTAAATCAACAATGAACTCCAGTGCGCTCATGTAACATCATCTAGTGTTTCTACATAAAGAATGTGCAAGCTCTTCTTCCAAAACCTGACAGTCTATACCGCCATTTCATTTCAGTGAAAGGCTGAGTGCTTGCTGAGTTCTGCATCTAATATGCCGTAAATCCTTTGGCCCCTAGAAAAGAAGTGGAATGGTGACAGCGAGACTTTCTTTAATAGACGTACTTTATCTAGTCGCCTCTGCCAGCTCTCCTCCCGTTTGACCATGATTTCGATGCAATGGGACAGTGTGGACAGGATCCCTGCAGTAGTGGCTTTAAAAGTCATGGCTTCACCTTTAAAATCAATACCAGTGGGTACTCTGGGACTGGCCACTGGGAATACTATAGGAACACACAGAAAAGAGGAGCACAGTGAGTGACAGACAACAAGTGACAAAGTCCAGAAGTGCACCTCTATATAAAAAAAGAATCAGTTAAATAAGGTTTCTTCTGAGGCTCTGCCTGCTAACAAAGGAATGATTTGCTATCTGGTTTAAGGGTTTGCACTGACCTGACCAACACCCCTTTTATTAAAGTAAAACAGCAGCTAATGTAGGTAGAAATCATTTAAAACATTTAAATCACAGTCTAGCTTTTACAACAAACATAACCATTTCGTCACGGCTAGGCTAATATTACTAGTCCCTACACAAAGCACATGGGGCAGCTGGTGTCCTGATGTTTAGGGAGTTGCCCCTGCAATCGGAAGGCTGTATGTTCAAATCCCAGGACAGCCAGTGGCACCACTGAGGTACCCATGAGCAAGGTACTGTCCCCACACACTACTCCCTGGGTGCTGCATCACTGGCTGCCCACTGCTTAACTTGGTGAATGGGTTAAATGCGGATGTGGTGTGATGTGGTGCATTCACACCTGACTATAAGAGGCCACGATATGTTTAGAGTATTAATTTTGGAAGTGCCTAAAACTTTTAAAGACTTTTGCAAATTACCTTTCACCACATTGTGCTGATACGTGACTAGCCTTCAAAAGTTGTTTCAGAGAGGAACGAATACACGGTGGCTTGGCTACCCAAAGCTTTGACAGATCAGCCTACTGATAGAACAATTACATGCCAATTAGCTAAAGGAATCATTGATTGTGCTGACTAAACAACTTTACAAGTATACCTTCGGTCTCAAGGTGGTCTGTGTTCCAATAAATTTGAATAGCTTTTCATCACAACACTCCAAACTGGTCTAAATAAATAAACAAATACACACAGAATGTAAAACCATATTGTAAATCATACTCACACTTCTCTTTGCTGCTGTTGTCATTAAGCAGGTAGTCTCCATCTGGTCGTGAGGCGGGAAAATCATCCTCATCATCCTCAATTACTGCATAATAAACAACGGCAAAACTTAAACTTTATAGTGTTCATTACTGGGCATAAAGAAAAATAACTCTGATGTCTATCAGTCTATTGAGCAGCTCCTTGGTAAATATATACACCAAGAAGCCATGACATTAAAACCATGTAATAACGTGTATTTGGACCTGGAAACCTAACCTTAGCTCCCAGGACGCATCAGTGAATCTTGGATGCTAATGACTCGTTCACTGGTTCTTTTCTTGGACTGCTTAATTAAGTACTAAACACTGCATAGCAGAAACACCACACAAGACCTGCTGTTTTGGAGATGCTCTGTTCCAGCCATCAAAATGGCCCCATATACTTGCCTATTTTCCCTGATTCTAACACGTCAGTTTCAAGAACTGTTCACTTGCTGCCTAATATATCCAACCCCTTGACAGGTGCTATTATAACGAGACACTCAAAGCTATTCACTCCAGCTGTGAGTGGTTTTAATGCCGAGGTGGATCTGGGTAAATCTAGTCAGCTTAGACAATCTTACCTTTGTCCCTGTGGTATTCATCTCTGAATTCTCCACTTGCACAGTTGTCAAAGTACTTCTGCAGCGTGTCTACTTGTCTGCACAGAATGTCTCGAAATGTTTCCATCTCTGCAAGCTTCTCCCGCAGACTGTGGCCCTTCTGTATGGTATATAGTAAACAGTAATACATAGCCTTACAATGAATTCCAACATCACAAAAGTTGTCTTTGGGTTCACAATCTGCAGGCATCAGCTTATACCACAGCATTCTAGTTAATCTTCTTCTCAAGAACAAAGAGAAAAGGTATTACTTCTTCCAGCAAAAATGAATAGATAGGCACCTATTGTAGATAACCATGCTGTAAATTTGAATTAATATAGAAACTAATGGCTAGCCACATGTTAAGGACAAGTCTCCACACTTTGCAGTTTTGGAACATTCACATCTTTGTCTGATCATGCTGTATTTGAGTCAAAGCCTATATTTGTTCTGACCGATGAATATTGCACATTCCCTATACTTTCTCACTTGTGCAGAGAGTACTCTAGCAGAGACAAGCAATGCTGGCTGTAAGTAAGGTTCTACCTTGAAGGATGATGTGGAGGTGGTTGAGAGGCCACTGGCTGCAGAGGTGAGGGACAGCATAGAGCCATGGTGCCTAAGACTGCTCTCAGAACCATAGCCTGACTCAGCCTGAAAACAGATGCACACATTCAGGTTTCAGGTGCTTTTGGCTCACTCCAATTCACTCTGAAAAAAAGGAAGCCTATAGAATGATGGACGTGTGTGTGTGTGTGTGTGTGTGTAAAAAACATCTAGACATATACCAAATATTACAGCACAGCATTTTTAAATTATTTAGAGAGATATGTTAGTCTACAAAAGGAACTTGTAGGCCTATTTCCTAACATTGCCTTAACATGTGGAAGCAAGTATATGATCTTTACTTGGACATCTTGACTCCTAATGGTCACAGAAGCAGATGGGTAAAGAGAAAGACTTAAATTAGACCTAAATTATGGTCATTAAGTTGCAAATTGTGCCTTGCTGCAACCATCATGTATGTTCCACCAAAAGCTACACAACCTCTAAACCTCTAAGTGGCTGCCAAGGAGTACATAACATGAACACACAGCAAGAGATGCAGTTGATAAAGGACACATTTTGACAGATTAATGGACCTGATATGACAGTTTGAAAGTTTTACTATAAACAGTGTCATAAACAGCACAAATCATCTTTTTAAAGAGAGTGTAACCACAGACTCCTCTGTTTAGTCCTGCAAGGTGTTATATAACTGCTAACATGGAGGCTTTTGAAGCATTTCATTACCTAAAGTGGTTAAACTAATGGCCAATGAGGGACGATAGAGCATGGCTATGGGAATAAAGCACTGGGAACACAGCTCTGCAACAGAATCCAAGCAAACAGCCACAGGAGACTTATAGGCTAATTAAAACATTTAGTCTTTTCCAGAGGCAATATCACCTCATTTCATGAAGCTCTTTTCAAAAATGGAAACGGGATAAATGCACTACAATGATGATGCAAATGCACTTTTGCAGTGGTTTTAGCACAGTATTGATTTGTAATAAAATACATTTGCTGTTATGTATAAAATGCACTCTTTACAACCGGGGTGTTTAACTCCAGTCCAGCACATTTTGGTGATTTACGTGATGAAGCACACCTGATTCAAATAATCTGTGTAGTTACAGGTATAGTGGGTGCGACTGAGCAGTAACCGTGCTGGATGCCGGTGATACAGGACTGGAACACCCCTTGTTTCTAATGAGTGTGAGAGAGATAAAATCTTGTATGGCTATTGAATATACTGTTGGAAAAAAACATGGCTATTATGTTAAAAGGCGTGACCAGGCGTGTAAATTAAATATCATTATGAAGACCAAGCACATCAACAACAGTGGAAGAGGCGAGTGTGACCAACATGATAACCTGAGCACTGGAACACAACGTTTGTGGAAGTGACCACTGACAGCAGAAGAAAAAAAAACATGTTATCAGCTGTTCTACTATAAGTAGGTTTATAAACAACAGAGTCTTTCTAATACTGCCATCAAAGTATTACAGCAGAGTGTTCCTACACTCTGGAAGATGATTTCTTCACATGTTCTGACATACAATAGGTACAATGGTGTTGCATGGTGACATCAGAACAATATTGGTATTGTTAGATAATTGTTTAAATGCATTATCTGCATCAGATGGATACTAATATTAGACTATCAAACTGATATTTGATGATGCATTTATCGTATTCTAGAAGTGACGCTGGGCTACTAAAAAATGTGTGCATTTTGTTAATTTTAATGCATTTGTAATAATATACAAATACATTTCTCCATAAGGTGAATTCAGGTGGATCAATGTCTAAGTTCTTTAGTTTATTAATTGAGTATCAGCATTAATATCAGAAAGACATGAAAAATATCGGAATCAGCTCAGCGCACCCATATTGGTGCAGCCTTAAAAGACAACTATTAAAACTACACTGGAAATCAATGTTGTAACAAACTTTCAAGCACAGATCTAGCATAAAGACACTATGCTCATAGCAAAACAGCCTGCAGTAAACTCAGACATGCTGAAGAAATGGTAATAAATGTGAAAGGAATGAATTAAAACTGCACGCAAACCAACATGCTATCACGCGAAAGCCCACCATTCGTCCATTCCAGCAGCCAAAGCAGAAGAGCGAGCTGCTACAGTTGTGGCTGGCTGACCGCAGCATGGCCCTCAGCAGACTCTTCACAAGCACGAGGTGGAGAAGAGGGAGCGAGAGATGTCAAAAGATGCTTCTTTATCCTTTACGAGTTAAAAGCAGCAGAAAAAAAAAACAATGACTGAAGGGGACACATGACTGGCTGATCCTATAAAAGTGTGGCTTCCAGTGGCACGAATTAAGGGGAGAGCTTTATGGGTGGGTCTGTAAAGCATGGTGAGGGAGTGGGATGGAAGAGAGAAATACGGGGGGTGGGGGGCGTGGATAAAGAGAGGAGGAGAGAGAAAGAGAGAAAGAGAGCAGCAGGACAGAAAAAGAGAAGGAGAGAGAAAGGAAATAAGAAGCAAAGCGGTAGAGAAAAAGAGACAGAGACAGAGAGAGAAAGAAAGAGAGAGAGAGAGAGAGAGTGAAACAGAGAAAGATGTAGAGAATAGACACAGAGTGTGTGAGAGAAAGAAAGAGAGAGAGAGAGAGAGAGAGAGAGAGAGAGAGAGTGTGAGTGTGTGAGAGACAGAGAGAGAGAGAGAGAGAAAGAGAGCAAAAGAGAGAGATGCTTTGAAAACAAATATCACACAACACTACCTCAATACAAACACACAACTGCATATTACAGCATCCAGGAACCTCTCGCTTGGATTGATCAGCAGCATCCATTCTTGCAGCAGCTGTGTTTGTGGAAAGAGAAGGTGCACTGGTTGAGTGTCGAGGGATTTTTTTCTAAGCGCATCAGCGTTTGTCGGCGTGCACACGCTTATTTCAGTATTGCTTCTTTCTGGCTCCCCCCCACCCGCTTCCCCCATCACCTTTAGGTGGGCAGATGCATAGACTGCACCAAAATGTGCTTTGGACTGCACCAAAAATCAAGATGTGGGGGGACTCCTCCTTTGCTTGCCAGAAGCTGTGCTGCATGTGCCTCTACAGATGCGACATGCTCATGCATTATTCATGCAGAGTGCTAAGACATAGCATAAAAAAAGCCAGTCCTCTTCTGTCTGAATCACCCACACACGCACATTTTTTGTGCTAGGATTCAATGCTACCCGCAAACAATACTGACCTGCCAGGCAGCATCCACTTTACGTGAACTCTGTATGGAATGGCTGTGCTTTACATAATGTTTAAACTTTCAAAAGCTATTTGCTGCAGAGTCAGGTGGATGCTTGAACAGCAAGAGAGAGGAAGTGAGAGAGAAGGAGAGCATAGTTGAAAGGATGAAGAGGGAAATAGAGGGTTGATGGAAAAGGACAATACCTGTTGGATGCAGGGCATAAAAAAAGCTAAATTTCGTAATATTCTGCTTGAGCAAACACATCAACACTGCTGTCTGGAAGACATAATCAAAAGGTAGCTGATCTTAGTTCATAGTGGAAAGAACTAAGAACTAAGTAAAAGGTGTAATGATTCCCAAAGTTTACAAATTATATGATATGGTAGCGCCCCAGCAGAATACATTTTTCAATGCAGTAAAATAAGGTGTGCTTGTAAATGTGCCATTTGTTAATGTTCCCATGTTCAGATTATTACCATATTACAAAGTATATTATATTTATTGTTACAGCAGGAAGCAAAACATGATAGGCATGACTATTTTTGGGCATTCTTTTAGATTATGATAAATGACTGCATTGGAAGCACTGTATGTTGAAAAAAAGGGTTGTTTATAATATTTGTATTGTGTTTTCTGTGTTCAAGCCAATAAAATTGCTGCTCAGACAGTAATCGGTGTTTTCAAATGTAGTATTTTTGGCAACAATACAACTGTGCCAAATATATACTGTTGTATATTTAAAAAAATGTATGTACTGGTGTATGTGTGTCACACAGAGCCACCAGCTGATGGTGCTGCTCAAATATTTTCCAACCAGCTTTCTGTTCAGTGTTTCCTAGGAACAACCTCTCTTCTGTCAAATCATTCTGTCTCATCTTACACACGCACACACACTCATAAGCAATACACACCCATACAAACACACACACACACAGGTCTCACTGCCCATGTAACTTTACTTGATGCCTCCATAACTCATGAGATTTAGCAGCTTCAAAACCTAAAAGCATCACAAATGCCTAGAACAAATTTGGCAGGAGAACATACTCGCGTATAGAACATTATGAACTATATTTTATTCTTACTTTAATAATGTTTAATGAGACACTCCGCCCTATGCCTGAAGAGCCACTGAGATTACAACACTAACGGACATGTGCTTCCTATTAGCAAAACGAGTGCATATTAGATGACATCATAAATCCAAGGAGACCACCATCCCAAGCAAACCCACCCAAGTGCGAGCACAAACACACACACGCACGTGCACACACACACACGCGCACACCCATAAAATGTTGGATCTAAACATGTGAGTAGCTGTGTGTAAACCACAGCCCCACACGCCTTTCCCAGAGATTAGCCTTGTTCCCAGAGTGAGTAGGATAACAACGACTGCATTCCTGGAGACACTCCCTCACTGTGCTTGTCCCTGGACTGAAAGCAGCTAAAGATAAAATCTGCTAAAGGAAATACATGTGTTTATTCATGTGTTTAACCATGCAGTATCGGGTGTTCATTTGATCTTAAAATGAAAAGCTAGCTATATCCTTCTCATCTAGTCACAGAAACTCCCGTAAGAACATAATGCTGAGTCGGAGTGTATCATGGAAATTCCGGTATACGCACATCCAGTTTCATTCTGAATGCAGTACTCATTTGCCCTCAAGTACAGAGAATCAGGTTCTGCCACCTTAAAATAATCCCAATTATGTCTCGGTACATATGTGAAGACAGACAGACTGGAATGTTGTCACAGAACACATTTTTCTACCTTGTGGAGTTCGATGGTATCAATCCACTGCTGCCGGAGGTCAGGATCCTCTGCTCTCAAGTACCACACGCTGTCATTCACACTGACGTCAAAGCGGCATTCATCAAACTCGTGGGGCTGTGGGCAGAGATGGAAAATGATTAGACTCTATTTTAATTTTATTTCACATTCTATTTTGATCACAGAGAAAATTACTTGAGTCCTCTGCATTTAACCCGTTCGAGTGAAGCAGAGTGCAGCCAGCGATGCAGCGCCCAGGGAGCAGTGTGTGGGGACGGTACCTTACTCAAGGGTATCTCGGTGGTGCCCCTGGCAGTCCTGGGATTCGAACCCACAACCTTCCGATCATAGGGGCAACACCCTATCCACCAGACGACCAGCCACCCTCATATAAAGGATTTTAATCCAGAATGGTATATATCTATTTCTAACAATTTTATTATTCATTACATTAATTCTGTAATAAACTATACTTATGATACACATTGTTCAGCTCAGTCCTAACCGTGTTAGGTATGTGCTTTACAAGAAATATCAAAGCTAAATCATGAAAAAGAACATTCCTCAAGCATTTTAACACAAAACTTCATATATTTGTATTATTGTACTGAAGCCTTGCCAATCAGGTCAAGTCATTATCAGCCCTAAATCTGAATCTTGAGCTGAATCGTGAAAGGAGTCATTCATGCTAGCTGATCATACAGCTCACTCGTCATGTACACTCTAAGCAAAGTTTATACTACATTTGCTTAAATAACAATTGCTTAATCACTGTTTCAGGAGAGTATTTCACAAAGCAGGATTTCATAGTTGGTCAGGCAATTTAAGACCAAACCAAACTTGCCCAGGATGTTGTAACATATTGTGATGTAATTCCTACATGCCTGATATATACATTTGCCTTTGTTTAAAATAAACAGTGCTTACTGGAAAAAATAATTCAAATCCAGCCAAAACAAAGTTTAAATTGTGACGCTAGACACGTTTTCATAAATTCAAGGCATTAACCGTTATCGCACAAAAAGAAATACTCATATAAGGTTTGTTTCCATTAACTCTGTGTTAGAGGATAAAACATATTTTTGTATGAACACCAATACATCATACAGGCCGAGTTTACAGACAGATCTTTAGAGCAACTTTATTTAACTGGATCAGTGACATGAAGACAGAGAAAGAAAGTGTGGGCGAACCTTATACCTGTTTATCATATTACCAAAAGATCGTTTTTATTTCTTTGTCAGCTGACTGGTAGCTTTCAGTCACATTTCGTAACACTGATGAGCAAAACTGACATTTGCTCACTCATATGACCTTTTGTCTGTTCATCCAGCTCAAGCAAGTGTAGTATCTTTTATACAACATCTATATACATTTATTAAATATTTGCCATACCCATCAAGTCTTGTACAACACAACAAAACATGGCAAAAAAAATACATGGATGAAATCCAAGGCACTGTTGGATTATTTCCAGTTTGCACTTTCCAGTGTTATCTTGCTTATAACACTAGAGACCTTGACCAAATTCTTCTACTCAGATTGTCCTTAACTTCTGATTGCAGTCAATAAAGTCGGTCTCTCTGCTCGGAGCTGAGCTGCTGTAGGGGAATGACCTCACACCCTCAATGAAACTTCAGCTCACTCAGCTCTTTCGTGCAGCCTGTGCTTGCCGGCCTATTCTCCCTGTTATGGTCTGCTACCCTGATGGAGATATTTCTGAAACAGAACAATGCAGCCACAGTGGCTACTTTAAACTGTGGGCTTTCTCAGCTGAGACGAAACACTCACTCTGGAAAGATCATTTGTATTGCAACCAGTGTGGGAAATACAAGGTCCAAATGACCAATTTTGTCAGCTGTGGCTCGAGGTTGGCAAAAGACATAATAAAAGAAATGATCTGTTGATGGGGCTACAGGCAAAATTAAATAGGGGAGGGGGAGGGTTAGGGATGGATAAAAAGAAGCATAATATTGGTGGGGGGCACCAAAACATTGATGTTTTAATGAGTCGCAAGTGTATTTTGCAACAGCTTGTCCGAAGCTTAAAATATTATTAAAATAGGCCTGTCGCAATCTATTATATTAGTAATGGTGGAATTTATCAATTATTTTGACTATTAGTTATATGAAACAACAGACTTAATTGAAAAACAAGTAACTGAATTCCAAGGATTGTAAAATATTACATTACAAAAGGATAAAGATGCACATAAATAGATTTGAGACTTAAACAATGTATAAACACTTGCCTAACAGACTTGGTTTCTTATTGTAAGACAGAACAAAGAATTTAAAACATTCATTAAAATTTGTCCAACGTTTTACAGAGAAGGTACATTTTAGATTTTAGTGGGTTTTTTTATGAGGTGAACAAGTTTAATAATGTACATGGCAGCCTGATTCTGAATAAAGGTCAAAAAAAGGAAATAAATAAACCCACCAGTTACATATAGTGAAATGGAGAATGGAACAGAATACACATGGAAAATAATCTGAAACTGCCTTTTCTTAAAAATACATGATACATATAAGTGATGCTAAAAATATGATTAACAGTCCCACCACCAATATAACACACCTGTTAACCATCTATTTGAAAAAGTGCATGTTATCTGAGCCAACAGAAGTAAAGCAGGTGAACTTTTATATTGGAGAAGCCATGCCAAATTCTCTTCCACGTGTATTTTTGTTCCATTTGTCTATTTCCGCATACTTCAGGCAACGCAACAAAAGAGCAGTGTATCGACTCAAAACCTTTTTGGGGATTTACTGAATGGCAGCAAGCTGTGCTTGTTCAAACAAGACTGTGGAGTACACTCCCTCCTTTCATGCCTGCTCTCCTCACCCTATCTCTCTCTCTCATAGTTCAAATAAGTTGGCTCCCTAAAACATGTCGGACAAGAATGGCTGCTGACCGTGGACATTAGCATGGGTTTACTTTCATAACAGGTTTTCCTGTCATGTTCACTGAAAGAGCCATGTTCTTTCATCTGTAAGGTCTCATATAGTATGTAATTTAATACAATAGGGTGTTCCATCAGCATGACTTGAGGAACGTGCCACTCGTTTGACAGGTTAAGTCACTGTGTGTTACGTGTGAAGTCTCTGAGGTGGCCTTACTGTGATGACGGCCTTGCTGAGACACAGAGAGCCCCTGCATCCATACTCCCTCTCATCTTCTGACCTATAGTAGCTCAAGGTGTTGTTCTTCAGCACTACCCAGCGGTCCTGCCACCCATGGATGTAGTTGGTCCACTGTAAAAGCACAAGACAGACTTTATCAAAACATGAAAAATTTTTCTTTCAAATTTTTAAAAAGCCAGCTGTAGATTTTTCATGTTTTCAGAAGTATTCCACTTACACTAAAAGACAAAAATATTGGGACACACCTGTTTTTCAGGGTTTGGGCTAGACTCCTTACTTCCAGTGAAGGGTTTAATCTTAACGCTTCAGCATACCAAGACGTCTTGGATAACGCCATGCTTCCAACTTTGTGGACACAGTTTGGGGAGGGTCCTTTTCTATTCCAGCGTGGCTAGAAGCAAGGTCTATAAAGACATGGTCGGATGTGGAAGAAACAGAATGGCCCGCACAGAGCCCTGACCTCAACCCCATCCAACACCTTTGGAATAAACTGGAATGGGCGTTGAGAGCCAGGCCTTCTCATCCACATTCGCACACAAACACTGCAAAATTTCATGGAAAGCCTTCAAAGAAGAGTGGAAGCAGTTATAGCTGCAAATGGTGACCAACTCCATAGTAAAGTCTGTGTATTTGATGGCAATGTCATTAAAGTCCCTGTTGGTGGCATTGTCAGGCGTCCCAATACTTTTGTCGTTTCTCATTACATTATTGCATAGCACATCTGCTGAGATCACTCTGAGGATCATGAGCACATTAGAAGACATTTAGCAAAGAAAACTCTATTACACCTAATAACTATTACACCAACACGGACTTTAATGAATTTGCATTAAAAAACATAGACTTTAATATGGAGTTGGTCCTACCTTTGCAGCTATAACAGCTTCTACTCTTCTTGGAAGGCTTTCAACAAGATTTGAGTGTTTGTGTGGGCATTTGTGCCCATTAATTCTGTAGCGCATTTATGAGGTCAGGCACAGATGTTGGACGAGAAGGCCCGGCTCGCAATCTCCATCCCAGTTCATCCCAAAGGTGCTGGATGGATGAACTCATCCAACCATGTCTTTATAGACCTTGCAGTCATGGTGGAATAAAAAGAAGGGCCTACCCCAAAAGCTATGTCCACAAAGTTGGAAGCATGGCGTTGTCCGACCTTTCTTGATATGCTGAAAAATTAAGATTGTGCTTCACTGGAAATAAGGGGCCTAACTCAAACCCTGAAAAACAGGTGTGTCCCAATACTTTTGTCCACATAGTGCACGTAAACAAAACAAAACAAAACGAAAACACGTTAAAGCAGTTTATTTCCAGGTTTAGGCTTAAATGAGGAGTGTTGTCAGCGTAAGTCTCCAGAGGAAGAGCAGCTGTTTGTGTTTGTTTACCTTGCTGAGGATCCCAACCAGTTCATCCGTCTGCTCCGATTCAGGGTCCACATCTTCATCAGAGCTCGATGAAGACGAAGTCTGATACGACATGAGTCACAACGTGACCTCGGGCTAGTTTAGCAGCCTCTCTTTCCCTTTTTTGAGATAATTTGTCATGTACGACACCCACAACTCAGCTTTTAAGAGATCTGGAAAAGGTTCGGTGACTCCTGCCTAGCTCGACCACATGACAAAAACGACAGCAAACTATTTCGAGGACTTATTTCTCTCTGTAACGATGAACGACGTTTCTCCACAACTGAGAAAAACTACATCCAGTCCTGAAGGTAACTTGGAGACGGTTCCTCCCCCTTCACAGCCCTGCTGGATTTCTCCCCAGTCCTGAACAGCACCAACACAGCAAACACAACGTAGATTGAGCCAACCCAATAGTTTTCAGAGGCATATTACAGATAAACACATCCTCTCTCTGTATTTCCATCAAATTCGAAATCTGTTATGATCCAACTTCAAACTCCGACTAGCTGCGTCTGTTTATCCTCCCTCATGAGGAAAAAGTTTTGTTTTGACTGTCGCCCCCTTTCGCGCGTGCGCGAAACCACAACACTACTGACAATATGGACAAAAGTATTAGGACACTTCCAGTGAAGGGGGCTTACTTCCAGTTAAGGGGGCTTCAGCATATCAAGACATTTTGGACAACACCCTGCTTCCAGCTTTGTGGACACAGTCTGGGGAATGCTCTTTTCTATTCCAGCATGACTGTGGCCCAGTGCACAAAGCAAGGTCCATAAAGACATGGTTGAATGAGTTTGATGTGGAAGAACTTGACCGGGCCACACAGAGCCCTGACCTCAACCCCATCCAACACCTTTGGGATAAACTGGAACAGAGAATGCAAGCCAGACCTACTCACCCAATATCAGTGCCTGACCTCATAAATGCAATACAGATTGAATGAGTACAAATTTCCACAGAAACACTAAAATCTTGTGGAAAGCCTTCCAAGAAGAGTGGAAGCTGTTATAGCTGCAAAGTGGGGACCAACTCCATATTAAAGTCTATGCATTTCAATTTAATGTCATTAAAGTCCCTGTCAGTGTAATGGTCAAGCATCCCAATACTTTTGTCCCTAAGGCGTATGTCCACTGGTTGCTTTGAATTGTAAATAAAATGGCAATGCTTGTGTTGTGGGCATAAGGACCGAATTATTCTGGAATGTAAAATAAATCAATAGATGTTCTCTTGAAGTCTTTAGATATCAGAAAAAAAATAAATGTTGACATAAAAACGTTCTTACATGTAAGAATTGAATTTGCACGTATTCAATTTGCTCTCATAGATAATCAGTTCAGTAGTAATCATTTGAACTTGTACACGTGAAATTTAATCATACCATTAGTTTATACATGTAACATTTATTTGTAGTTCTAGTCTTAATATTTCATTTTACACAGAATTTCAAAAATATCAAGCCAGTGTGGATTTAGATCTTTAGCTTTCCACAACTGAGATATAATCACTTGTAAAATATTTAAAATACTTAATTGAACAGGGTCATCTGTGATCATTTCAATAAAATTGTTTAATTCAGAGTAAAAGTACAGCATAATTCTCTTTTATCTAGTTCCAGTGGCAGCAGTCCCAGACTGCATGCACGCTTAAGCATTTCCAGACTCTCAGTTCTGTATTTACAGCTTCAGTCACATACTGTGCAAGACAGAAAAAACATTTGCATTTCTGGCAGCAGGCTTTCCCTCTTGTTTTTCTTTTGTGTCAGTGGTTGCAATAGTATTAGGTCATTCTGACCCTCTAAGCCAATCCTCTACAGCTTTCTCATTGTACTGTGTATCCTTTTGCCAGTCTATGTGCCAGCGCAGGTTGGCGATGACCTGCGTGTAATTGTTCCCAAGCCTCTGCTTCCATGCCACAAACTGCTGCTTGTTGTAGCGCTGGACAGCCTTGGAGACAGTGGGGTAGTCCACTACAGAGTGCAGGAGCTTATTCAGTTGCTGACACACACTGGGGTAACGGGAGGCCACGTTGTGCAGCTCAGCTTTATCCTTGGACAAGTCTGATTGGATGGGGATAACAGACCATTAATGTAGCTGTGATACAATTATGTGTTACACTAACTCAGTATATGGAGTTAGTATATGGAGTTAAATTTGTGCCAAAAGGTTTGAGTGGAATTCAAATCAAAATAAGAATCAGAAAATGAAAACAATGACAGCAATTTGCTAACTATTAGCACTGTCCATCTAAGTTTATGCTAAGCATACAAAGATCTTAGGTTGAACAACTGAGCTTATTGTATTCTGAGTTTATATGCTAAAATTCTATACAAAAAATACCAAAAAATTCCCCACTCAAACACCATTTAAGCTCGGAATCAAATCAGGTGTGCTTGAGCAAGGAAATAACTACTGAATTGTGCTCTTTTTAAAGACTCTGGATTTTGGTTTACATACATTATTTCAGTCCCTCCGTACACAATACGGTTTGTAATAAATATGACCAGCAGCTCACCAAAGAGTTGTGGAGGGACACTCAAGCCATCTGAATAGGTGATGTACTTCCATGGGCCCTTCCTCAGCATGTAAGTGGAGGCATTAGCATTGCAACCATGGTATTCACTGAATACCCAGCCAGGGTGAGAGGAGTGCTTACTAGCCTGGGAGGCCAGAGGCATCAGAGAGTGACCACTCAGGCCTCCTGGGATTTGGACACCTGCTATATCTGAAAACACACATCCACAAATTACCACAAATGTGACTTAGCCAAGCAAGTAATATTGGGGTGAATTTAATATTGTGTATATTTCTTTTCTGACTGAACTACATCAGCAGCAGATGGAACAGCCACAATATTAAACTATTAAAACTACGATAACTGATTGGCAACTTACCAAGTATCGAAGGAAACAGGTCTACGAGCGAGACGTGTAAACTTATCTCAAGGCCAGTCTTGACACCTGGCCCCATCATAAGTAATGGTACATGGGAGCTGCCCTCAAACATGGACATCTTATAGAACTGCCTGTGCTCCATGGCCAGATCCCCATGATCAGAGGTGAACAGCAACACTGTGCTGTTCAGTAGGTCTGAGTCTCTGAGAGCAGTGATCACTTCACCTGTAATAGAGTGACATTATATCACATTCTAGGTGAAGAAACTGCATACAGCTGCACAAAGCATACAGTAAGAATTAGAGCATAAAACGCGCAACTGGGTCTGACTCACCAAGCATGCCGTCTGTTTCAGCACACATAGCATAATAAAAGGCTCTGATATCTTTGATCTCTTGCTCAGAGAAGTTTCCACTGCAGTTTTTGGTGAAAGTGGAATAATAATCCACAGGATGCATTTCTGAAAACGGCAACCACCTCGGCACTGAAACCTGCTCAAGAGACACCTTTGAGATAAAGGATGAAAGAATATTATGAATATTATGAAGATAAATGGATTTTCTTTCAACCAGAGTTTAAAGAGCCGTTGATCAATCAATCACAGTTCCTGAAGAGTATTTCTGTGATGAATGGTACTCATGCAATCCAACAAAATTTTGGTATTCTTCACTTCAGCAACTCTCATTTTGGTATTTATGTCACAGTGTGCATTAACCTGCCTGTTTGAGCCAGTAGGGGGAGGTACGGAATGTGGAGCCTCCAGCAGTGGGGCCCAAGGCCTCTGTGCGGTAGGGGTGGGGTAGATTCAGCCCCAGGTACAGAGCAAAGGGCTGTGATAGAGCTGTAGCACTCTTCCTGATCCACTGTGCTGCTCTGTCAGTGGTGTTCCAGTCTTTGGACATGACTCTTACTGTAGAAGCATCACCCACCAAGTCTGTCACAGGACGACCCTCCTGCCTCAAGAGAAACGACACCTCTCTGGTCCACGCTTCCACGCGATTGCTGCACAGTGGTGATTCGATGGAAAAAAAAATTAGGGATGAGAAATATGGCAATGTTTAGTATTTTTTTTAATTACGTAGCAACTCAGTTTTTTAGTATGTCACATGTATACCTAGACCACTGAAGAACTGCAGTCAAGTTTAGAATAATTATACACAGCCAGCAAACAACGGCAATGTAACTGCATTAACTGGAGGGCAATTGGTCGTTGCTTTACTATGTTACTTTTATCAATGGTTTACCCTCCAGTTGTTTCTTTCAAACACAGCACTACAGTTTTACATGTAGGGTTGGGTATTGTTTGAATTCGATCAGTTCTGATTCCGCTTATCAATTCCAGTTCTTATCGATTCCCAATTTTCGATACCATAAAGGTACAAAAAAAAGAAAAAAAGACAAAAATGTTTAGATAACCAAAATAATATTCTTTCTGAACATTTAGAATGTCCCAGCAGCAATGGAACGAAAATGCTAACTAAAACATTAAACAAACATGAATACACTGGTGTGTGATGCAGTCTCCTAAAACAGGTCTAGGCAGAGAAGCCAAGTGTGTCCTTGCAGACTACATGTTGTGTTCAGGAACCGACATGCAGAACCGAAAAACCAAAAAAGAAATTGGGTACCCTGAATCAGGATTTTTTTTACTGGATCTAATTTGGAACCTACTTTTGGTTCCCAACCCCATTTACATGCGCATTTTTTGTTTCAACTTGTTTGTATCACCCCAGATGAAATGCAATCATAAAACAAGTATGCCAAATATAATTAATTGGCTTCACTTGATGTTGCTGCAATAAACAACAACTTTTAAAGATTTTTGGCATATTATGGTCAGAGTTTGTTCTGTAACAATGTACAGTGCTCACACAGCTACTGCAAAGTGGACTTATAATCCTCAACTATGAGTAATGAAATTTACTCCAGTCACCTGACAGAGTGGCTTCCGGACATGTAGTCTAACTTCCCCATGCTGTGGGTGTGATAGCCAGCTTTTTGTAGATGGTCCATCCATGTTGTTGCATTGGGAATGAGACATTTGTAATTGTTCCAGGCCTCAATTAAATGGACAAAATGCCCACTCCACATGGCTGCCAATAAAGAAATGTATTGCACTAACATGAATGTTGTGTTGCATTGCTACGCTGGGACAAATATTCCTGATGTACACCTCACTACACAAAGTCAGTAAAGATAAGTATGTAAATCTTAGAATTTTGCTGGTTCATGAGACTAAAAACAATTTTGAGAAGTTTTGAGTAGATCGTTTTCAGTAGATAATCGCCAATCAGTCCAAGACTAGGTTTAATCCATGTCTATGAAATCGGTGGGTATAATGCACTTCCATTAGTGTCCTGTACTGTACCTGCCCTTGAAGGACAGCATATAGGAGAGTTGGTGTATGAATTGAGGAAAACAGCACCCATCTGTCTGATGTAGTTAATGAATGGTAGCTGGACGACTTTATTCCCTGGAGCAAAGGTTAATCTCCCATCCTGCAAGACACATAAACAAACTCGAGGAAAGACATCATTATCGGTTATTTATTATTTCCAGCTCGCACAGGAGGAAAAAAGTCATTCACACTAGCAGTGACTAGTTACATTGAGTGTAAGTAAACTTTTGATGGATTACTACTTGCTTGAGTATTTTAAAATGGTAATACTAGATAATAGTTACTTCCAGCTACAGTCTGTTAAGTAATTAAAATGAATTGAGTAATTAACATGAATAATTCCTTGTATTTATTTCCATATTATTAGTCAGCTTTCACTATTTTAACATGAAAGAAGAGCATTAAAGTGTAAAAGTCAAACATTGTGGTGACAGATACTGGATGTACTAAACCAGTGGTTCCCAAGCTTAGTCTTGTAGGCCCTGATCAGCACATTTAGCATTTTCCATGCTCCCAACACAACTGATCCAACCAATCAGCTAATTATCAAGACTTTTCTGGTTGAGGAGGGAAAAGGTGCAGAGAAGGTGGGAACCAATGTACCAGTTGTTCCTCTCACATTTACCTGGCATAA
Organism: Hydrocynus forskahlii; assembly: GCA_037974365.1. Classification (NCBI taxonomy): domain Eukaryota; kingdom Metazoa; phylum Chordata; class Actinopteri; order Characiformes; family Alestidae; genus Hydrocynus; species Hydrocynus forskahlii. Next base: position 7,869,039 of record JBBPCX010000040.1, on the reverse strand, counting down.
CAATTTTTCAGGTTATGTTGCAGCATTTAAGTTGAGACTGAAACTGGTTTGGGAAGCTAACTTCAACTTAATTTTATGGTGCCCTACCCACCTCTGCTCAGATGCTTTTTTTTTGCAAAGGCAATATTTCTAGGAAAGATTATATTACACAAAATACCCTGAGCCTTTTGTTCATTCTGACCTTTGATATGATTTTACTTGATTTTGTCTAGTGCACAATATATTGTCTTTAAATCATCACGATATTGGTTTCTGCAGTTTGTAAAAAAAGTTTTTGCAGCTTAGTTTCCACATGTATGGATGAGTAAGTGAATGCACATGTTAAAACTATTGCAATACAGACTTTTTAAGCCTTTCAGATTCAAGAAAAGTGATTATATGGGTCCTTTTATACACTATATGGAAAAAAAACGTATTAGGACACCTGACCATTACACCAACAAGGACTTTATAATGATATTGCATTCAAATACATAGACTTTAATATGGAGTTGGTCCCCCCTTTGCAGCTATACAAGCCTCCAATCTTCTTGGAAGGCTTTCCACAAGATTTTGGAGTTTCTGTGGTGAAATTTGTGACCATTCATGCTGTACTGCATTTATGAGCTCAGGCACTGATAATGGACAAGAAAGTCTGGTTCGCAATCTCTGTTCCAGTTCACCCCTCAGGTGTTGTATGGGGTTGAGGTCAGGGCTCTCTCTGTGTGGGCTAGTCAAGTTCTTCCAGACCAAACTCAGCCAGTCATGCCTTTATAGACCTTGCTTTGTGCACTGGGGCACAGTCATGCAGGTATAGAAAAGGTTCTTCCCCAAACTGTGTCCACAAAGTTGGAAGCATGGCGTTGTCCAAAATGTCTAGGTACCCTGAAGCAGTAGAACTGTCCTTCACTGGAAGTAAGGGGCCTTGCCCAAACCCTGAAAAGCAGGTGTGTTCCAATACTTTTGTCCAAATAGTGTACATGTAAAGGTGTTGGTTTTGTGATAGCACAAAAACTATTTAAAAAAAGACTTTGCAGATTAGTATGGGTGGAGAAAGTGAAACTGACAATATTTAGACTTTCGAGCCCTTTAAATTTCAGAAGTGATATGAGCCATTTAACATACTAAAAGGCAGCGCAATCGCAATTTGTAGCAGTTTAATCGCAGTGATACTATTTTCTTCACTTCCTGCAGCCCTAATAAGACACAAAACACACTTACAAACGCATCAGACATGACCATCACTATGTTAGGTCTGTGATCTGCCGTGCTGGTCATGTACAGACAGGCTGCCTGGAGCTGAAAGACGTGGAGGAGGAGTGAGTGTGTGTTCATGGTGGTGCAGGCTTTTGGACAGTGCTGCACTTTTCGAAGAGAACACTAACAGCAGTCTTTTATTCCTCTTCTCATCTCTGGCTGGGCTTCATCGACAGAAGGAAACTGCTGTAAATCGCACCTTTCACCGGTCACGACGCTTGTTACTTATTCCAAATCCAGTGTCTGGAACTAGTCACACCCTGCGTGCTTTCAGAGAAGCCCTCTCCATTATCACGAGGCTGCCTCGTCTTCTAAAAGTTGTTCACAAACATCTCTAGTGCCATCTAACGCCCAGGACTGGCCTTCCTCCGCTTTCTTTGCCAACTCTGCGGGCACTGTTTTGCATTTTGCGCGACGCCACACGAACCCTTTTCGAATAAGAGAATAAATTAGTGTTCGGGGTTTCCTCTCCTAACTTTGATTTGAATCAAGTTTTTATCTACCAGCATACACTCCTCTACCAGTAGTATGTCAAAAATAAGTTTTATACCAAAGCCTTACCTTAAAATTTTAAAACAATGTCTCAGGTACCATGCAGTGCACTTTTACAAACATTAAATTGGGGCCGCTGGTGGCCTGGTGGTTAGGGAGTTGCCCCTGCAATTAGAAGGTGGTGGGTTTGACTTCCAAGACTGCTAGTGGCACCACTGAGGTACCCTTGAGCAAGGTACAGTCCCCACACACTGCTCCCCGGGTGCTGTGTTTCTAGATGCCAGGAGCTTCACTTGATGAATAGCTTAAATGCAAGAAAATTTCATGCTGGTCACACTGTGCTGTGTTCACATATGAGACATTTGCACTTATTCTTTAAATGCCATCAATTGACAGCTCACATAAACCACCCTGGATGAGTTAACATCTTAATTTTTGAAAAACTGCCCTTTAAAAGGAAGGAACAAAAGTAGCCACAGGAAATGATTGTCATAGTAGAATGATCAATTAATCTTTTTTTTTTTTATAAAAAGATTCCACACTTAATTTTCCTTTCATTAGTTTAGGTTGAAATATACATAAAAACACATTTTGGCCCGTTTCCCAGGTCCAGATCCACCATTAGCTTGGGCTAAAAAGAATTTCTAAAGAAGCTTCTGCAATTAAACCAAAGACTAGGCTTAATGTACATCTGGGAAACCAGCCCTTTGAAAACAAATACAAAATAATCCTTGGTACAGAATGTCTTCCCCAGGTTGCTCTCAGACAACCCATTTTTCAGTCCTTAGTTCCACTTTGTTGACCAAGCCCTCCCCAATGATTTGGAAGTCCTGCACGATTGCCTCTACATTAGGAACAGTATTGGCTCCATCTCCAGCCTCCTCCACTCTCCTGGCGTTCATCAGAGAAGTCTAAAGGAAGACAAAGTAAGACTAAGTTAACAGAGATAACAAGTAAACTAGATTGTTTTGTATTTCACACTGTAGCAGTTAGGTGAAACACAGAGGACCACAGTTCTGACCAACCTTGAAAGGCTGTGGCTCAAAAGCTTTAGGCTTCCACACTACTGCAATTACTTTTCCTCCATATGGGTCATAGAAAAACAGAGCCAGATCCCCAAAGGCATCCTGCACAACCATCATAAAATATAGTGTTAATCAACAGAGCAGTCATGTGGGTCATCAGCAATACTGCAGACATTTGTCCACAAAATCAATGTCACTGACTGGCTATGGGACAAATAAACAAATTAAGTTAAAATGCTTATTATGCTTAACAGTGATTCCAACATGGCAACACAGGAAGTATTTTATTCTGTTTTTTGCATTATACAAGAAAACAAAACTACCTAAGGCACAGTGGTTTGAATCAATTAGAGAAAGAAATAACTGCAGTAAGGTATATATGCATACATACACACACAAATATGCACATACATACATGCGTGCACACACACAGACATATGCATACACACAAATATACACATTTATACATATATACAATATCAATACGCACACACAACTTGTGATTTTCTAGAGTTGAATAATGCTGCCACATAAGGTGGAGGACAATGCAGTAACCTACCCTGAGCTCAGAAAGATACAGTCTCACAGGATCAAAGTCCACAACTGGGAAAACTCCTCCTGAGCTGGGTACTTCCTCATCCTTGGTGCCCCGATGAATGAAAGTAGAAGGTGGGTCCACCGCACTGGCTACAAGGGGGACCTGTTTGGATCTGAGATGGATGAGAACATCATAGGCCTCCAAAGGGGGCCTGAACACCACCTAGAAATACAGAGAAACAATGGTTTAATTCTTTATTTTTTTGGAAACAATTCAAAGCAAGAAAGTATCTCATATTTCACTATGTTTTGAATCAATCAATGTGGTGTGATTCAGAACACACAAAAATACACAGAACACACACGTGAACAGAAGAAACAATTGACATGTATGAAATAAAACAGCAATGTGAATTTATTTATGACTGATTAAACAAGCACATAACTTACTGAACATTCATATTCATTCCAGAACTGATGTAGGTGAATCCCCACCTCCATTACATCCCTTATTCCGACTACTGACCATTAGACCTGAAAAGGTGTAATTTTAAGACAAAAAGCACTGACCCGAACATCTTGTTTTTGGCTGGGGTCGATGAGCTGGGCCTCCAGGACATGCAGGCTCTCTGCTGCAACCAACACCACACGCTGAAGGATCTAATAGGAGGTATTTGCATAAATCCAAACCATTCAACCTCAGATGTCTCTACATCATAAATGAATAAATGTTTTTTTCCCCACATACCTGTACGGAGGGGCCCTCCTTGGTCCAAATGGAGCCATTCTTGTCATTGGGAGTGGCGATAAACATAACAGGGAGAGATTCTCTTGAAGCTATGAAGTGGTTCTTGATTTCGGTGTAGTCAGCAGCTACCAAAAATCAATACAGATGTTAACAAACAAATTCAGAGCACAACAATCCCTAATCAAGCATCTTTAAAACATTGCTGACCTGTGAGCTTGCCATTGAGGTTGACCACTAGAGGGCTGTTCTTCCAGTCAAAAGAAGAGAGCAGGTGGAGGAAGCGAAGGAGACCAACCTGAGGAGAACTAAATGTATGAACAACAATTAGGTCTCCCATACTAAACATCAACATTCAACCCACTAAACATCCACCGTCTAAACATCAACATTTCACCAACACACTGAGAATGAACCAAAACATTAGCCATTCATTCCCAGTCAAAAATGGTGAAAGTGTGACAAATGTTAAACATTTTTGCAAAAAAATTGAGCACCTTTCATTTTTTAGGTTAAATACATCTACAATAAAATGTCTAAATCAGGCATGTCCAAAGTCCGGCCCGTGGGCCAATCACGGCCTGCCATCAGATTTCAAACGGCCCACAGCTTCTGTCTTATAATGTGTTATTTATGGCTCGCTAGCTCTGTCACAATAAATAAATCATAAAACTTAAAAAAAAAAAGGTAATTCCTCCTTTCACCACACAGTGGCAGCACCACTCTAATGCTATCTGGCTCTGAATCCAAGCTGCAAACCCTCCACTCATTACTGCCATGGCGACTGCAAAGAATAAGTGTTAGCAAGTTACCTGTTCCTTGATCAATCTGAAATTGAGTGTTTTGAACGGTAACATCTGTCACTATTAATAGGGAAAAGCCTAAATCACACTAATGAACTTGGACTTATGGCAAGGGCAAAATTCAAGGGCAAAATTCACTTGTTTTAAAATTTAGGGATAACAGACCACTTTGCATTACTTATAACTCCTGTTTAAACTGTTCATGAGGCAAAGATATTTATCAAACTCATGGAAATTTAAGGTATTCTATACAGTTTTTTCAATGTTATCTGACTCTCCAGATTTGAAAGAAAGGCAGAATTGTGTTTTTAAAGTTGTTCCCATCTGCCTGAGTGTCATATTTGGTTACATTGCCATTTGAAAAATAAAGGTAATTGTGACAATGAAAATTCCTTTAAATGATGTAACTTTTGTGGTTAAAAAAATACCAGAAGGAACTATTGGCCCCCGGGCACCTACACTTTATCAAATTTGGCCTTCTTTGCAAAAAGTTTGGACACCCCTGTTCTAAATATACCATGTTGCAGTGTTAGATTGGCACTGAGGACTAGAAATCAATGTAGTACTTCGTTTTGTCACCTATAAGTAACTTGAGTATGCCACCAAAACCTCTGAAATTGGCTGAAGAATGTGACTGCTCATTGCTCTGGCTACCTCCTAAAACCAAGCCAACAGTGGAAACACTGAAAATATGGAAAATATTTAATACAGTCTACTGGGGAATGGGCAGTATCTGCCATCCCAAAAATACATAATATTTAAAATCATAATCAAAAACATGCATCACTTTTGATGATGAGTGTCTATAGGCTTCAGCTTCGGTTCGTCTGTACCATTCTATCACCAAAAACCCACAGAGAGGTGCTTTATTACCTCATATCTGTAGTGAAGGGTCAGTTCTGGTAAATGTTCAGAGGGTTTATTTCCTAAACAGCTTTGGTATAAAATTACTCTTTTCGGTTACTGGAATGATTGTGCAGAGATTTATTTGGAATGTTATTTGCATACTGGGTCATGCTTTGCAGGACTGAACCTGGCTGCAACGTGTTGCCTAGGTATGCAAATAACTAGCCTCATTAACAAATATTTTGCAACTTTGTGTGCATGTTAGTATGCTGGTGCTACAGTACTGAAGTACAGTTTATGGTGGGTCATAGTCTTGTGTTGTTGAAAATCTGCAGTATATTTTTATTTGACCTAGTTGACACGACAGTCCTGCATAAGACACGACAGTCATGGAAAGACAGACAATGTATTACCTGGGAGGAGTGAAGGGAGCTGGCTGTAGGAAGAGGGAGGCCACTAGAAGGTCAGCTGCATCTTCTCCTATATCTCCACTAAAAAGCTGAGCACCCAACCAGCGTTTAGCCAAACGACACACTGCGCTGAAGCATGGGTGCTGCTGTTGGAGACTGAGAAAACACATACATTTTCTATCAAGAGATACAGACACCAGGAATGGACATCTATCATTTTATAGGGCTTAAATTGTACTTCATAAAACTCTTCTTTTACATACTTCATTAACATATTGTAACTCAGCTAAGCGGTATACCTCAATGGTTAAGTAAAGCCCAGTGGTTGGTAGAGCATAGTGGACAACACCACTTACCTACACATGGTAGACTGGGCTTTGATTCTTTGTCCAGGAAAGACTCCCAAAACTATATCGACCTATCTCTAACTTCAATCAATTTAATCTGTGCTTAATTCGTTTACCAAATGTCAAATGTAACCATTTTCACTGCAGCCCATGTAGGTATTGAATCATAAGCTTAACAGTGCAATAGGCTAGGAATTTTGAGGGTTTGAGGGGTTAAACCTTTCTTTAAAACTGACTGCATTTTAAAATGAATAGTTTTCAAAAATATTTATACTAAGGAGGTTTTGGATATGTTTATTGCATGCAAGAGATGATCTGTACCTTATTGAATTATCTTGTTTTAGACATATGGGATTAATCCTGCTACCAGCTACTTTGCACTGCACAAATTTAGCATTCTCTGCTTCCCCCCGCCCCCCCCAAGACTGTTCCATAAACACTTTAGACATTATGTGTGTGTGTGTTGTTGTACCCATGCAAAGTACTGGTGAGGAAGGGTTTGTGCTGGGTCTCCAGTTCCAGTGCCTGTGCCTCTGGGTTATCCTGCTGAATCAGCATGCCCTCTGGGGTCACACTTTCTCTCAGCAGCTGTGGCTCTCTGTGATACGCCACCTGGATGCGGAATGCCAGTCCATCCTGAACACATATGTAAGAGGGCAAATCAAAAACAGAAAATACTCTGGCACAGTGGCATAACTTTTGTTTGTTTTTCCCCCAAAAAAGGTTAAAGTAAAAATTTTTGCTTCATTTGAATACAAGCTATTTTGGGAGATACAAGAAACTAACTAATGCACTTTTATACCATTCACTAAAACAAAGTATTAATAGCAAAGTATTTGTCGTTTAAAGTAAAATAAATAAATAAATAAACTGGGGGGGGGGAGAAACTACCTTCCACACGTCCAGATGTGTAGGGGTGGGCCGGTTTGTGTAGTTATGCTGCTGTTTGAGCAGTTCTCCGAGTCGGATGTGGAAGGCAGTTTTAATATGACGGATTGCCAAACAGTCATTGGGCCACTTTCCACTTCCTTCCATGTGACAAATAACTGAGGACAAAGAACAATAGTAAAGCAATAATGTACCAAAAAACAATTAATCAGGCCTTTTTTGTATTTTTTTTATGCTGAAAACTTGAATGTGACTGTGGTTAAATAAAAAGCCATTTTAATCACACATTCTAACATTCTTAAAGTGTTGCACCTTCAGACAGGTGTCTCAGCTCTGAATTGTAACTTCACAGACAAAGGAAAATTTTTAACTTTAAATTATATGTACAGTAATGTGCAAATGTCACCTGCAAAAAATATGTAAAAACTGTTGAGTATTGATTTTTTATTTTCCACAGTAATATTACTAAATATAACAATATGTTATCAATATGTTCCTGGAAGCCCAGTATCAATTGTAGCTAGAATCAGTCCTTCATTAAATTAAATAAGGAGCTGCTGATAGAATTTCACAAATCCAGACAGTGGCTGGAGGCATCGTGGAGAAATCTGGAACTGAACCCGTGTTCTCCTCACCAGCTCACAAAATCGCAACTTTTTTTTTTTTACAAACACAACAAATTGTGATATGTTTTGCTGCATTTATTCTAATGTTAACTTTGCTAGCGGAAAGACACGATCACACACACAGAAAAACTGCCATTTCTAATTAGTGCACTTGTCAAATATTGATACAAGGAAAACGGCTACCTTTAATGGGAGTGATATAATGAGGGCAAGGCTTTCCTTCAGGTGGAAATAAAGCATACAAATTCTTGTTCTTCTTAAAAAAGAAATTTGCCAGCTTTACTGGTACAGGAGGGAACACCTATAGAAACAGAGCACACATTTTACAAAAGGAACAGGGAGAAGAAATGACTAACTTTCAAAGTCAGATTATGATAAAGTTAACCTGTGTGTATCTGAGGGCCGGGTGGGCACCCTGTACTGAGGTGATGGACAGTGGTAAACCTTCCAGCTGCCACAGCTTTCTGCTTAGGTCATCAAAGGACTGGACCACCTTCAGGCTCTCCTCCTCTCCGGTACCGCTTTCCTGATCAACAGCAAGATTAACCCAGACTTTAAAGATGCCTATTACATGCTACACATATTGACAAATATAATGTGTTAAAGTACATTATCAATAATATATACTTTTCCAAGCTTGATGACCTCATCCACCTGTCCTCCCACAAACCGTACACATGACTCAGGTATATCTGCATGACTATGAGAGAGAGAGAGAGAGACAGAGAGACACAGACACAGAGACACAGAGAGAGACAGAGAGGATTAAAAAAAAACTATAACTAGATTTAATGTACAAATCTCCTTCTCCTGTTCTCACGGCAGTGTTGGCTTACAGATCCAGAAGGTGGGTGATAATCTCCAGTAGGATATATCTCCTTTCACAGGTGGAGGATCCAGACCACAGCACTGCTTCAGTGATCGCGCCATCCTGGAAACGCCGCAGCTCTGAACGACTGCCCCATAGCTGCTGGAACTCAGTCGCCTGTACAACAGCACAGATGTTATTCCCAATGGGTCTTCATAGGACATGCAGAAGCAGTTTAAGACATACATACACGCACAAATCTAACACTCAAACAAGACATGCTTTCCCGACATATGCCTGGAATGTTAGCACAGGTGATATGTAATGTTTAGGATCTTGGCTGGATCTGCCTTTAAACACCATAGGTGACCAGGGGGTTTTTCACAAAGTCAGTCAGATAACATAAGACAGAAGCTAAGGACGAAATTCCCTCAGCTCTTTTGCTATTAGACTGACAAATTCACTACAGTGAGAAATCATTTGACATACCCCCTGCAGTAGTGTTTTAGATGTCAAAATAAAATGAAAAACTCTTATAAATTAATTTGAACTCCCATCTGATTGTTATATAATGATTGACATGCTTATCAGCCAACCGCAACCATCTGTAACCACTACTTCCTCCACTAAAAAAGTAAATACTCCTCAGAACAAATCGGGAGTAGCAACAGCAGTGATTAAGAATTATACCAAGGGAAAATATCCCATATCTAAATTATGAACAGAATATAAAGAATTCCAACTGGCACTGCACTTAATCTAAGATGGGGATTAGACTCTGCTGAATTCAGCTGTCATCATCAACAGTAATAGGTGCACCATAATCGTGCACACAGACACAGGAACATAGATTCCGTGATACATTTTTGATATATTCATATGGGTCTAACCACAAATACACCAATTGCCCACAACATAAAAACCACTAACAGCTGGATTATGCAGCTTGGCACACTGCAAGAAATTGTTCAAGAATGTTGTGTGGAATATGACAATGAGTTCAAGGTGTTAATTCCATTGAGCAACGATGGGATATGCTGGACATATTAAATCTAATCCATGGAGGCCAAACCTCACAATTTAAGACATAAAGGATCTGCTGCTAACATCTTCGTAACTGATAACACAGCACTTCAGAGGTCTTGTGGTATCTATGCCTTGACGGGTAAGAGCCGTTTCTTTGGCATGAGGGGGACTTGCACTACATTAGGCATGTGGCTTTAATGTTAAACTGCTGAATGCATACACTAGCAATAAGTACCAATCCAATCCAAGCAGAATAAAAAACAGATTTACCTCAGGGCTGTCTGCCGGAGGTCCCCTTTCTAGCACAGAAAAAGCATGTTCAGGATTCAGTAGCAAGCCAATAGACAGGGGTGGCTGGTCTTTGTGCTTAGGAGGCGCACTGCCCACTGCCCACTATGGAGATCAATCAGAAACCAAAGTTATTCTAGTATAGAGAAGCTACATGAGAACATTACATCAGACATCATAATGCAACACATCAGCTAATCTAAAAAAAAATACTGTGGGGGGGAAAAATAAACAAATACACATGTAACATACTGGTCAAATTAAGGACCATATTAAACATGCATTTACCACAGGGTCTGGAGGAAGCGAGTGTGCCAGAAGGCAGATCCTCTTCCCAAGTCCTCGTTGCAGAAGAGACAAGATGAAAGGGAGTGCCGCAAGAACATAGTTTCCACTGTGGTCCATTAAACTGCTGAGGAGCCTGAGCTTCTTACAAGAGGCTTGCATTTCCACCAAGCCACTCAGTCTGAGAGAAAGATGCCTTTTGTCTTTAACATGCAAACTAAACTTTAACAAATCCTGCAACAGTGTAAACTGACTTCCAGTTCTGTTCAATTTACAAGTTATTATAAAGTATATGCTTTCAGCCTATAATGCACATGTATTTTTTATTAAAATAAAATACAATAGTGTGGATTATTGTTATGCTGAAGTGCATACATTTTAATACTGTCTAATTTTTATGTTTGCACTGGAACATTCTCCCAAAAATTATTGAATGCCTAGCTTTAAATTATTGAATGCACACGAATTATTGAATGCATAGCTTCTTGAATGTGGCTCATAACTTGAAACTTGCGAAAGACTCACTGATAGACATTGTCATACGTCCTGATCATCGGTTTAGAGGTTATAAGCAGATCTTGGAAGCTATCTAGGGTGGGATCGTCCCAGAACTGTAGAGACAGTGATGCTTCATGCTGGATCTGTAGACCAATCAGAATATTTTAGCATTAAAAAAATGTATTTAAATGTTTAAAAAAGAGCAAGCTTTCCAAAAGCATCATGTTAAATTAACTTTGAACATATTGGGTTGGTTTCCCAGACAGGGATTAAGCCTTGTCCTGAAGAGATTTTTCCATTGAAAAGGAAAGGGTAGTCCAAGACTAGGCTTAATCCCTGTCTGGGAAACCGACCCTTTAAGTGGTACGAAACGCCTTTGGAAAGTTCCTGCTGAAAAACTCATTTGTACGAGACAATTCCTGAAGCCCACCAGAAACCTCAACGTGGACAAGAAATCATGCTATGCATGATCATGCTTTCCACTCTCTCACAGGCACATTAAAGGATCTGGTTCTTGTGTGCATTCAAACAGGGGTTTCCAACTAGTTTCCTTATGGACCACAGCTCTGCAGAGTTTAGCATTCAACTTCATTAGACACATCAGCTAATGAGCAAGGCAAAGCAGAGCAAGGGTCCAGATCCCCGTTTGAAACCCAGATGTAGAATCTCGGTATGCTCACAATTTTGCAGGATGCAACTGAATGACAACGCTGACCTGTTTGTATGTGCAGGATGTCATGTCTGCACACAGGTTTAGATGACCAGAGGGGTCCACAAACACCACCTGGAAAGCACTGTGGAACTCTGGCAGTGAAGGCTGAAAAGAAAATAGAAAAGGGAGTAATTCGGACACAGAATTAGGAAAGAAAAAGAAATTAACTCAAAACTGTGGCTGCATTACTGCTCACCGCTTTGGAATCTGGATTTTTGGCCAATGTAATACCATGCTCAGTCAGGTCTGTGGAAGCTAAGCACAAGAATACAGAAAACTATTATAAGGACCTATTTAAAAGTACTTAATGACAAGTCTAGCGTCAAGCTGAATGAACAACAGTAATAGGCCACCCTCCACACTGTAAGTACAGCCTTACCTAAGAAGTGCAGTGCATTTCTTAGCAGCTGGTATGCGTTCATAGTTTTCCCCACTTTGTGTGTGGAGAGAAGATAAGCCAGCAGCATGGCAGCTAAGAATCCACCAAAGCACCCAGTCCCCTATAGAAACACACGAAACAGGTTAGGATGGGGGAAAAGCTGTTGTGATACAGACATTACGCTTTAGATAACATTGGACTGTGCTTACCTGGTCTAGCTCCCTCTGCCTCAGCCACACTTTGAGCAGAGCCACAGCATCACTAAAGGCAGGGCACAGGGCACTGTGTGCAGTGAGGAACTGCAGGTGCGATAGGGGAAGGAGATCTCCCAGTACGGTGCTGTTATAATGAGGAGTGGGAGGCTCACTGCTCACTTTAAAAAAAACAGGCCAATGAAATAAAAAGTTAGTGGCTTCAAAAAGAAAAAGGAGGAAAATGTTTAAAACACACTGTTACCTTGCTGAGAGTCTTTGCCTGTAAACCACCCAGTCCGGATATTGTTCTTCTGAGGATGGAAGCGGCTGGGCTTAAGGAAGTCCGGAGGAGGAAGGGCGTGAATTCGTAATGTAATGCTACCACTGTCTTTACCTGAGAGAAACAAATCAGCAAACAATCTGAACATGGCCTGGAGCAGGGATGCCCAACTCTTTTATAAAGTTTAGTCCCAAATCTAACTAAAAACTGTTTCACACATTGTCTTTAAAACTGGAGTTGAATGGTAACTAACAGGAAAGTATGTTTAAGTATGAACACAAGCCAATGCTGAAATACAAGCAAGTTTGGTACAAAATCTAGTGCAACCTGCAAAAAATCCCTTGGGAGAAAAAGTAGGTGTTATTTTGTCAGACAGGTGCCTGACCTATCTGATTAGTTGGATAATCTGTAACAGATTAGGGCTGGGGCTAAACGTTTAAACTCAGACTGGTAGTAAAGAAAGAAAATCTTGTACCTTGAGGAGTGATTATCAGAAGTGGACGGAGTCGGTTGCCATGTAGGCATGAATAGCGCAGGGTGCCCACTTCTTCAGAGGAGGAGAGGTGCTGTGCCAGACCTGCCAGGTACAGAGCCCTCTTTCGAGAGTACCTCTGGTTTATGTCATCCATTGGGTGCAGAATATTCTAAGAGGGGAAAAAGCCATATATGTTAGGACTGTGATAAGTTTTTTCTGAGTTATGCTTTGACTGGAATATTGGATCAAGATGTGTCTAACAGGGAAAAGAGCTTATCCGTGATTATTCTGATCTTGGTGGATGGATTATAACAAACCACCATCACATTTTAAAACAAGTACATGATGTGAACTTTTGTTGCATAAACACTGCAGCTACCACAGCAGCTGGATCTTACATGAGGAATGGTGACAGCCAGGTCAGCAGAAACTCTTGGTTTGATGCAGGTGCCCAATGGATAACTTCCAATCAGGTCAACAGAAGCAGGAGGCTCCATGTGAAATTTGCCCTTAGTTTCCTCAGGAACCATGATGAAGGGGACATCAGTGCCCGACTCTAACCATGACAGATCTGTCAACTAAGAGAAAGACAAAGTAATTTGCTCATAAAAATGCAGGCCAAAAATCTCATTACATGCATTAAGTTGTCCACACCTATCCCAGCTCAAATCATGCAGCACTCTCCATGGTGGCTACTAACCTCCACTACTGGAGTTTCAGGTATAGAGTGAAGATGATCTGTAATTTTTTGCACAAACGAGTCCACCAAATTCTTCCTGCGTTCACTTAGTATCATCTCCTTCAGGAGCTCCTCCATCTGCAGAGCAACCATAAGAACAAGTTATGTAACTGACAGTATTTAGATATGCATCTAGTCACTAACACCACTAAAAAAAGTACAGCAGCACATGTTTAGGAGGGCAAAAACTTTTCTGTCATTTGAAAAACCTGAGAGATCTACTGACCTGCATTTTTAACAGGCTACAGTGGAAAAGACTCTCAGCCTCCTTTAGCTGGTTTAACTCCTCAACTGTAGGGGCTTTGTACAACTCCCCTTTGGACAGTTTAAGTGAATGAAGGACACCATCCTCAGTGACTGAAGTCTTGGCTTTCTTCTTGGAGCCTTTGGATTCCTTTGCATTTTCTCCATCTTCTGCATTTGGTATTTCCAACTGTGACAATACATGACATGTTATTGTGCTTCATTTTGAGCAGGAAAAGAGCACTGTCATAATTCCAAATTTTCCACTGCAGTTAAATACAGTTATAGTTTGGGGCTTTGGGTTTATAATTACATGAAGACCAAAAAGCACAAAACAAAAGTATCAGGATGCCACAAAGTTGGAAGCATGGTGTTGACCAAATATTCTTGGTCTGTTGAAGCATTAAGATTGCGATTCACTGGAAGGGGCTGAGCCCAAACCCTAAAAACAGGGGTGTTCTAATACTTTTGTCCTTCTAGTGTAGGTGCAAAAATGTAAAGAACACAGGATGTTGTAACAGTAGCCAACTGCCTTAGCCCTAATAAAATATCCCTATAATCACAAATAAAAGTCAAACCTTATCTTCCGTTCTTTCGGATGATGATGCATTTCTCCTCTTCATCTTAAACAGCAAATTAATTACAGATAGTGGAATAAAAACATGAATATATGAAAGAATTCTTCTGCATGGAGTAAAAACAGCAACACACTGCAGACGCTCACATGGAGAACACGACGGAGCACACAAACCCAGGCTTTGCCATTGCGCATTCTGATTGGTTCACTGCTCATCTCTCTCGCACACTATTGGTTAAACATTCCTTTGGCACGCCTTCTAGTCAAGTTTCCTTGAGTTTGCAACAGAGCTGGGCTTCACTAAAAGTCCTCTAAATGTAGTAGTAAGACCACACAAAGTTAACAGAATATATATATTTTTAAGTTGTTATGACACATAAACAGCGTAGTATTATTATTATTAGTTGCTGTATTATCCTGTATAATTAATATATTTAACATGTTATATAATGATAAAATGAAATAATATTTGATACAATTATACAATCATCTTATACAATTACATAATTATAATAATAAAAATAATTAAAGCTGCACATGTTGCATCAGAACTATTGCACACAAGAGAAACTATTTCACTCAACAGTGTTGGGTGTGTGTTTTTTCTTCGATAATAATATATAATAATATGCTACATTGTTACATTATTATTATTGTTAATTATTGTCATTATTTATTATTATTCATATAATCGTTATTATTATTATTATTATTATCAAAATCATTATTTCTACAGTCTACAGTGTGGGAACAAGGTTGACACCTAGCACATGCGCAGTGTGTACTCAGGGACAGAATGCAGAAGGCTGCATATTCCAGTTGAAGTTTAACTGTCCATCTTCAAAATATTCCTTTTATATGAAACTGTATTTTTAAAAGATTTTGATTGGAACTGAGGTGAGGTATTTCTTGCATTTTTTTCTACCTGTTAGGCTTGTTAGCTGCCTGGTTGGTATGAACCGGGATTTAGGAAGCTAATGTTTTGAAAGCATAGCAGATTGTGACTGTTTACATTTTTTATTTCTCATAGACAATGTCAAACAAAGAAGTAAAGGCGGCCCTTAAAAGTGCTAGAGAAGCTATCAAAAACAAGGAGTTTAAAGAAGCTCTGAAACACTGTAAGGTGAGAATTTGCTTACATCTGTCCGCGGCTGATGTGTCCCAAAATTGCTAATTCAAGACAGTTTTGTCATGAAAGAGTGGTGGTCTTACGAAAGTCTTTATCTGTGTCTTCAGGCTGTTCTCAAGCTTGAGAAGAATAACTACAATGCCTGGGTCTTCATTGGAGTTGCAGCTAGTGAGCTGGAGCAGCCTGACCAGGCCCAGACTGCCTACAAGAAGGCAGCAGACCTGGAGCCTGAGCAGCTGTTGGCATGGCAGGTTAGTACTGCTCATACAATGTATGGACAAAAGTATTGGATACCTGTTTTTCAGGGTTTGGGCTAGGTCCCTTGCTTCCAGAGAAGAGCAATCTTAATGCTTCAGCATACTAAGACATTTTGGACAATGCCATGCTTCCAACTTTGTGAACACATTTTGGGGAAGAACCTTTTCTACTCCCGCATGACTGTCCCAGAGCAAAAGCAAAAGACATAAAGACAAAGTGAATGGAATGGAATGAGCTGCAACAGAGATTGGGAGCCAGGCCTTCCAGCATCAGTGTCTGACTTTATAAATACTCTACAAAATGAATGGGCATAAATTCCCACAGAAATGCCTTCCAAGGAGAGTGGAAGCTGTTACAGCTGCAGAGGGAGGACCAACTCCATATTAAAGTCTATTTATTCGAATCCAGTGTCAAAAAAGTCCCTGTTGGTGTAATGGTCAGGCGTCTCATTACTTTTCTCCATATAGTGCATCTGACATGTCGTGATGAAAGAGTAGTCTTTTTTTACATAGAGCCTGAGCACAGCATGGTTTATTTTTAAGTTTTACCTCACAGCATAGCTATTTTTGCTAATCCAAAGTTAAAGTAATGCTGACATGGGATTCAAGTGAAATTTGATGGATTATTCATTTTTAAATTAATGTCATTCTCACTTGAAAAGGCGCTTTAACTCTTCCCTTTTTGTGTGCCAAAGAAGCATCCTTAAGAAGCCTTAGGCTGTGTCTGACTAGTTGAATCAAACTCCCTTTCCAATCTGCCTGCCTTGTTTTTGTCTGATATGTAGCCTCACTGATTTTATTGGTAAGTTTGACTATCATGTGGATCCACTTGAAAACCAGATCAGGCATAATCAAGGAAAGTGGAAACCTAGGAAATATACAGACATAGCCTAATTTTTTTCTAGAATGATATTTTACAAATGTAAGGCCCTGTAACCATGTGGTCTTTTCTTTTGCTACATAGTCACTGAAAATGAGATGTTTGAAGTGAGAGTAAGATGTATTAAAATAATTCAGTTGTATATAGTGTTCACTTATCCACCATGGTAAAAATAATATCTGTGCAAGACCTTTAGTGGATACTCTGTTGATCTAAAACAGTGCAAATGTGATGTTGTGGTTTAAGTCATTGTATGGTCTTATTTTATAATGAGGAATGTTATCATGGGTATGTTTTGCAGGGTCTAGCAAACCTGTATGAAAAAAGCCAACAAGAAGACTTTAAAGCTGAGCTGCCGAAAATCTATCAAAAACTCATAACATTGTATGAGACGTAAGTATGAGTAACGTAAGATGTAAGAGCTAAGTAATATTGTTATTCACTTTTAGCTTTTTTGAGATTTGTCTTACAGTTTTATTTCCATTTTTTGCAGTTCAGACAAAGCAAAATGCTTTGAAGTGAGCAAGAAATTGGTGGACATCTATCAGGCCGAAAAGAATCACCTACAAGTAGGGAAACAACTCATGATTTTCAGTCTGCTTGTTCTGCCATCCCAAGTGCATCACATTGTATCTTATATATTATAGTATCTTATATCTTAAAAAATTCAGTTGTGGTCCTTTTGACAGTGATTGTTTAGCTAATTCAAATTTTGGACAATATTTAGGCCTTTTTTTGGTTTACTACGATTACTTTAAAGTTTTAAGGCTTGTTGAAGGCAGCCCACTACTTTTGTAATCTATATGCATCATTAGGAACTATAGAAATATAACTCTTGACAAAAATGTAGAATAGACTTTGAGTAGTTTTGAGCAGTCTACGTGAATGTTAGTCAATCTGTATTGGGAAAAATCCCGTTAGAAATCTGTTCCATACCATATTATATAGGACTACAAAAACAAAACTAACATTTTCTTAATTTACTTTCCTTCATTTAACAGATGCTCTTATCCAGTGTGGCTTGCAAAACAGTGGGATCCAAATTCATGCAACATACAGTAGAGACTGCAAAGCAGTATTGTTCCTTGATGTAATCAATATATGTATCTGTGTAATGTCTCGAACAGGTAGCGAGGGTATGGCGGCGGCTCATCCAGGTGAGGGAAGCAGAGGAGGGTGTGGAGAACTTTGAGCTGCTTGAACTGTGGAGAGAAATGACCAGGCTGCTCCTAGGCACTGTAGAAGAGCAGGACAATGAAACTCAGCAGCATGTGAGTGAAGACTGGAGATTATTAATTGATTGATTTATTATCTCAAGACATATTTGGTAACCAGTGGTTAAATTTTACATTTTTGGTAACCACTATAAAACGATATAATGTAAATTAATTGAGCTGGTAGCCTAGTGGTTAGGGCATTTGCCCTGCGATCAGGAAGTCGTGGGTTCAATTCCCAAGACTGCTAAGCACCTCTGAGGTACCCTTGAGCAAGGTACCGTTCCCACACACTGCTCCCCGGGCACTGTGTTCCTGGCTGCACACTGCTTCACTTGGTGAATGGGTTAAATGCAGAGGCTTAAATTTCGTGCTGTTCATACTGTGTGCTGTGGTGTATTCACGTATGACAGAATGGTTACTTTCACTTCATTTAATGTAAATAAGTCATTTTGAAAGTGTGGAAGTGTGGGTCCACATAGTATACAAATGTAACAGCAGGAGCCTTTTCGATATTGCTTTTTTTTTTTAAAGTGATGAATTTTTCAGTAATTCTGCCTGTTCTATTTAGCTCCTCTCTGCCTTTGATAAGGCTCTTCAGCTTACTGAAAACATACCCAGCGAGGACCATAGACAACTTACAGAAGATTACATTAAATGTCTCTCAAAAGTAAGTAATTGACATCTCATGTTTTCTGCAGTGGCTTGTTATTGGGAATGTCAATTATTGGAAATAACTATGATTTATTTTTCTTACGTATTTTCTTTACATTTATTTGTGATCTGTCTTGCATGCTTTTGGCAGCTTCCTCACGAAGCAGTGAAACTGAAAGAATTGTGTGACACCATGCTGTCCCTCTACCCAAAAGACTCATATCCTCTAGAAGTCCTAGGGAAGCACTATCTGATGTCAGGTAAGGGACGAGAGAGGGCAAAACATTAATGCACATACATGCCAGTATCCTGAGGCTAAATACACAGTGCATATGTTCATTTGGTCTATATTGTAAAGAGGCAGAGTTGATTTGATGTAGACGAAAAATTATTGATATAAAAAGTATTTATGGTAGTTCGAAGTGTGTCTGTCTGTCTGACTAACTGTGTTTGTTTTGTATGTGTGTGTGTGTGTGTGTGTGTGTGTGTGTGTGTGTGTTGCAGGGGATTGCAGCGAGGATGCTGTGATCTGCTACACTCATCTGCTGGAACTAGACCCTGCCAGTTCACTGGCTCAGTTTGGTCTGGGTGTAAAGGCTCTTCAGGATAAGAAATATGAAGATGCCATCAAAAGCTTTGGTCTAGGTTAGTGTGGAATTAAAGTCTGAAACATCCTCTTGTTAATGTATGATAGAATGGATTAATCAGAAAAAAGCAACAATGGTTGCTTAAAGTTTCACAAGTACTAAATTCTTGCATTGCCTTTGTCCCTTTGTCAGGACTAAGACGAATGCGCTCTAGCATCATTGGCTGGTACAACCTTGCTCAGGCTGAGCTGAAAATACACAAGTATTCTGACAGTGCCATGTCTTCCAACCAAGGTACACTTTATTTTCTAAGAGGATGAGAGAGAGGATATGAGAGGTATGTCATGCAGAGTTATTTATTGTGTTTGTAAAA
>JBBPCX010000040.1:7825475-7837884 GCA_037974365.1 Hydrocynus forskahlii | reverse complement strand
ATTTTGTAATGATGCATCCCTAATTTTCTGTTCAAACACAATTTTTTGTTGTAATGCATGCTAAGAATTGTGTGTGCTGTTGACTGTGTTCTGTACTTTGTGTTCTCATGCAGTGAAAGGCTTGCAGAGAGAGGATGGGCTGTTGGCTCAGGCTTTGGAGGGCTGGACCCTGCAGCAGACTGTGGCTGGACTCAAACAGAGCGGCCAGTACAATGAAGCTGAAGCTCTCTGCTCACAGGTTGTGTGTGTGTGTGTGTATCGCTTTCTCCCTCTCTCTCTCCCCTCTCTTTCTCTACACCTCTCTCTCTCTCTCTCTCTACACCTCTCTCAATGGTCACCCCATCTCTCATCACCTGTCTTTGTCATGTGTCTGGGCCACAGGTGCAGATGCAGGCAGTCTGACCATCATTATTTATAGCTTTAGGTGCGGAAATCTATCTGTGAATCAGTCCCAGCTGTCACTTTCTCCCCTCTGTCAACCTATTAGTCACACTTTCTCATATTTTCATTGTTTTTTTCAGACCTTTTTTGTGTTTGCTCCTTGGCTCTTGTTCCATTCTACCTGAGTTTTGCTCAAAGAAGATAAATTAATCTGTATTTATGAAGATGCATAGTACACATATTCATTTTTCCATGGTCATGTGTGAGTGTGATTGCCTGCATGTGTGTGTTTTGGTGTCACAGGTTTTGAGTGTGTCCCCTGAGCATCCTGCAGTGGTTCTGTTGCTGAGGCAGGTTCAGTGTGAACGCCTCCTGCTGTCTGATGCTGGTAAATGTGCACCAGCAGCAGTGCTAGATCAACTCAGTGCTGCTGTAATGGCCAACCCCACATCAGTGTCTACCTGGCACGTGAGTACTGCATCATAGTTTGATTTACTTGAGAACAAAACTTTGATTTGCAAGTTTCTTGTGCAGTTCTTTTCATCAAGTTTTTTAAAAATGTAGTTGTATTTTATAGTTGTTGGTGTTAAGTAAGAATTCTTATTAGATCTCCCAAGACTTCCACATGTCGAGTTTGCACATTTATATTTATCATTTTCTTTCATGTGTATGTTTCTGTTTTTACTCTGTCTCTGTGTCTCTTTCTCAGTGGCTTGCAGAGGTGTACCGGTCTCAAGGTTTGCTGACCCAGGCCTCAGTGGCTCTCAAGCAAAGCCTCCAGCTGGCCTCTCAGCTAGGCCATCACAGCGGAAAGATTGGAAGCCTTCTTCGGCTGGCCCTGCTTGCTCTCGCTCCATGCATGGTTGGTATATGAGTCTTCACTGACTTTCTTATGCCAATAATCATCTTTTTTTTAATTATATATTTTAAAATTTAAACTTTTTTTTTATTAAGTAGATTTTCACTGCATATGTTTGAGATAAGAAGACACAAACAGCTCTCATTCATTGTTGTATCAAGGAATATTTCAAGGGAAAAACTGAAAGGGTATTTTATTTTTCCTGGATATTTGGATGCCCAGCTGTAGAGAAGTTTAAACACAGATGAGAAGCAAACACCCTGTGTTGTCTCCTAGAATTAGACACCTGGAGTGAGGCAAAAGCAGCGAGCTGTATTAGTGTTGCTGACAGTAAAGCAATGGAAAAGTAAACAGTTCAGGCTGACAGGAGGATCAGAATGGCTCTCGTCTCCACACTCCTCAGACACACGGGGAGGAGGAACGGGTCCTGCTATCAGCAGAGGTGTTAAAAGCACCTTTCACTCACATTCTAGTAGAGACACTCTGAGGGGGAAAAGACAAGAAGAGGGTGACCCCTCAAAGCTTTACTCAAGCATGGATATGATCTTACTTTAAGTTACCCTAATTATCCAAAAGGCATTTTATGAAATGACTGCATTTTAATATGCATATTAATTTAGTATTTGCCAGAGTATACAAACAAAAGATGTGGATTTAAGTTTTAATATTCTGTATATGTTACAAAAAATGTGCGACTGGATTTTTTCAAAATTACCCGGACTAAAGATGAAAACAGATTGATAAAACTTAGTTTAGACCATCATAAAAGTTGGAATACTAATTCCTATATTTCACACATTTTTGTCAGTAAAACCTAGTCCAGGATTTCAGTATGGTCTTTATGGACTAAAATGCAATTCTATGTTCATTTTGATTGTAAATTGACTGAATTTCAGTGCCGAAATATGCAATACTTGTAACTTGCACATCTCTGTTTTCCGAAAGATGTTCGAATTTTGAGTTCTCATAAAGGAAAAATGCCGGTGTTTTTCACAAGAAGATGTTAACAAATGTGAGCTCAGCATCTATGTAGGGTGTAGAAGGGCACAATATTATTTTAGACATTATGCCCTCCAGTCTTACAAAGCAACATTTGACCTCATTTTCCCCTCACTGTTCTTTGCCTCTCTCTATCTTTCACAGTCTGTATTCTCACAATGTGGTAATTATTCCTGCTCAGTCCGCTGAATTACTCTTTTCGTTTTAAACTGACTCCAGCATTGCCTCCTAAATTAAGCCCTGTGAATAGCTTCTCATTTCAGCTCTATGTCTTGATGAAAATATGTAGAACCTTTTCATATCCTGCTTTCATTTATTTTGATTGTGGTTAAATGCTTGTGTATATTCAGTCATTTCTTAAGGTAAATGACATATAAGGGCTTTGTAAAAAAATGACAGTTGCTATTGGGGGACTTTGATGTCACAGTAGGTGTTTTCCTCATTTGTTATGATGTAAAATGATCGTATGAATTTTGAAAATACCTTTGTAGAAGGAACAAGAATTGTGGGGTTATATAATGCACATAAGGGGATTATATATGGATTACTTCATTAAATCTTGCCAAGGGACATAAAACTGCTAAAGTCAGAGATTAATTCAACAGCAAATTAAAATATTATGAAAATGTTATTGAGATTCATGTTGTGTGCAGACTGCAGTGACTAAGCTTGCCTCGTGTATGTGTGTGTGTGTGTTTGTGCATGTGTGTCTCCAGGCTGGTGTTGGAGGAAGTGAGTGGAAGGACCTTGTGCGGGATGCCTGCACTGAAGTTCTGAAGCTGGGCCCCTCCCCTCCAGCCTTGCTCTTTCAGGCTCTGCTTCAGTATTCCATCAAGATGGGTGCCAGGTAGGCAGAAGAGGAGAGTACTGTAGGTTGTGGGCAGCTGTGTCAAAGGGATACTCTGAGGTTTTCCTTTCCTATCTGCCTCATTTGTATTTCACCGGCACTTACTTAGGACAATCACTTTGGAATGTTCTCTTGTACTTAAAAAATAATTCAAATTTTATAGACTCCATACACACTCATTATAGAAGCCACTAGGCAAATGCTTAATTCCATGAGTAAACATTTGAAAAACATGCTTATGTAACATCATTAACAACCATGACACATTATCAGTATAATGAGAAAGGCATGAGAGAATGTGATTTCAGTAGTCTTTGTTAAACCACTGCACTGGTAACAAATGAGCAGTTTTCTTTTTTTTTTTTTAAACATAGCTCCATCTCTGAAAAACATATACAGTAAACCCCCGTGATGTTCCAAGAGCACCCGGGTATAGTGAAAAACTGCATTGTTGTGATGTGGTAAAAAAATCCCTAAAAATGCCTATTTTTATAGTGTAACCCATAAATATGCCTCCAAATATGCTCCCAAAACACTTTAATGTAATGTTAAACTCAGCTTAATACATTACGCTGAAATGAAGTGTAAAGGTAAACCCGTATCTGTACTGTACAGTTTACACTTAACTCCTGCAGTGCTAGGATTTAAATACTGATGTTACTCCTATATAGACTGTACTGTAATTCATGCACGGGCATTTTCTTTGGTATGCGCTGTTGTTTGCTTTGGTATGAGCAGGTAAATACAGTGATAAATTCATTTAATTTACAGTAACAAAAAGGGCTTTAAGAAGAACAAAATGAAAAACACGAGAACACTCGAGACGCTCCACGGGGGAAATTCTGGATTGCAGATGCGTCAAAGGGCAGCAGCCAATCAGCAGCAAGGGGAAATAAATAGTGTTCTCGGATTGGCTGCTTTCAAACCTCCCGCTTCTGAGTACTGAGTATTTCACCATTCCAAGGCATGCTTTCTTTGAGTTTCTCTCCACAGTACGAAAAAAATTAGTTATTTTTTATATGGAAATGTGGCTGAATTTCCGTTAATAGTTATGTTACAAAATTAGTAAGTTATTTTTTTCTTAATAATTTAGCACTTAAATGTATGAAAAAAATGTATGAAAAAAGCTGTGACGTCCAGGCCTCATCTGCCATGCACCCTCATCCTTGTGCTGGGTTGTTTATGTCTGGTGCTTAGCAACCCAGCACGAAGACAAGGGGGTGTGGTGGACGAGACCCGGATGTCACAATAGTGACAAAAAAACGCGGAGGATACCTGCAGTTTCCGCGTCAGTGTGAGAGTTTCCGCGAACAATTATTAGTTCGATTCTCAGAAAAAATCCGGGTTGGATTGAAACTGCGACTGCTGATCCACGTGAAAGTGGGGGTTTACTGTAGTTTTAGATTTACTTTTTATAAAATAGTGCCTCGAATTTTTTCAAATATTCCTGTACCTGTTCTACAAAAATATGTTTCACATAATGTTCCTAATGTTATTCAGCAATATCACAGTGTGTTCTGAGTCAGTTTTTCTTTCTGCCCTGTTTCAAGTACAGGCATATGCATTGAAAATGTCTGTATTGGCTGTACATTACAGATTCAGCATGGAGAGTTTAGGATGAAAAATGCTGGAGTTTTTCTTTTAGCACATGAATCTCTTGTAACACACACAAGCAGCATTATGATGCACATTAGTGGTCTAAGGCTTCTTTTCAATAAGCTCTCTTTACCCTCTTGGCATTTTGACCAGAGCAGCAATTTAGCTCGCCAGTGGAAGGTTTGCTGTCTGCTGTGCCATAAATATTGACTTCGGCTGTTGGTTCACTCTCAGCTTCTCTTTTATTTATCATTATATGACTGCCCATTCGACCCCCAAGGGAAACAAGGCGTTTGTTGGAGAAGATTGTTTATGGCCCATGTATGGAAGAAGCCAAAACGGTTGCATCAGTGGCCCGCTGGTACCTGCTGCGCCACCTACATGCCAAAGATGACCTGCAGCTGATGGATGTAAGCACACACACACTTACGCTGATATCACACACCATATAACTGAGATTGTGCATTTCTGAGGAGAAGAACAAGTTAAAAATGCAGGACCTATTATTCACTTATTAATCTAAAACAAATTACTTCGAACACCAATAGTCTATATGTGTGTTTTATTAATTCTCAGAAATTGCAGATTGAATAACAAGTGTGCTGAAAATCACAAGTGGACAAATTCTGTTCACTGCAGATTCAAAACTTCCAGTCAATACCTGTGTGTTCGTAAGTAGTAGAGGAAAACAATTCCTGATCTAAATTAGGAAAAAGTAACTGTTGTGTGCAAGATCTTGTTTTGTGGAAAGTGTTTTGAGTGGTTAAAAGTGCTTGGAGGACCTGGTGGTTTTTCATTATATTCTCTGCCCTATTTTTGTAATTTCTTCTTGTATTTAGGACAATGGTAAACAGTCTGAAGTGCTCAAACCTGTTTGTACAAAATATACATAGAATTTAAATGTACAACATGCTGTGTTTAAAATGACTCCTCAGTTTTAATTTTGGTTTTGTTTACTTGTTGTAGACCCTGCTGTTGGAGGCTGAAGCAGCTGAAGATGTGAGGCTGTTGGAGTTCCACAAACGCCTCTACCCCTGAGCACCAGTGCCTCACAAACTCATTCAGTCCATCACCAATCTGCCGAGCAAAAGCCAGTACCACCAACACATTCCCAATCCTGCCTCTTCTGCTTTACAGAGTCTTACTTTTTGCAATCCAGCCAAGCATGTTTATGGACTAAGTCGTCCTGCTTCAGTCTTCATAAAGTACTTTAATTGAACTGAGCATGTTTGAGTGTACAAAATGATAATGTATTGTCAATTAATTACAATTAGCATTTTTACAGATGTGCAGTGTATTTATATTGGATTGCTGTGCAGTTTAATTTGGGTTTAGTGCCTTCCCAAAACATTCATTCTACTTTCGCAATTAGGAGAGCCAAAGGGTCTAGCCTGCTTCATTTCTGAAACTGTAAATTAAAAGCTGAAATGAGCAGAGCTGACATCAGGCACTGATTGCTATTAGCAAATCCTAAAGCACCTCTGGATTTTGGCACAACATTGGAGAAAAGGCAAAATGCTGCTTTTGATGTTGCACGGGAAGTCAGTTCAGTGACGAGGCTTGTTTTGAGACAGCCTTTGAACACAACAAAAAGGTTTGTGTTCTTTTATCATCTACATGACGCCAATGGAAAAAATAGCACACTGGTGAAATGAAACATCAAGGATGTTTGCTCTCATACAGCAGCAAATACTGAAATGTATATCGTGTTGGTTCCTACCAGGAATTCATGCGTCTCTCCTGACTGCTGCACATTTGTCATTTCTGCTCTTTTTAAGAGCTTAATGGATAGATGGACAGATGCATAGATGTTCTGGCATCTTCAAAGCTGCTTAAGGATCTAACACAAAACCTTTGAAATCATGAGCACTTCTAACGCCTAATAGGTGGACTGGTGAATTAATAGATAAACATACTGATTTGCTTTCAATTACAGCGGGCTTTTTGGGAAATAAACCAACAGAGAAAATGAATGAAAACTATGACTCGGCTAACTTGCTTGTTTACTCTGGGAAGTCTAGTAGAAAATGCTTTGGTAGCTTTACCGTTATACTCAGAACTCTGAAACTGTGGTTTTCTGTTATCCAGAATGTACAGTAATACATTAAAGGTCCCATGACATGCTGATTTTTTATGCTTTTCTATAGGTCTTAGTGGTCCCCTAATACTGTATCTGAAGTCTCTGTCCGAAATTCGGCCTTGGTGCAGAATTACAGCCACTTCGAGCCAGTCCCACATTGAGATTTCCCCAGGATGCGCCGTTTTTGCGTCTGTAGCTATAAATGATGCGGAGGAGGAGGAGAGAGGCGGGGCAAGGTGGAGGGGCCAGCTTGCGGTACCATGCGCTAATGTTTACAGTGTATAGCAATGGCTCGTAGACTAACAGCAGCACGGTTGTCCAAAAAACAAAGAAGTACAATACTCGAGTTAATGTGTGTATTCACACACCATTCACACACATACCTGATGCTATCTACCTTTACATTTGCGACAGTAGCCTGCTAACTGGGCTGTTAGCTGTTAGCTGCAGAGCTAATGTTACGGCCACATTCTAAGAGTAAAAAGCTAGGCAACCATATACAGAAAGGCAACAAAACTATACAGCGTTAAGTTGACTTACTTGTCCAGAGAGAGTTGGTACTGATCCAGACTTCATTTTCAGCCGTTCAGCAAAACCAGCTCTGTATTGCCCCAAGTTGAGGAAACAGTCTTTGGCGAAATGCTAAATTCTCTGGGCGGGCAAAGAACGAGAAAGGGGAGATACCCTTTCCCCCTATGACGTCATGCGGGGCCAAATTCCAGATCGGGCCATCAGAGCTGTCGCTCTCTGAACGGCGGAGTAGGATGACCAAAGCACTCTTTACACCTATCGCCATTTCTAGCCACTGCCGGACCACAGACAGGCTAGGGGAACTTGTATTAATGTTAAAAAATCTCACAAAGTGAAATTTTCATGTCATGGGACCTTTAAATGAATGAGCTGGAGCAATAGACCCTGATTGGCACAACAAACTACTTCGATTAAAGTTAGATACTGTACTAGTAGGAGCTTCTTCCGAATTACCTCATAGACTCTGTCTTGTTCAATTTGGACAAGAAGTGTGACACTTGTTTAATTACTTTGTACTGATCGTATGCCCTTATTCTGATTTCATAACAGGTCACAGTGAAGACTACAGAGAGTAACTGATTATAGTAGAATATTCTCAGACAGCGTATTTAAAGCCCTGCCTTATCTATAATCACATCAAACTAACAGAGCCAATTAAATTCATTCAAAATCATATGTTAATATAGTGCAGTGATATCAGTGTTGACCTTGCTCCTATAGATTTCTATCTTTAATACACTTAATCTTCCTGAAAACAATTGCAGGATGACAATGCTGGTATAAAAAGGCTTTGTTCTTCATAGTATCCTTTGCCACCTCTCGCGTCCTTTTAATTTAGGCGTCTGGCAGTGCTGCCATTTTCCTCCGAATCTGTCTGATGTCTTTCTGCAGTTCTCCTTTGTCTAGTTTGGCCTTGGTGTCACCGATGTCCCTCAGGGAACCGATTGCATCCAGGGCCGACTGGAACCCTGTCCATCAGGAGTTGACAGACACACAAAAAAACTTTGAGATTGGTCTACAAACACTTGTTGGCCTTCTGTGATTGAATGTTGAGTGTGTTGAGAGTCTCATCTATAATGCATAGCCTCCCTCCTACTGCTTTAGAACAAAGTGAGATGTTGAATGAGAGCCTGTAGCCTGTGTCATGTGGTACAGGCTGAATGCTGATTTGTCAGGTTTCCTGTTGCTGGTTGTATTTACTGAGTTGACCTAGTGTCTTGTGTCAAGCTCTTAGAGACTCTCTGGGAAAGGATAGCACTCTGGGAGGAAATGAGGTAGAAATTGGAGGCAGATCGATGTCCAGAGACCTGAAACAACTGCTTTTTGAACATAGAGTGCTAGTTGGAAAGCTACATTATCAGCCTAAAAAAATGTATACACCTGCTTAACATTCTTCCATCAATGGTTCTAACAGGGAGTTGGCCCACCCTATGCTGCCCAAACACCTGTTCTTTTCTGGGTAAGGTTTTATATTACATTTTGAAACATTGCTGTGAAGATTTGATTCGATTTAGCCTCAAGAGCATTAGTGAGGTCGGGTAGTTACGTATAATTAACTCTGGATCAGAAACCCCAAACTAATTCCTTAGGAATCAGATGGTTCTCTCACTCCAGAGAACACAGTGCATCCCAGTTCATTGGCACTGCTTTTCTGTGCAGACATCTGTGCCGGAGATGTGTGTCTTTTTAATGGAGATGAACTTGTTATTAGAAGGGGTGTCAGGATGGGCATTTAGTGTATGCTTGAAATGTTCATCAAATATGACATTTCTGCTTTCATTTCATATGGAATGGATATATTTATTTACTGTCACAAGAAACGTACAAACCACATGGAACTCTGAATTTGTGCACACAGAAAGCAAAACAACCTGACTTGCGTGCATTAGGCTAAACTACAGCCAAACAGATCAACTACTTACATGTTTGACTTGGAGCCAGTATTCCAGACCAAGACAAAGTTTAAGCTGAAAAGATTTTCCAATAATCACCATTTACACTGACATCTCGTCTGGGGAAACTATTCATGGATAATTGGAGTTTGTGTACCTGTTGTTTTTTTTTACAGTCCCATAAGCTGTTATTTAAACGCAAATATGTAACAGTGACTGATTACTTTGACCACTTATGTGGAGCTGATGGTCTGAAAGATTGTTTATGACCACAGCTGGCAAGCTGATACACAAACTCCTTTAAACTGAAGATCTAAGACACTCTGTTGCATTCACCTAAATTTCAACATCTCTCAATAACATTTGGCAAGACTAATATCTTATTATCTTCCATATTTGTACCATTTGTGGGGAAAAAACAATTTCAAATTTATTTATTTTTATCGTGAAGTTTGCCTAAACAGATTCAGTCTTGAACCCTGAGAATGCAATCGACTGGTACACTCACCTGCCTGATACTCTGTCCTCATCTGCTCCAATTCATCTCGGAAGCTCTTCTCCAGGTCATTGATCCTGTTGGTAAATTTGCTCTCCGATCGTTTCACCAGATCTGTGGAATGCACTTTTTCCAGCCGCTTCTCCACACGTTCCACATGAGCAGAAAGAAGCTCCACCTGTGCTTTCAGCTTTGCTTCCACATCCTCCTACACAGACACAAATGTACTGGTGTGTACAGCAGTTTCACGTACTGTGGATCTAATGATCTAACATTATGTATTCACATGAACTTGCAGTGCAGTCATTTTTCTCATAGGAGGTCACCTCTGTTTTGCTGGTTTCGATATTGCTTTGTTGAATTATTACAAAAGCTCCCAAACAAGCTCAAATGCGTACTTATATTTAATTCAATTAGGCATTTTAACAGTTTACCACTCTGTCCTGCAGCAATATGTGCAGCTGCTGGCTGCCCTCTGTGTGTGTTTGGGCCATGTTGCTCAGCTGCTGCTCAGTCCACTTCCGGAGCCTGACTGCATCTTCCCCCAGCTCCTTCAGTCCACTGGACGTCCTGCACAACCATCAGAGGATTACTCAGTGTAAATTGCCTTTTCACTGTTACACTATTCCTCAGCCCACTGGACATCCTGCATAGTCAGCATGGCATATTTCACAGTTATGCTGAATTAGAAAATGTTTTTATGTTATACTGAGTTAGAAAATGTTCAATACTGCTGCTTGAAACGTCACAGCAGTGACCACACAGTATGCATTTAAATCAGTATATTTAACAACTATTTTAACTGTCTCAGTGATTTTGGTGCTAGGTGGCTGAATGTGGCACTCTGATCGATTAGCGATTCTTGCTATCTGATTGGGTAGTGCAACCTTGCAATATGATTTGCTGGAAAAATACTGTATTTTTTGTGGCTTGTTAATCTTGTAATCTAACCAGCTTCCTGAATGCTGCACTCTGATTTCTTAGTTGAATCTTGCTATCTTATTGGCTAGCTGTATCTTCCAATCTGTTTGACTAACTGAATTCTGCGCTCTGATTGGCCTTTGTAACTGCACAATCTACTTTTGCAAATAAATGCTGCAGCCCGATTGCTTAGTATTTAGTGTCTTTAACCAGAATTCTCAATCATGGGTACAGATGCTCCTGCAGGGCATGCACACACACACTGAACTCCTTGCTGGGACAATTTTTGTGTAGCAATCCATGTATTCATGGTTTTTAAACTTGAGACCTGGAGAAACAAAATACATGGGGAAAACTCAAGCAGGCTAAGGTCTCAAACCCACAATGATTGGAATTGAGACCCAAATATACAACTACACCACTCTGCTGCTGGCATATAGACAAGTACCCGTCACTGCAGGACAAGTCTAGGGGGTGGACTGGCATCCAAATACAGATTCTCTGTCACACTTCATTTGGTTCAGAGATAACTTGTAGAGACTACTTCAAAGCAAAACTGGAATATAATATCCATAAACAATATTTGTCATAAATGTAAGGTAAATAATGGTATTAAGAATTTGCATACATGTTTATCCAGGGCAGTCCAGAACCCTAATATGTATCCATGGTACCAGGAGTGAGCCCACAGAATGCCCTGCACTGCCACCGCAGCCCTATTAGTGAGACTGTACTTTAACTTTAGTATATATTTATGTTGCCAAGAAGAGAGAGCCGTAAAGATTTGTAAAAAAAAAAAGGTCAGTGATGATTCTGTCTGCATTAGTAATGGAGCCTTTTTATTAGTGGGATTTTGCTAAAAATCCACTTTAGTCTGAACCTGGCAGCTTTCAGTTTGTTAGAAGAGAACATCCATATAAGTTGGAGACGCAGGGCAAAGTCAGGAGGCACTGATCCGGAGTTTGGTCTCCATGGTCGTGCGGCTCCGCACACTGTACAGAATATGGTCCTGACACCATTTATACCCATATAAGATGAGTCATACACCCCCAAGGGAGCCATTTGTACCAAAACAGAGCCGCATAAGCCCCCCATGTTCTTCCCCCCTGCTGAAGTAAATAGTCCTGACAGGCAGACTCGACTGTGCTGGCCCGCGATTGAACCTCTGGGGAGGAATTGCTGCCGCAGATGCTCAGAGAGATAAACTGGCAAAAATGTATGTAGTTTGCCCCTCCCACATTTGGTATTCAAAATTTGCTTATATAGATTTGCACCAGAGCTACAATGCTAACTCGGCTTTGAATAGGCCCAGTAGGTGCTTTAGTTATTTTTTAATACGTGGGGGTGCTCCCTCACCATCATCCAACACAAACACTGTGGGAGGTTAAGAAAGGGGACGTATTTGGGCTGTTCTTCTAGTGAGAGGATGGCATCAGGGCCGGCGTCAGAGCGGCTCTACCGGGCTGGCATCTAACTGACTATGGGGGGGGCACTATCAATCGTGAACTATATTCATATGACACTAGAGTGTGTGGGGAGGCGTGGCGACTCGCTAGGGTGGCAATGCCTTCAAATGCCCCCACTTGACACCAGCACTGGATGGCATAATTATCGGAGTGGGTGTGCCCAAACTTTTGCCTACAATATGCTTTTCTGAGCATACAATGGATAACAACAGTTTTTAAAGAGGCCTGACCAGCAATATGTGTCATTACAAATGCAGCAGAATTCGATATATGTAACTGGATCTACTGCAGTATGTGAAACACTGCTTAGTTAAAAAAAAACATCAACGCATCAAATATGT
>JBBPCX010000040.1:7790225-7825375 GCA_037974365.1 Hydrocynus forskahlii | reverse complement strand
ACTTGAAGTTGAACTATTCAAGTATATTTTCAGTCCAGGTTTTGTGCTAGGAACACCAGCTGATCATTTTTGCTATGCATGTTTGGGGTTTGTATCGTTTATGTCAATGTATGCTTCTGCCTATGTGTCTGTGGAAGTCTAGCTGAAGCTCACTGATACTTCTGGAGTGCTGATCTACCAAGGACTGTTGTCTCTAGTGGCAGTAGAGATTCTTCCTCTCCCGAACCAAGCTCAGGCTGGACTAAAGTGCTTGTACTGTCACAGTGTCGGCTGACCAGTGTGAGTCCCTGATCATGCTGCGGACTCCCCCAAGGACAAAGTGTGCTCTTGACTCGATGCCTCTCTCCTAGTGGCAGTGGGAGAGCTTATGAGCAACAGACAATTCTCCATGCACACGGGAACCCTTTCCAGTGCTCTGTCATCGCCCGTGCTACTAGCACGGACTCTGGACACTTACCACTCCGCCGCGATTGTTTAGCGGAACCTGAATGGGCTGGTGTGGCCCTTGAGCAAGTATACCGGCCGTGTAGCCGTCTTCCCCTCCCCTTAGTTAAGAGTTAAGAGTTAAGAGTTATGCTATAGGTGAAGGTTAGGTGCTGAGTTAAGTGCTAAGCTACATGCTAAGCTAACCGCTAAGCTAAGCTACGTGCTAGCCTTTAGTTTACATTACGTGCTCTACTTTGAGCTCTCCGAGCTTTTCCCTTTTTTTTGCTTTCATTAAAGAAGTTATTTTGAAATAAGTCTCCTGTCAGCTGTCCTCCCACTACGCCCCGACATGACAGGCGCAAACAAATGTGATACTGTTACATGATTGGCTGTTAGCGTATCACTCCCTACGTTGCTAGGTTACCAGAGAGCGAGTGCCTTTGTTAATGCAACCAAACTAGCTTCGCAACCTCTGTTTTCTTCCGACAAAGAATAAAAAATATCGAACGTTTTATCGAACACATTTTTTATTGATATCGATCACGTGTCTATCGCGACACATATCGTTATCGTTTTATCGCCCAGCCCTAGCCTGTGCTATTGGTTTGTCTGCGTATTGGTGAGTTTGTAGCATTTGACACTCACATTCAACCAATTTTATTTTAAATTCAATCATATTTTGCTATTGTGATAATAATGTTGTGATAATCAATTTAAATATGGTATTAAACATAAGATACAATCCCAGAATAATAAAGCACTGTTTAACAAAGGTTTACCTAAAGCTATAATATACTACAAATTAGTACATTGTACTGTTACATGAACCAAAAGCTTTGAACGTTTTATTTATATATACATTTTTGGTAACACCATCCACTAGTTATTACCCGAGGAACAGTTGCTCTGCTGTTTTCCACAGTAATATCCAAGCATCACACTCACACTTTTCTACTTGTCAGTTTGATACAAAATTGAATTTAACTGGTCCTGCTCTACATTTTCATGGCTGCCACAGAGCATAATAGGGTAGTTAATTCTGGCAGAAAGCACTTGCTCATTTTTTCAGTATTTTTTTCTTCAGTCCACATATCAAGGTGTGAACTGTTAAACTGAGGTTTTGAGGGTAAAGGGCCCATACAGGAACAGCATGACTCAGTTTATTTGGTATTACATGATGATATCACTCATATCTTATTCATTGTTCATCAGTTGTTCTGCTTTTCTGACAAAGATAAAGCCTTTAAATGAGTTTCAAACCATGATATCACCCACCTGTTGCCAAGAACTCTTCTTTATCTGAAAACTTGGGGCAGCTGACTCCTATTCTTAAGCTCTTTACTGCCAAGGGTTCAATACCATCCATTCAGAAACTCTAGCCTTCTTACCAAGTCAATTGATCAAGAAATTAATAGCCAATAAGCTGCTTAAAGGATGTGGCATAATGAAATTATATTATGCAAATAAAATGATCTTGAAACAGCAGGAATGATACAAAACATACTTACATGTTTGCTTTTCCACCTCTAATTTTATCCAGGATTGTTAATTTCATGCTGAAGATTTTGATCCTAGACAACAGGAACACAGCGTTACTGTTGTATTAGCATTTTAACTTTAACGCTACTATTACAAGAATGTATTGCAAGTGATTCTGTTTCTATTAGTCACACAGTGCGAAATGGTATGAGAAAAAAATGTTTTGAAATGAGTAACAGTATTCAAAAAGGAAGTGCCCTGGTTTAAACCTGGATTCGTTTGTACGCTGGTTATGTCCAATAACATTGTCCGGTAAATGAATGAGCTGGGAAGTGTTCAATGATCTCTTTCTCCCTCTGGGCATGAGGCCGATAGCCAGAATCGTGCCGCCTTTGGTTCTGCTCCAGCCTGCACTTCAGAGCTGTTTCATTATTCTGTGCATGAGCAGCCTCTCAACAAAGAGCCATCCTGTTACCTGCCCCCATCTTTACACAGCCTTGCACTCTTTTACTGAATCACTGCTGTGTACCTGCGTTTCCTTTCTGTATGGTTCAGAGCCCACCAGTTCATGTTATCCTAGAGTAAACAAACATCACGCAGGGATGGGGGCACCTGTACATATCTGTATATTGAGCTTATGAAACCTTGATTGCTTTATATAAGCATTCTCAGTGGGGATTGACTCTTGGGATCGAGTGGAGGTGGCTGGTCTAGTCTGGCTCTTATAAAGAACATCAGGCTAGCAGTGCTGGGCCAGGCTGACTTTTCCCACTGTGGCTAGAGCTCAGTTCAGAACATTCAGATGGGATCTGATACTGGATCAGTATGCCTTGTTCTATATTCTTTATGATTGCCTATTTGTCTAGAAGAATGGGCTCATTCACTCACTTACAAGCTTCTCTGTCCAGGATTTGAGTGTGTAATGGTTTTTGTCAGTTTGCAAATAGCCACCTGGTGGCCTAGTGGTTAGGGAGCTGCCCCTGTGATCAGAAGGTTGTGAGTTGAATTCCAAGACTGCTGGTGGCACCACTGAGGTACCCTCGCGCAACGTACCGTTCCCATACACTGCCCCCCTGACACCCCATGTTGGTGGCTGCCTGCTGCTTCATTTGGTGAATGGGTTAAATGGAGAGAAAGAATTTCATTTTGTTTACACTCTGTGCTGTGCTGTGGTGTGTTCACCCGTGACTATATGGGGCCACTTCATGTATTTATTAAACCTTGAGATCTGTGATGACAGCTACAAAATTTGCTGACTGATAACATCAGAAGCAATTATTTTATCAGGCTCCAGTAATTTTTTTAAACAGTTTTCCTCAGTATCAGCTGTGAACCAAACAGCACAATAACTCACATCAGTTTTAAATAAAATAATGTACTGCTACTGTAGTGAGCTTCCAAGAATTCGAAGTGATTTTGTTAGTTTCTATTAATTAGCACTCATCATACTGTTATATATTATTGTTATCAGTTCAGCAGCTTATTATGTTATTCTTATAAGTTCGCTTAACATAAACTTGTCATATGTTTGAGCATGTTTTGTGCTGTAGTTTACTAGTTCATTGTACCAATAAAGGTAAACACTGGAACAGTATTATAACAGCATGATAGAGGTGTATTCATCATAACATAAAGCAAGCAACTTAAAAGCAATATTGATACTTGATTGCCTGGGTTTTTCTGTGCTTAAAGTACTTTAAATTGACAATTTGCTGAATAATTTGCACAATTTTCCATTTAACCATGAAGTAGTTGAGTAGTCATGATATGTTTGGTGTCCACATCCATTGCCATCCAAATTAATTTGTCTTTTTCATTTTAGTGCAGAGGGTACAACTAATGTAACTAATAAATACTGGACATTAATAGTCACTCAGATTCTTTCCATAAAATTACTTCCTCAAAACCTGTCTCTGCCTGCTCAAACTGCACGTAGTCTGAGCTATAAAATCAAACAATATATCACTGCAGCAGACAGCCATTTCAGGCAGATCTTGTATCAAAATCATCTGTAGTTATAGCAATCATTGTCACAAGTAACTTATTTTAGATCAGCACTCCTGCTCCTGAAGTAGTCTGTGAAAATAGACCCTGTTTTTGTTTCTTTTATCACTTTTATCAACTGTAATATCAGTCGAACTGTATTTGTGAATGTTTTCAGTGGTTATAAAGAGTTTATAAACATTAAAACAGTTTAGTTTTTTATTATATACTTATTAAACACTTATCTGACCAAATTGATTTTACACTCCACGGCTTAATAAAAATCAGGCTCCTTCGTCTCATCAATTCACTGTACTCTTCCATTCATTATTTTTGGAAAATGCACTGCCCTTATTTATTATAAGAAAAGAGGAGCCGTCAGCCTAAAAGTCATTATGATTAATGGTCGTTTCAGTGAGCATGCAAACGTAGACTACACACACAGCAATGAATAATTAGAGGGTATTAGTTTACAGATTTGAATCAGGAGCTGCAGGCAGTGTTTCTTAAACCTATTCATTAAAATGCCAAATTAAACGTAGTGCAGAGCAGTAGGAATTATTTTCTGAATACGTGTAAAAATGTGTCATAATTCCCCAAATACATCCTCAGTTAGTGTTTTGGCAGTACAGATTAACAGAGTTGTAAGTGAACAGAGGAGGAATACGGAGGAATAAGGAACCGTAGACTACTCACATTACATGTGTAGTGCTAACCCTTTCAAAACATTACTGTCTTGAGTTGGGATGCCACAGTAAGATGTTTTGGCCTCATTCCAATCTTAATATTGAATAGCTGTCAAGAACTGCCCATACAAAGTCCTAATCTTGTGCTTGACATAAAGACACACAATGCACTCTACAGAAACATCATAGTGAAATGAAAACAATTCAGGATTGATACAGTATGTTAGACTGTTCATTTTTTAGTAAAATTTTTATTTTGTGCAGTATGACATATGCTGAACTAGGAATGAGTAATTTAGGGTTTTACTGATACCAATGTTAATACTGATACTGTTGATAGTCTTATTGGTACAACTCCCCATAATAAGATAAGATAACCCTTTATTATAAATATATATAATAAAAAGATCACATGAAGAAGAAGTGTAAAAAAATTGCAAGCTAAATTGTTTTCTCAGTTTCTTGTGTATGTATTGAGGGAAGAGCAATTGCAACAAATGTCTGGTGATGATGTACTCATGTCGCCAACTGAGCCAGTCTACCATCAACCATTTGAAAATGCAGCTATTTTAGAATGCATTAATGTTAACATACTAACACATAAATGCTGGTAGCAGCACCATTTGTCCAGGAACATATCGATATTTTGGGATTGACCTGTCAGATATCAGTGCTTATGTTATACCAGTTCTTTATACTCATCCCTACTGTGAACATATTTTTTTTACATTTGTATTGCACATTTTTTCCAACATAAGTGTTGTACTCCTTTTTCTGTTATTTGAATCCACTTTTCTGGCTGAGTGTGTAATAGATAGATGCTTGAATTTTGACCGTATTTTGTTGAAAGGTGAAACTTGTTGGATGCAGATGTAAGAACCTGTTTTCACCTACAAACAGTGTTACTCTGCAGACATGCCCAAAGAATCGAACTGAGCTTAACCAATATCGATCAATCAGCTCCAATATGATTCTTCCAGATCAGATGTAGACACTCTTAGACTTGAGCTTTGTGTCAGTTGTTGAAACATTAAAGAGAAACATCATGGTTGATCTGTCACACTGACGTTAAATAAGATGGGTTTTTAGTCTCTCTGTTTTATTCTTGTTTCCTGTTCTCTCTGATTTTGTATGGGTTTTCTAAATATAAAACCTTTCAGTGAGGCTTACGGTGGCGGAGCTGAGCACCTCTTGTCTTCAAGGAAATGGAAAGCACAAGCAGGGTGATATTTCACAGAGCAGGGGTGAAAAGAGAGAATAGTGAGTAAAGGGAGTGGGATGCTGATGTGGGGTGCGAAAAAGAGAAGAGGATAAATGAGAGACAGATAGAAAAGTGGGAGAGTTGAAGAGAGGGCAGTGTTACTCTTGATGGAAAGTGAAAGAAAAGCTGCAGGAGGAGGAGGAATGAGGTGAAATGGGGTGTGGGTTACAGAGCTGAAAAGAAAAGTGAGGGGAAGAGCAACAGACGAGGAGTAGAGGTGTCAGGGTAGGGGGCAGGAAACAGAGAGCAGGTGGAGAGGAAGCAGAGTTAAGTAAATAGAGAGTGATGGAGAAGGATGGAGTGATGAAGTGCTGAGTGTTCTCTCCAGACAGATGAA
This sequence comes from Hydrocynus forskahlii, assembly GCA_037974365.1. Lineage (NCBI taxonomy): Eukaryota > Metazoa > Chordata > Actinopteri > Characiformes > Alestidae > Hydrocynus > Hydrocynus forskahlii. The sequence continues at coordinate 7,819,203 of JBBPCX010000040.1, read as the reverse complement.
AGAGTGTCCATCTGATGCCAGAGTCGATTACTCATCTCATTTACCCTGGTGGCTTATAGTGGTGAAACACCTGACTTCACTATGAAGACAGGGTGGCACAGTACACTTACTGGCCAGTTTATTAGAAACACCTACCGCATCCTGTACCTTTAATGTTAGAGCCCTGTAACTCATATTTTTCTGTGCACGGTTGGGGCAAGTGAATGGATGAGATGTGCGAAACCCTTTTCCCACAATAATATGAAAAAAAAAAATACAAAATGTATAGTTACATTTGAAAGGTAAATTTGTGCAGAGAATGTGTTTGTGAATACACTGGTTTGAGAACAGCAACATGAATTCAAAGCCTCAAAAATTCTCGTCAGTCCAGCCCTGCTTCCAACCTGTTACAGCAAGGGACTGTGTGAATGAGGTAAAAACGACAACACCAGTATTTTTCCTCAGTACATGATGTATATTGTAATGAGACACACTCATTAACAAACACATTTAGGATGTTGCATTTCGTATTTATCCTTCACTATTTTTTGAAAGTATTCTGCCCTATTTGTCATATCTCCCAAGGCTGCATTATGCTGTCACAACTCCAAGGCTTCAGGGATAGAGAGAGCGAGCCAGAGGCGCAGATTTCCGTGATACTTAACTTTATTTACAAACCCAAAGAGGGCACGAGGGCCAAAACACAAAGAAAATCAAAACACTAAAGCCAGACAAATAGCACACTGAACTCTAACCGAAGACGGGTGTAAACTGTAGACAGAAATCACGGCTGAATGACGGTGGACCAACACAGGGATACAACACAGGGGAAGCTAAATACACACAGGACTAACACAGGAACCAATAAGAACTGACAATCACTCACCGACCGGTGTACACACACAATGTCAAAATAAAAGTCAAGTCAGGCCAGGGCGGCCTCTAGCGGCTTCGGGTGTTAGATATGCAAATGGGATAAACATACATGTGTGCTGTGAGCATCCTGTCCAGTCATAGCAGTCATTTTATTGAATAAAGGACTTTAAGTTCTTCCTAACAATGTGAATATTTTTGCTCAAAAATAAGATGGGCCGATATTGAGCCAAATCATGTTATTTACAGATGTTACTGTTGCAGGATGCAGCATTATGGTGTCCTACTATGTACATATGGTGACATGGAAGAGCTTGTGTGTGTTGGTTTGTGTATAAGTGAGTGTGTGTATGTGTGTGTGTGTGTGTGTGTATGTGTGTGTTGGTGTGGCATGCGGCCGTCTGCTGTATGGTGTTTTGTCCTACTTTGTGTGTATGTTGACATAGAAGAGCTTATGTTTGTGTGTGTGTGTGTGTGTGTGTGTGTGTGTGAGACATGCGCCCGTCTGCTGTGTGTGTGAGCTGCTGCTGTGTGCCGAGGTGGGATATCTGAGAACTTCAGCAGAGAACCTCCCTCTGACAGCTGGTTGCTAGGTGTCCTGTGCATGCGTATGTGAGTGAGGCGGGCTCCCGCTCAAATAGGAGAGTAAACCAGAGGCAGGCTCAGCAACCCGAGCAGCAGCAGCAGCAGCAGTAGCTGTGTGATCTTGCTTGTGCATGTGGGTGTGTATGTGTGAGTGTGCATGTGAGTAAGGAGTTTCTCTGTGGCTGGATGATCGCGCTCTCTCTCTCCACGGTGGGAAGAAGCCTGACTGTATGTATCCATCTCTCACTTTCCTTCTCTATCATTTTTTTATCTTGCCTCTAGCATGTAAAGGGTCTCTCTGGGCTGAAGCAAAGGTGTACTGTGTCATATATGTGGTTTGGGCAGCTAGAGTTGGTCTATGTGTGGAATTATATCTGATTAAGGTTGTACTAGAGTGAGGAAAATGTTCTCTAATTTGCAGATGTGTATTGTTGCTGTTATTAAAAAAACTCTTTTTTTGTCAATGGTCCATGACAAATTGGCCAATGTTACAAATGTTACAAATTGACTCATATGATAATAAATGTACCAATAGAAATAGTTAAAATTGAACCATTTTGATGAATGAGCCAAGAGGAAAGGTCCAGAGTGTCTTATTTCATGATGAGTGGGCCAGTAGAAGTGATCAAAAAAGACTTATTTTATGATGAATGGGCCAATGGAAATTATCCAGAATTATTTATTTTTTAATGAATGGATCAATAAGAAAGGTCCTCAATTACCATTTTCCTTTTCTCAATATTTAATATTTTAATATTTTGAAGTTATGAGTTTTCTTCTACCATGATGATGGTATGCTGTTCCATTAACTTTTAGTTTGTGCTGTCAACTTTAGAACAGGTGACAGCAGCTTATAATGCATTGCAGTATAATGTGTAATGTTTTACTAATAATATTATAATTCAGTATTGTTGCATTGGTCTGAGCTGATTGATGGGTCACAAATTTGTGGGGTGGGGACTTGATAAGGATGCTGATGCTATTACAACAGAGTGGTGAATGGGGACACAGGAAAGATTGATGTTTAGAGAGAGAGAAACAGGGAAAAAAGACAGAAGAATCCCTGTCATCTATCTTTTGATATACTAAAAAGGTTATTGCTGGCTATTTCTGAAAATGAGCACCGCAAGCATCCGCAATACATGCATTTCCTCAGCCCCCAGCAACAACTCAACCAGACGTGAGCGGAATGGAAGGCTAGGCTTTAAAATGCTCCACCGCAGTGGAGGAGTGTGCACGTGCATGTGGAGCCCCGTATTTGCCATGCGCAGTGAGGGATATGAGTTTTTAAGAGTTATGCATTTTTTTCCTCCCTGAAGTGAGTCTTTATGTTTTTAATGGCCGTTTGCTGTATCATACAACTGAAAGATAATGGAAAAGAGATGCAAATATGGAAAAGTCACCGTGGTGAAATCCCTATAGTTACTCATATACGGACAAAGGAGGGACAAATGGTGCCTGGTTCTTGCACCGATGGCAAATTTGTGTTTGGTTTTTGTGACAAACTGTTAAAAAGTTAAAATGAAGCATTTTGTTTTTATTTTTTGGTCTCTTGTTTGGACCATAGATTCTGGTGGGCGTTTTATTAACATGATCAAGTTTTGTTCTTAAGAAAAAACTAAAAGAATGTTTCCTTACTTTGTAATGTCTGTTAGATTGTCTTTCAGGAATGTTGTGGAACGATTTTGTAATGTAACAGTGGAAATGATTCTAGTTCAATATTTCATATTCTAGTTACATAATTCCAGTTCCTCTACACACATTTGTCCATTCTAAAATTGAGCAATTCATTTCACAGCATATTTTCTCTCAACCCTGAATTGAAATAAGAAGGATATTAATATGCATATGTTCTTATCCGATTAGATATCAAGCATTTAGAATTCAGTGAAAAATATAGAAATCCTTAATTAGGGTCAGTTCACGCACACTTTCACTCCTGTGTTCAGGAGGAAGCTTGTGTGGTGCAGTGTGTGGTTTCTTGGTCCCTTTTTGCTGATGAATCTCAGGCTATGGCTCTTCAGTAAGATGATGTAAGATGATGATGAAGGGTGGTGGAAGCCTCCAACGGAGGGAGAGAGAGAGAGAGAGAGAGAGAGAGAGAGAGAGAGAGAGAGAGAGAGAGAGAGAGAGAGGCAGTGAGAGAGAGACAGAGAGAGAGAGAAAGAGAGAGAGAGAGGCAGAGACAGAGAAAGAGAGGCAGAGAGAGTGAAGAAGAGAGAGACAGAGAGAGAGAGAGAAGGAGAATCTCCCAGGGATTAGATATTGTCAACAGGGATCGAAACCAATAACAGTAAATGAAAAATAGTTTTCACAGAATATAATAGAAAACATTAACTAAACCAGTCTACACTTCTAGAGTGAAAACTTTTATGTATTTACATTGAACCAAGGTTAAACCGTTAATAACATTATCTCTGTGGGTTTTAATTTTATTGATGAAATTCAACAATACATATTTTTGTTATTTTTTAAATATGCCTAATATATACACATTCAAGTGAATTTTATTGACTGCTCTTCTTCTTCAGTCTAACCGTGAACGGCAATGAAAAGATGTTCTTTTCAAAGTAAACTAAATTGACCAGTGTTTTATGTAGAATCCCCATTCCTAAGAAAATGAATGGGAATAAACTAAAAAACATGATTAAAAATACTTGAAGTTTTAGCGCAATTTTCTTCCTGTTTTCAGTTATGATAATGTGAAAAACAGTTCTCATTTTCCATTTATGTTTTTGTTCTCTTTCCATTTGTAGTCTTTATTTTACATAAATTAAAACATTTTGTCATTCTCTGTCTTTAGCGGAGAGTCTGTACAGGCAAGTTTGATTTTTATCCTGAAATGAGTAATGCGTTCGTATGATGAATTGAAGCAGTGTAGGCAAATCTCTCTCTCTCTCATCGCTACTTTGCGTGTTGGGACAATTTGAAAGCCACCTTTAATACTTGTCCTTCAGTCAGATTTGAATGATTCCACCTACTTCTCTTACTTTTCACCTGGATGAGACCTGACAGACTAAATGCTTCTTAGTTGTGTCTCACACAACAGAGGATGGAAAGGTCATCGTTAGTCGGCTGAGATATGAAAGAAAAATGACAGGATTGAAAACCGAAGCCACTTATTGGGACATTCTGGAACATTTTACCTATGATACTGCAGTGCACAGAGGACAGAGGTATGTACAATGAAAGTGTTTGAGGTGTGGACCAAAAATGTTCACACTGTTGTGGCACCAGTGTATTGCAACACACTAGAGCACTTCACAGTGCTCACAGTGGCTGTACATTTCAAGTCCCCCAATTCTACAGTAACACAGTTGGAATATGTTTCATTTTATTGAGGCTATCTTTGTTAAAATTGCAGTTGTGCACCCTGTTATATTCCGGCACGACCGTTATTGTGGTGAGATGTGAGCTGTGTTAATGGCAGGGCATTCTCACTTCTCCCCTTTCAGCCCTCATTTCTCATTAGCAGCTCAACAGAGTCACGGCATTTCACACAGTGTCCTAGTTAATCTGATAACAAAGTTAGAGGGAAACACATTTTATCTGATTATAAAGAAAGAGTCTGGATCTGCAGACCGAGAGAGAGTAAACCATGTCTGAGGACTCGAACAGCATGTTGAGTGTGTTTCTCCCCAGCAGGGTGTGAGCAAGTGACAATAAACAAAAGTCTGCCTTTTTTTCCCATTCATAATTTTTGGCGTTTTTTTGCTTTGGCCATTTTTGGCCAGAATATTTCAGTGGCCAGAATTCCAGTGCATTATATTTTCTACTTTTAAACAGGCTGCTTTCTTTCACTAAGCCTTTAAGACTGGTACATGTAAATGACCTTGGTTTTGATATTTCGACTGTGGCTGAGCTAGTTGTCTTTCGTCCGAGCGCAGTTAACAGCTCGTTGCATGGAAAATGCGGGTGAGCAGCCAATACACACTCAGTAATGCGAGTAACGGTGCAGTCAAAGCTGATAGAAAGGAGTGCTTTATAAGCATTAAATCAACATGAAATATGCAACATTACATATTCAAGACACCACAATTTTCACACTTCACCATTACAGTGTGTTTTTTTCTGACAGCTGATAAATTGGAAAGGAACCCGGTAGAGCCAAGTGGAAAAATACTATCACAACTATGCATGCATCAAACTGTTGACACACTGCAGTGCTCTACATCAAATTAAAAAAGGCAAATCATGCTCTCTTAGAGCATAATTGAGACATTTTGTCATGTAATTCATGAATATCCTTACATTGCTCAAGAATTTTACTATAGCACTTCAAAATAGAATTCAGAATTCTGGCAAAAATGACCTGAAGTGGTTTGGATTCACTGACTTTAATGGGCTTGAAATGTCCACTGTGCAGCTTTATCATCACGAAAATATTACGTCAGACATGGTGTTGGCTGATAGTCAGTATTAAGGGTTGGATCAGGATTGGGGGAAAAAATCTTGATTGAGTGTGTGTGTATGTGTGTGTGTGTGTGCGTGTGTAACCAAGCAGTGAAGTGGGGGAAAGCCATTTCGTCTCTGACTACTCAAGTTTCAGCAGCACCTGACACTCTTATACAGGCTTGACATCTCCCACCAAAAACAAAATCGCAACTCTATTGTTTTTCTTTCGTTCTGTCATTCTTTCTTTCTTTTTTTTTATTGCGGTTGTTCAGTCACGTCTGTTCTCACTCTGGCTCTGCTTTCACCTGTCAGCTCTGCACTTCCTCGTCTTCTCCAAGTTGTAATTCCCATTCCTGCAGTATTTTCTTGCTCTTTTCTAAGGGTTCACCAGTGTTACATCCTTTTTCTGGCACATATGCCACCCCTGCCCCCCTTCTGTTACAGAATTCTTTATGAAGTCCTGTACCCTCCTTGTAAATGTCACCTGCAGTCGTGTGTCTTATTTTCCATGAGTTTCTGTCAATCTGCAGGACATATTGTATCTCACTGTGATTTTGTCCTGATCTCTGCTGTACTCTAGGTCACTGTATCCTTCTCTGTCTCAGCTTCTTACCAGACAGTTTCCTTTCAGTTCAGTTCAGCTTAGTTCAATTTAGTACAGTTCTCTTCAGTTCAATCCAGTTCAGTTATTTGGGGTTAGTTCAGTTATGTTCAGTATCGTTTAGCTCAGTTCAGTTCAGTTCAGTTCAACAAAGTTAAATTCAGTTTAATTCCGTTCTGTTCACTTTGGTTCTGTTCAATTAAGTTCAATTCCGTTGAGCTCAGTTCAGCTGAATGAACAATAACTAATGAGTTTCTGAAGTCCTCCTCAGCTGTATGAATTTCTGGAGATATTCTCACATTAAGTTAGATGAGAAAGATCAAATATATCTTTTTTGACCAACAGGGAATTCCTCATAAAGGAAGAACAGGACGTAACACATCATACTTGGTGTAACAAGCATTAAACCACCTGCAAAATCTGTAGGCTGTCTTTTTACCTTGTAAAGTTCAAAACCCCATAATAGATGAATATCGAAAGTAACCTGGCCACATCAATAGCTGTACTTACCACACGGAGTGTAATATGTATATATTGCAATAACCAATGGTGCATTTTAACTAACGGTGCAGTGACCTGGTGGAGTATTTTTTGGCTTTGTAGTTATGCAGTGGTCAGTCTAACATAGTGGGTGACACAGCTGCCCTCTATGTAGCAAATTAAGGTTTGATTCCGTGCCCAGGCAAGAACCTCCAGCTTTGCCAATAAGACTCCATGGGCAAGACTTTTAGGATTGCATTCACCTACTACTGGATATTGTAAGTCTTCCAAATATTATACAAATGCAAGAGTAGAAAAGTTGGTACAACTTAAAGTGTTTTAACTAGTGCACTTCTTAGTACAACAATCATTATATTAGCCTAACTAAATATTTATTTCAGTGCAGACAACAGAATGTCAGTCAATGTAACCAATTATTATTTTCCAAAAGTTTACAAAATCAATATAAAGGTAGTATTACCTGGGACTGCAACTGTGGAGTATACGTACAATTCAGAATGTTAAAGAACATTCACAGTGTTCACAGTGTTGGACAGACAATATAGGCGTATAGATAAAAGTCTACGGCCCTGACCAAACATTCACTTGCTTTTGCTATTGTTTAATTTGCTGTGCTGTGATGCTAGCAGTTTTACACACACTGTAGTTTAGTGCTTGCCATTATAATTTTCTCTTTGTTGATTAACTTGCTGACAGAGTGGCTGGCTTCAGCTAAACTCGAGTTCCCTTTAGAAAGCTACCACATAATTTTTAATTCAAATGAATGGTTAATGCTGCTTGCACTTGCATTTGCATCTCTGGTAGAACTATGTAAGCAAATTGGATTTTGGGTCCCTGAATGCATTTTTATAACAGGTATCGGTGACTCTGGTGCAATAAGCCTGATGTTTCATTGGACTTTGTTATCATGTTCTGCCAAAGTAAAGCAAATTTAGATCAAGCTTATGTAACAGCGCTAAACGAATTGGATCCTCATTAGCCATTTTCATGGCTCTGCATCTGTCTACCATCAGATGTTTAGATCAACCTGCCAGCCCCTCCTCCCAGTCTGACCATCTGAATCTGTGCCATTGCTGGATTAGCCACACTCACATTTCCATCCAACACCACTGCAAGTCCGTGTTCCCTCTCAGCGCAGCTGGTCATGGCAGGTGGAAAGCAAAGCTGGACACTTATTATATACAAAATGACATATTATAATTATATGGGTGCACATTGTGAAGGGAGTTATTTTGATTATATTGTTAAAACATTAATGTGACATGGGTAAAAACTGGCTTTTTATCATTGACTGATTGTTTGTGTTTGTTTTATTTTTTTCAGTAATCGAGTTTATCAGTTGGTGATTGAGTAATATCAGTAATTACTTGATTGCTAATGCAGTTGATAGTGGCAGCCTTTAATTAGATATTGCAAGCCCTGCCAGTAGAAGTACTGCGAAACACAATATCCCGATAATGATTAATAAGTGATGTATTGTGGTGCTGTACTTGAAAGTGGGTTAGAGATGCCGTCTGGGCCCCTGGGTCAGGGTCGCAGGAGAATTGGAGGGGGTTAATGGGCTGGGACTGATTAAGGCTGGCCAGCCAGAGGTTAATAATAGTCTTGGTTGCCAGGGGCAGGAAAGCTCATTATAGGTGGCTCATCCCTCGTGCCTGTGTGGTGGCTCCCCTGTTCATTGTGCAGGGTGTAAAATAAAGGACAATATGTGTTGAAAATGAGAGTGGAGTGTTATCAACTCTAATGTTATTTTTGTCACCATGTAATCTACAACATGTAAAATTACATGGAGATCTGGTCCTGAAAATGTATAGAAGTAAAGCAGTTCAGTTTGAGCTGTAAAATTTTAGTGTGACTATGCTTGCCAGGAGGTGGCTGTTGCCACACACACTACGACAAACTTTTATAGCTGAAGTGCACAGAAGCTCACTGGACAACGCAGACAAACAATTGAAGACAGTTTTCAAATGGAAGAGGTTTAGCTTAGCAGTACAGTGCAGTTGAGATGGTATTTGAGCTTAATTCTGTTTTCAGCAGCTGTAGACCTTTCACATGATCTTACACCGCAGTGTCAGGACTTCATACATCTATTATGAGGTTTTGAAGGAACAGTGCTCTTAAGGGTCTCCTTCTTTGTCTTCGCTGAATAATGAACTTCATGTACTTTCTCAAGGTAACTTGTGATCGTTTTTAGGGTTTGACCTTGGGGGCTGTCTGCTGGAATAAGCAGGCCTGCTGCTTCAGTACATTTAGTGTTTCCCACATATGGTGCTCTGGCCCCTGTTAAAAGTAATGAGGGGTAAAACTAAGCCTGTTTTAAACGAACCTTCAGTACCAGGGCCTTGGTGGACCTGCTCCTTATTTAGCTTCTTAGTTGTTATGCTACATTGTTTTCATGCCAAGATTTTGGGTCTTATCAAGTCTCATGTCACTTTGAAGTCTTAATGTACATGTTAGTATCTACAGTAAATTACACATTTATATATATCAATAATAATTTGAATTACTATAACTGTGAATACCTTATAACATTTCCATGTAAGTCATATTGACTGAGTATTAGAGGCATGGTTCATTGAAAAATCCAATGTACACAATTTTCCCAGTTTCCATAATGTAGTAGATTGACCGATATAATACCAATACATGGTGTCTGAAGTTTACTTCTTTAGTTTCGCATTGGATATTGTTGCTGTCGGGCCGAAACCTCTTATGTCCAAAATGGCTATTTTTCAGGAAACCCAAAAAACGATGTATATTCTAAATAAATCAATACTGTGTCATCAAAATTGGTATAACTATTTTCAACACTTTTCATTGGTTAATAATTTCTAAATTTTACAGACCGACGTGGAGACTGACCAAAAGTATTGATTTATGAAAAAAAAAACAACAAAGACCAAAAGTGAAGTTACAAGGTTTGTGGAATTGTGCAAATTTGATTTTTAAATGAATAATCCCTTGATTTTGAATTTGAGAACCAGAATTTACACAGAAACTGAAGTTCCACCTCGCTTTGAGTATAGGTGCCAAGGTTTTATTTGATTTTTAAAGTTTGCTTTGTTTTGCCTGGAAGCTACAGAACTAATATAATGAACGCCTATGCTAAAAGCGTTGTGGCTAACCATTCCTTTAAAGAGATTTTTCTAAACACTGTCACTGTCGTGTGACTTTTTGGTTAAACAGGCTGTTCAGGATGCAGATAAAGTCCAGGCATAAACTGAAAAGGATGAAAATCCTTTGGAGCGAAATTAATCCCCATTGTCAGTGTGACAAAATGTCACAAACCTAGTAGTGTATGGTAAATCTGACACTGAGAAGGATCCAGCATTTGCTTACATGATCAGCTTGGTGTTTTGACAACAGTGGCATGCATGGGTCCATTTAATCGTATTCTTTTTTAAAATCCTGCAGTCCTAAGAAACATCCAAGCATAGGATGATGTTCAGTCAGTGCTGAGTGAATGCCAGCTCATTATAAAAATTACATCAACAGTTTGGGAGTCCGAAAGAGAATAGTGTTTGCTTTCTTAATGACCATTCCTCTGGTGATTCCAGCGTTTCATTGTGCATTCATTGTATTAATGGCATGCCTGTTGAGTTTTTGTGTGTGTGTTGCTGTCAAGGCTGGTTGAGGCAACGGCTTTTGAACACTGTAAACCAAAGATACAAATGTTCTCAGCTTTGTTTTCACTTTGAACAGTTCTGATCTCCAGCAGTACTTTTTTCAACTGGAAAGCTGTGTTTAGTACTTTAAGGGACAAAAGAGGCACAATGGGAACATGGCGCTGATGATTGCCTCACAGCTTTGAAGGAAAGATCTGACCATATTCCCGTTTACATCATCTGAGTGGGAGAGCCACAACAAGACTCTTCAAATTCCCCTTTTAATGCACATAGATTTTTAAGGTGTAACATTATTTGCTTCTTAAGCGTGTTCTTTACAGTCTTTCCCTGTAAAAGGAACTGTGTAGGCGTTACGGCTGCATGATGACAGTGGCATATCCCAGAGGAAATTGCTTATGTTATGACTGCAAAGACACACATGGACACAGAACAATCTAAAATTGTCTGAATAAATCTAAATAAAAAAACTCAATATGAAAATACACTATGCTATATACACAAATGCTGTGTGAATAAATACTATAGAAAAGTTAAAATAGTATTAGCATTCATTGGCTAATTTAGATTAGACAATGAATGATACAGAGTGTACTTAGCACACACTGGACACATAAAGCACATCTGCAGGGGATTTAGTTTATATGGGACAGAGCTATGGCAGAAAGGATAGTTGATAAAAGTCCAGCCTAATGCTGATTCTTCCAACATTCTGTCTCTCTCCACTCCAGGAGAGGAGTGGAGAGAGACAGAATCCCTAATGTAGAAAAATAGACTAGCATTGTACTGCTAGATTCAGAATGTCTTATAAACATGGACTTACATTTGCAATGGCGGTTGTGTGAATAACCCAAATTGTAATAATTAAAGGGACGGAAATCTCTGTTTATGAGTTTGTGAACGTAAATGCTATTACATGAGCATGAGATGGCCTTACATCTTCATCATTAAATGTGAACTCTCTAGTTCCTCTCGGGTGTAAATGAACCGCTTGTTTAGGTGGTGCTTGGAAATAGTGCGATTGTGAGCTATTTAAATGAGATGGGCACTGATTTGAGAAATCAGCCAGTTGCATTGCTCACCAGGAGAGAAGTGCTTTGTTCATTTTGGTTTTCAGTTTTAATTAAACGCAGCTACAGCTTTAACTAATGCATGGCTGTTTTTCATATTCAACGTGACTAATAGCTACTTTAATCTTTTTGCAGGCCTCTTATTTACCTTAAAAACAGCTGCGTTATTAGAATGCAGCACTATATATACACCTAAGATTGCAGCGGCTCCTGTAGGATCCTCTTTACATGTCACTTTGATTTCATTTAAAAGATGGGTGAGAGTGAATGTGTGATCAGGATCCTGCCGTCTGAACAATCAGCAGCCATGTCAAGTGCTTGATTGATCACTGGATTGAAGTGGGTAGGCCATTTGTGCTGTGCTTTGATCGAATAGTGAACCAGCGAATGGGATCAGATCAAAGATGCAAATGAAAGGTGTAGACAGTAATGAACAAAGGGAGCATGCTGCTTGGAGCATGCTGCTTATGTGTACTCATGTCATCTGAGAGCTATTTTAGTACTATATCTATAGTACTGCTGGAATAATGATTAAATTAAAATAAAACTTTAGATTAAATATACCTTTAATATCATCATTTGGTTTGATTCTTCTGTTTTTTGGATGGAGCTTCCTCCCCTATAGACAAACACAATCATAACCATCTTTCTTACCTGTGCAGCTCGCCCTGAAAGCTGAAATTGAATGCTTACTCCAATCAATACTTAATTTCTACTTAAAGGTTTTACTACTACCCTACATATTACTGGCTAAGATGATGCAAAAGTGGGATAGTTTGGTAGACATGGATTAAATCTTGTCTAGTCTAGTGCCAGTGGTGTGTCACCATTAAAATATTATTTAGTCTGAGTTTAGGCTTAGGGGTAGTCTAGCTCTAGTAAACCAATTTAACCCAAATCCTTCAGCTTCTTTTGTTAGGTGCATGCCTTCATTCTTTTATGCTTTGCTTAGCACAGCTGTGAAGAAAGCGGTGAGAACTTTGTGCAAGAATGAGCTCACCTACTTTCATATTGTTTTTATTTGTGCTTAAAGTTCTCCCAAGCCTTCACCTTTCTCTTCCAACATTATTAGCAGGGGCTGGTGCCCCCCCTGTTTATCATCTCCCACTTTCTTCTTCCCCTTGCCTCATCTATTCTTTGTTGTCTTATCTTTCTCCTCATTACTGCCCTATTGTTTTAGGATCTTTTATATTCTCTATTGATTAGATGTCCTGTAGGACTCCATGGTAAGCTCTATTCAGAGAGCTTTATCTCCATCCATCATAATAAGACACACTCACAGAGGAGCTCAACTGAATACATCAACCTAATGACATAGACATACACACACACACACACACACACACACACACATGCACACATAGACACACACACACACACACACACACACACACATGCACACATACACACACACACACACACACACAGTTATACACAGCACACGACTAAGTGAGCATTTCATCAGAGCTCTGTGTGTCTGCGTTGAGGGATTTCAGTGGCTTACTTTGTTTAAGGCAGCCTTAAAAATGAAGGTTACTGAATGGTTACTGGCTTGGATGAATGGTTTTAGGAAAAGCATTAATAGGTATGGAACCGCTATATTGTGTGAATACTCTCTACGGGTCTTAAGGTTCATCCATTTGAAGGTTCTTTTATTTATTTCAAAGAATGTTCTTGTTGTAGGCACTGCTGAATTAAAGCTCCCGTGCTCTAACATTTCCTTGTTTTATTACGATATGTGTGCAGTTTTACTTGCCAGAAAGTCATAAGTTATTTTAATGTTTAGTCTTTACCTATTTTTAGTAATTAGAATTAAACAGGCTGCTTTTGCTACTGTCCCTTTAAGACTGATGCGTAAATGGGCTCTGTTCTGATCGATTGGCCTCATGCTCCTACTATTGCGATGTGTTGACATCACAAAAATGCACAGGCTGTATTTGCAGTGGTTTCCATGTATTGGGGAGTGAATGCTTTGTTTTAAACTTAAAAAGTACTTATGTACTACATACAAGTCATTTTGTTGTACAATTTGGATTGGGAGCGTAGAGTTTGTAATCATTTTAAATCAGTAGTTGTTCACATAACTTAATGCATATGTGGTTTTTAACAAGATCTTTTCAGGGGTGCGTAATATGCACACTTTCCCTGTGTGACTGAATTCTTAAAATTCCTGTCACGAGCTTGTGCTCAGCAATGCATGGCCAAAGCTCTGCCTCCTTATACTCATTCTGATAGGAAACCGTCCCAACCTCATTACCCTGTTTCTGTAGATCGAGTCAAGTGTGAATGGGGGTATGTGTAAGAGTAATTGAAATACTGGCCAGTATTGTGTGAATTCATGTACATTTTCTATTTTATATTTAATTATCATTTAATCTTGGTCAGCAGAAAATAGTATTCGCTTGTACGGAAGATTCTCAGTGTTTTTTTGTGCATTTCACACACTGTATTTAATCCACTACGCTAATTATTCTTTCTGTAAAGGAATATACAGTGAGTCAGTGTTCTTTTATTCAATCTGGTTATATCCACTCTCAGAAAAGTGTATTGTGGTGTAATGTGAAATAATTTATGATGAGGACGATATATATTGTCATGTTTTCCTTGTCTGTGTTAGCATTTATCTGTCCAGTCAGGGGGACAGTTAGTATGTCATAATCTTTGATTTGCGCGAAGCTACCTATTCTCAGGGCCTTATTGTGTGCCACTTTAGTAGCAATGGATCTCATGCACCTGTGTTTTTCTTATTTACCGTATCTCACTTTTCTTTTCACAATAGAAAAGTGTAGTATTTAAGATTTTTCCATTAAGATGTTGGTCAGTAGCCACTGTATATTTTGCCATGCAGGTCGGACTCTTGTATATCACTTTGTAGGAACCTCATAAAATGACATTGTGCTTTTTGCTGCTGCATCTACAGAACCAGCTGGAAACAAAACACAGCCTTGCAACTCTTCATGCGTATATTCCGCCAATGGATCAAATTGTTGTGTCTAGCTTGCCCTCATTGCCAAACAAGTCCGTTTTGTCTATGGGGAAACAATAAGCTGCCAATCAAAGCTGTTAAACACTTATAAAGTCACAAGAAAAGGCACAAAAACTCACACTGGGAATTCAGTGTTGTTTTAGAAGGAATAGAGAGTTCAGACATTTGCTAATGATGTTAAATTAATCAGTTAAGTCATCATTAAATGCATTGCATGCTTATGCTCTGCATAATCTTATGTTAAAAAGGAGGGAGGAATCCCTACTTAAAGTGCAATTTAGTCCAAAACTAGGCTTAATTTTAAAATACGTCCCTTAAAACAAGGCAAATCTCCAGTGCACATCTGCTGTAAGGAGAACCATGAGCTAATTGCCTCAGGGCAATCTCTCACTGCCCTTTTTGTAAAGAGAGCAGGCCCTGCAAAAGCATTAATTGGATGACAGATTGTTTTTGGAGTTTAATATCTTTCTTACTGTCATTAAACCTTGGGGAAGTTGACACACTCATAATGTGGTAATTAATCTAGCAAAAGTTCCTTCTGAGCAGACTGAACCTCATTAAAATCTTATCCTAGTTCCAGACTAAAAAGGGGCATGTTCTTGATGACCAATTAATGTTGGGATACGGTTCTTCAAACCTAGAGAGTTCTTCACTTGGAAGAGAAGATCTAGTCAAAGCAGAGGTTTTTTTTGTTTTGTGTCAGTAATGCAGGAATGTGACTCATCAGTACCAAGGCCATAAATAAGTGAAAAATACACAAAAAAAGTTATTAGCATACTTTGCTTAAAGGATTCATGTCCTACAAATTAATTATTAGACTGAATTAATTCAGTTGAACACTTTTGTTTAATCAACATTTTAATTGCCGTTGTGAATGAGGGGCAGAGACATTGCCTCCAGTTCATTGATTTCCTCTCCTTGTTCTGGCTGAGTATTCCGGAGCTTCTTTTGGTGTGTTCTCTGCTCCCAGTCCAATTTATTACCTCATTAGTACGCCCTTTTGAGTGATTGTGTTATAAAAGGGAAAATGCTAACTAGAAGACTAGGGCTGTTAAAAAGATTGAATTCTAGGGTGATATGGATTTTACAGTTGTGTGCTACATCACTGAAAAAAACAGCATTTAAAACTGCATGATTTTGTAATGATTTTGAAAGGTTTACGAAAACGAATTATAGCAAAGAATAGCAAAAAAGTATGTGTAAGATTTCTAGTGCTGTAAGTACTTGTATTAATTAACTGTAAGATTTGGAAAACTATGTAATTCCCTATATGTTGTTGTTCTTGTTGTTTATGTTGTTCTTGTTGTACTTGTTGTTTTTGTTGTTTTTCTTCTTATTATTATTGCTATTATTATTATTAGATGAACTTTGGCTGAAATGTGCACCCAGTTTTTGGCTAAAATGACTGGTTAAGTAGTCTTTAGACAGATGCTTTTATTAAGTTGAGTAGAATCGCAAAGAGTATAAGAAAAGAAATTATACACAAGCGGCCAGGGGCGTGTCGACGGGGGGGCTGGGGGGGCAAGGCCCACCCACACAGGATGTTCTGGTCACACCTCTGCAAGTGGCAATTTATTTTTTTTGTCCAGGTGGTGGGAAAAAAAATCACATGTTCTAAATTCAATTCATATTGGTCACCCTTAGGCGGTAATCCGGGAATGGAAAGCACTGTCCTAGAGGAAGCTTCATGTTGATTTGGGTGCCAGTGCTCTTTGAAAAATCAGAGCTTCTACAATATCTCTATTCAGTCTGTCACCACTCAGGGTGCCACTTTGATTATCTGCTCTATGATCACAACATGGCATGGGATTGCATAAGTGTCTGAAAGCAGGCCTCTGCTGCTTCGTTTATACCAGACTGAGGGCATCTTGACCCTTACTGAGCTTTTCTCCCAACCCAGCCCATCCCATTTCACAGAAATAAGATGGAGCCCATCAACTGCGGCAGGGTGATGGAGAGTAGGCAGAAGGTGGATTAGAGCTTTCCTGCCGCTCAGAGTTCTGGGTAGGCGTCGGCCTCCGTCTTGCTCTGGTGCTGAAACACCCCCGTATGTTCCATATAATTGCACAAAAGGCAGCCAGAGCCAAGCTGGTTCAGTGAAGCACACATTTTTTCATGCTTCTTTTTTGCAGCAGCCCAGTCTGCTTCCACTTGGCAAAGGTTATATTGGGTAAAGTATTACAGGAGAGACATTAGATGCCATAAGGTGGATTACCTCGCGACCTCCATGCTTTTGTATTATCAGATGAGGTGTGGTAATGTTTTTGACATGCGGCACTGGAACATCCTGGATGTGTGAGTGTGAAATTAGAGACGATGGACCTACAAGCATCAGCTACATCACTAGATGGCCTGCATTCAATTCGTCAGCAGTCCCAGAATGGTCACGGAGCCTGACTGTAAGCGCTAAATTGCCTTTTCACAGCTGAGCTTTGTCATGTAATCTGATGTACATTTTTATCTTCCTCTGCAGAGCAGCTGCAGTGAGTCAGTCTCATGCCACAATATTTTTCCTCATTCAGATGGCATCCAGCACAAACGGATGCACATATTGCCAGAAGCTGACTGGGGATCTGTGAAAGGGTGCCAGTGCCCAAAAGGAAAAGCCAACTCTTGTCACATCCTGTCAGTGCAGTATGCATGCAGTAGCACTGACATAAAAGTAATAGGTGAACCCTCTGTTCGTGTAGGTTCTGTGCTGAGGTGCTGAGGTGTATCGATACATTTGGGCAGATATAATTTACATATCTACTTAGAGCAGTGTTCTAGGAAATGAATATTTTACAGAAGTGCGAGCTAGTGGCTGATCTCCATGTGTTATGTTCCACTGAACGCCACAGAAAATGCTTCCTGCCCCCCAATTATTACGGGTTTAAAAAACTATCATTGTGTGGAAGACAATGCACATAATTTTTGCTATGATGTGCAATATCATATGTGGTTCTCTAAATGGTGCTAAATCACTTAATTACTTGCAATATCCTATGTGCAATAGTCTTCATGTGCAATATTACTACTTGGTCAATACTTTCATTATTTAATAGTTCTTAATTACTTCTGATCTACTAATAATGCAATAATCCACTCAGCTGCATTACTTACTTATAGATTAATATTATACAACGCATTTCTGTATGTAGCATAGTGTATTCATATTGTGGTTGCTTTCTTTCTACAGATTTTTATTTACATTTTATTTAGACTTATTTTATTTTATTTACATTATTCTTGTGTGTCTGTGTCTTGTGTCTCTCTGTGTCTGTGTGTTGCGGCAGTCATCACATATGCAATTTCCTCCGGGATCAGTAAAGTTTTCTGATTCTGATTCTGATACTAATGGATTTGCACTGTTGGGTCTATACCTACTACAGATGTACTATTGGTACTGCATGACTTTCCCTATATTGAGGAATGGTTCATTTTCACTATTTGTTTTCTTTTCAGATTAGAAGACAAATACACAGGGGCTTCCAAGTGACAGCAGTCTAAGCATTGGCCTTATTAACAGGAGTTTACGAATTTGATTAAAAAAATATGTGTTGTGAAGGGAAAAAGGAGATATTTTTTATTACTTTGTTGGTATTTTTCAGCAATCGGCTTGTGGAGAAAATGTTTTGTGTTCTAGTTTTATCAGCAAGACCGTGACCTAAAAAATGTAAAAAGGTTAAACATTTGAGTGACGTTGAGTGGTCACACCACAACAAGAAGATAGAAGTGTATTATAAGAAAAACGTCTAACTGATAAACTGATAAAACTTGCTTGCCAATTAAAAACCCTTTTAAAAAGCTGTCTACAAAAAACTACTGTATGTGGGGCAGGGCACATGTTTTGTGTAGATGATTTGATTTGGGAAGACTGACCTGCAACAATCCATAATGGAGGAACTGATGTGGTGGTTAATGATATTGCTGTTGATGGCATGTGTCGACCGAACTTCCTCGCATTTTCTAAATGACGGATGAGCCCCCATTCTCAGCTGAAGAGCTGAGAAACAAATTTAGTGCATTGGTGATGTTCTCTGTAAATGGGCCTGTGTGTGGGGAAAGTCACAGGATAGACTCATCGATAATCATTCTAATTTTTTTAAAGATTGAGCTAATTAAATAGGGCAAATAAGGCTTTGAGAGTCAATTTGCTCTTAACTTTAATAGTAATCAATTGACAAATAATCGTTCATGAAAAGGAGATGGGTTTTGATCCAACACTGAGTGTATTTAGTGGCAAAAATATCTCTCAAGTAATCCGTCGAGTGTACGTGATACGTATAGGTTTGTATGTTTATGATCAGGAGATTGACTCAGTTTAATGGCATTCATGTATGACTGTAAGTGTGACCCTGCTATTTCTATGAAATATTGACTTCACTATCAAAGTCTAATCCTCACCATGTGTGTCTGATTTCTGGGGATCTCTAAAAAAGAGTTATTAATATTCATTATGCTGTAAGAGATTACAGAAGTGTTAAAATTCTAGTGAGAGTCTGATGGTGCACAAATGAAGAAAATTCAACACCACTGTCACCATAGTTTTTAGTTATGGACTGAAATACATCAGTTTCTCTACATTTTTACTCCCTTTACCCCCTTCAAAGGACCACCAGTTAGATGAGGTATTATTTGGAATTATTATTCGTTTGTGTGTGTGTGTGGGGGGGGTGTATGGGTGTGTATTAGCTTGCTTATTGATTTCAGTAAATGACCTTGTAATGTGGTAAGACTCTTGCCTGTTTTCCCTCTTCCCACTTGGATGGGGAATTGAATCTTCCTCTGCTGTGTGCAGAGTACTAGTGTTATCTACTGTAATAATAATAATAATAAGAAGAATGATAATAATAATACATATACTATGTACATACACACACACACACACACACACACACACACATATATATATATCGCACCATTCATAGATTTAATATGCCGCTGACAGTTTGTCTAATTAAAAGGAGGGGTGCTGTAACTAATGTGATCCTTATAATGTATCTAATGTATGCTTGTATTTGTGTGTGGAAAAAGGGGTGTCACACTGGCAAACCACCATCGCGTTTTACAGTGACACCTACACAAACACAATACGTCTCCTGTCACCTGAAGTAGGTGGAAATATACAAATCCAGCATGGGTATCCAAATCAGTTTATGATGTTTGGGTTTCTCCAAACATTATTGCCTGGTTCATCAGAGGATTGCACACAAGTGTGCCATGCAAAACATCTACCAGCCTTTTAAGGATTACCTCTCTCAGTAAAATACTGCTGATCACTGTTGCTATCTTAGTAAATAATCCAGAATATTTTATCTTTTGCTGAGTCTTTGCTACAACTAATAAAGGTGAGACTAAAGTCTAAATGAAATAGGTTTGTTCTAAGCATGAAAAAGTAGTTTTGGCTGGGACAAATGTTATGAGGCTGTTTTAATGAACTGGGAGGATTTTCCAGTTGAACACAGAGACAGACCCTCAGTCAAAAAATTGATATATAAGGTTTTGTTCTGATAGTCGTCATACCACAATGCACACATTATAATTACTAGTATTGTGACAATCTGTACATGTGTTTTCTACAAAGTCTCTTTGATAATACCGATAAGTAGTTCGACCTTGTATCACCTGATACTGCTTCATTTCTCTCTTTCCATACTTGAGTCACTGTATCATCTAGCCATGATGTGGAATGTCCTATTCACTGTTCATCATATTCGTGCAATGAGTTATGCTCCAGGAGGTGAAACTCTATCACTACCATCTCTTATTCATGAGAGCTGAATTCCTCATCATCAACATGCTTATTATACAAAGTTACTCACAGCATGGACAATAAGCCTAAACTGTTCCCTCGAGAAGCATAGAGTAAAAATAAAAGTCTCTGTTGAGTTTGTGGGTTGCCTGAAAAGAGCTCCAAAGGTTAGGTTTTAGGTGTATAATTATATGCTTTGGATATTAGCCACGACTTTGCAGGCAGGGTCTTACAAACATCCATTAACACAGAAATCATCTGTCTGTCACCTCACTGGAGTCTTTAGAAATATTTGAATGGTCATGGAAGCCAAAACGTACAGCTTCTGCAACAAGACTCTTCATCATTTAATATTTATCACATCTGTACTATTCATGAGGCCCATGATGGTGTGTGTGTGTGTGTGCTGAAGTTCATCTCCTGAAGCTGATGGAAGGCTGGATCTCTGCAGCGGGTTACACTCAGTGATTTAAGCTTGTTAGGTGGTGAACTTGTTCTCTTCTATTAGGAACCATTAGCTGATCTTAACTCGCTAGTTAAATACACTTGTGATGCAGTTCGGGAGTTAATTTGACTCAATAAACCATTCATGCTGGATGATTAGATAGAGGAGAAGGACACCTGCGATGAGACAAAGTGCCTGCCATGGCTCTAAACCTGTTTTATTGATTAAAATTTTGTAGTAGTTACTCTAACATGTTTTAATGTGCTCCTGTCTTTCCACACGCTGTCGAAGGTGTTTCTTCCAACACCATTTTAATTGAAATCTAATACCATAGATAAGTTTGGGTGGGCAGTCGCTAGCATTGGCCCCAAAACATCAGTGCAGTCTTCATTACTTCAGCATAAAACATAGTGCTGGTTAATGTCAACTTATTTTGAGTTTGTAAGACAAACAACGTCCTTGGTTCACTGCAGGTTATCTTTTACTTTTAAGGTCCCACAGAAACCTCTTTAATACCACCAGGTGTTCAAAACGTTTGTCTTGTTCAATACCAAATTCATATTAAGTTCAAGAACAGGCATTATATCAAGAAGTCATATAAGCCTCGGTGACCAAAATGTTTGCTTATTCAAAAACCTGCCCTGATGATTGGCTGTCTAAATCACATGATATGAATCTTTCAAGCAAGTTAAAGTAGCCAATACCCCTTTTACATTGTTTTTAAATTCTGATATTGCTGGATATGTCATATATATCACGATTTTTTTTACAATAGATATAGGCACGAGGTGTTCTATATCTTACAGACTTTGTTATCCAGGAATCAATATCAAAGCCAGTGTATTTTGAACCCAGGCCTAGTAAAGCATAATTGTTGTAGTGGGATCCATTTCTAGTGACTTGTTGATCTTTGAGATGATCTTTTGTGATCTTTCATCTGTGTTAATACATATCACCTAATAAGAGGTGAGAATGTAAGAAGGTGATGACCTTAAAAGGAGAATAAGGGAGAAGAAGCTGAATCGTCTGTCAGAGATTCAGAGACTGTCAAGAGATTGCTCATTGTCTCGGCATTGGACTTTTTCTGAAAGGATAAGGGATGTCACAGCAGTGGATTGAGTTATGAGGAGAGCTAAGGCTTGCCAAGGCTAGACTGACTGATGATGCAGTATTTGTGACAACGTCTGCTCCAACTCTCACTAACTAAAATATGAAGGAGCTTTTGGCAGGATATTAGTAGGCCCTAGTGTTTAAATGGGCCTTTAGGGATACACATTTAAAATTTCTTAATGATAACCAAGATTTACCACTGATGCCCATATCTATATTTATATATGGCTTATTTATGCATTTTAAAACAATTTCCAACTCTAATCCATAGGTGAATTGCAGCATAAGAGGTTAAAACTCCAGCTGCAGTAACAACAGTAGGGCAATATAATTGGATTCTTGCCGAAGGACTGTTGATATAGCAGTGGTGCTCTTGCCTAAATTATTAGTTATGATTATTGACTGTTATTTTTATTTGGGGCTGAAAATAATTAAATGTTTCAGTATTTTGGTAAATGACAATATAATGTGCATCACTATTACTGATTGTGGGGGAGCTTAGATATAGCATGAACAGACTTTATTTCTTTATTTTTTGCACAATGATTTCTGCAACATTTTGAATGTGAAAGAATGTGAAAAGACCCCTCAAGTTGTTTTCATCCACTATTATTTTTTATTGTATATCCATAAAATTAAGACACGTAAAAGAGACCGCTTAGCTGCCCTTTCATGATAAAAAAAATCGTACCACCTAAATATTAAGAATAGAAAGCAAATATTATGCCAGTATATATGCTTTCTACATGTTTAGATAGTTTTCCTATTTTAAAATAACCTACTCAACTCCTTTCTATGTTTCTTGCAGTTGGTTGTTAGTCAAAACCTCACGTTTTCAAGTTTGTGAGCTCGAGGACTGATTGTAGCTTGAGTATCTAAACATGGGTTAAGAGAGAAAGTTTCCTCTGACATGTGAGAATGCCTGAGGGCACAATTGCATTCCAAATGTCTGCTTTCTTTTTAGAAGAAATAAACAACAGCATTCAAATGACACCTGGGGGCTCTTTTGGGTTATTGGCGAAGAACTTGTCAACAGAAGTGTCTCTGGCAGAGAAAGGAGAGAAACTTTCATTTATTCACTCATGAAGTCATAAAATGAAATAAAAATGTGAGATGTGAAGTTGACGTGTCAAAGAGTCTGCCTCCTTTCCTCCCTCCCTCTTTCTCTCTCTCTCTTGCTGTCTGTTTTCCTTTCTATGCCATATTTTTTTCTTTCTATTCCACTTTCTCATTCTTATATGTAATGGTGTGTGTGTGTGTGTGTGTATGGTTTGTAGACACCAAGCCAAGCCACCACTGATTTACCCCAGCAGTGCTGTGAGCAGCGCTTTGCTGCAACAGCATTTACTGGCTCATTGTTGTGTAACCGCATGACCCCCAGTCACACACACACACACACACACATACACACATGTCTACTCCGATTACACACTCCCTGACCGCAGACTTTATGCTGCGGTTATTTGAATTTAAAGATGGATGAGACTGATGTAAGAGGCCAAACAGACCTCTTAAATAAAGCTTTCTGTTTTTTGTTAAACCTCAGGCATTTGTTAATTAACACCTTGAGGACTCAGATAATGCAGCACACTACAACAGCTTGAAGGTTTATCCAAATTCTCGGACTATAGAGTGCGACCAGAAGGAGTAAAGGCACTGTCTGGATCAGGTCTTTCAGAGCACAACAAATGGATTTTCAATTGGAAATAGCCTTTATACAGAGCTTAATCCCAAGTTGTGCCATGCAGACTACCCCTTGTAGTAAGGGAACGGGAATAAAAGCGTCTGCTAAATGCCGTAAATGTAAATGATGCAGAGGATGGAAGGAAATGGAGATAGTTCATCTGGTGTGGCAACCCCTAATTGGGAGCAGACGAAAGTAGAAGAAGAAGCTTGATAGGCCTAAGTTTCTCCACAAGGGAAGTTATTAGCAGTCATGTTTTTGTCTCAATGCAACAGAGGAAACTCACACCAGCAGGATCTTGTTGATGTATGTATGGTTGCATTTCTCTAAACAGCTCACTAGTTAGCTCAGAGACTGACTTTAGACACTACTCTAGTAATATTGAGATAGACTTTACTGAGGGTTTTACTGTAAAACAGCATAGACAGTAAAGATTCTCATCAATGTATGTTACAAGCTTCAAAAACTCCAAATGTCCATGTTTAAGTAGAGCTGACCTTAAGTCCAGATTCTTTAGTTGATTGTCAAAATAATTGATAGATTACTGGAGTACTCAGATGTATTGATTGTATCGACCCTACTCATTACCAATATACATTTATTTATTTTTATTACAATGAAATAAGTTAATGAAGGTAATGATTAATCATTTAAAATATTGTACAGAATGTAATATTGAATTGTCATGTGGCATATCCCAATTACAGTTTGTAGTAGAATGATAAGATATTAAAAATATATAGATAACATATTGTATCCTGCATTAATTTTAACATGGTTGTGAACACAGCGATAAAATGACAAGTGTTTAGTTTATGTGCAGAGTATAACATATTGTTCAGTGCTTCCTTCAACCAATTTATTCTTCTAACCCGTTTTAAGTTTATTTGGATCATAACCTTTATGTAAATGCTGTTCTCCTCTGTGGGCGTGTCAGTGGGGACACACATCACTGCAGCAATCAAACCCTCAAACATGCTGTCTTAGCTTTCTTGCTCTGAATGTAGATGCGTGATGTCCTTGCCTGGGGTGACAATTCTCCAGTAGTCTCAGTGCGCCACATTTACACATTTTTTGCTAAAGTTTCTTCAGTTCATTATTCAGTAAGGAATTGGTTTGTGTTGGGATGCAGGGGCATATGCATCTCTCTGTATGGTGGATAAAGATGAGCCCTGGAGATGTCACAATCAATGCTTCTCAGACCCGTGGGCTTGTAGATGCGACAGTAGTGCCTGGCCTGTATGTAGATTTCTACACACAGGTTGCTTGTAGCAGGAAATGTGCTTGCACTTTAAGGTGCTTTCTAGGAATACATTGTGAAACCATAATATGCCATAATATGGTTGTCTGAGTATCGTAGATATCTTATTTACTTCTTAGGAGCAATCATAGCGTTTCTGTGAAAAATTACACACCACCTTTGCATGGTCTGAAGAAACTGGATAAACTGCATAGCAACAGTTAGTAGTTCATGAGTTGTCAGCACATTATGCCTTTACTGTTTGTTTTTCTGCCTCCTGTTTCTTCTTTTATTCTCACACAGTTTTTGCATTTTGTACATCTCGTTGGTTTGGTTTTGAAAGTGGTGAGTATATGTAGAGTGTGTTGGAAGACTGATGGTGCGTTTGGAAGGTGGGGGATATTGTTCATGGGGCTTGCTAATGACAAAAAAAGTGGTCCCCAGTGTAATTAAGAGTTATGATTTTATGGCTTGTGAAAAGGTCTTTATAATATCATAAAGTACTATAATATTTGTTTTCTTATCAAAACATTTATTTTACTACTAATATTATTATTATTATTATTATTTAACTATTTCTTCATTGTTCCCTCAGGAACCCATTGTTAAGATAAAGCGAGCCACAGTTAGGAGTTCAATTGGGACTTTATTAACCTTGGTTGTGTTGGCAGTTTATGTCAAACAACCAGGAATGTGATGCTTGTTATAACAGACACTGAGCTTCATGGACATGTTCACAAATGTAGATGTATTTTTTCTGTAACAAAGAGTAAAAATGTTTCCCCCTCCTAGTTCTATATAAGGCATGACAGTTCATTATAGCTATTTTTAGAGGTAAAGATAAGTGTTGAACCATGTAGATGTCTAGTTATTATCTTAATTTTGCTGTACTTTTTAAAAGTAGTTACACAAATTCGCAATTATTGATACAGTCATGTAATAAGTTACATTTACATTACACAGTTTACATGTTATGCTGACTGGTTTGCATCTGCACATTGGATTATATTGCATTGTTTAAGTTTTGATATCATGTACACACCAAAAACTTTTAATCAAATGAACATTAGACAACTACTGACCTACTTAAAAACGCAAATACGGAATAAATGAACTTGCAACATAATCTCTCCATTTGTTTCAATGTGCTAGGAGTGAGAAATAATTAATGTAAAATTACTACATGGTTTTATTTTCACTGGGGATAACTGTGACCTCTAAGGATTAAGCAGCTGATCTGGTATCTTATGAGGTTCTGGTTACATCTTGGACTCTGTGGTCACAGACACACACTCTGTCTCCTTAACAGGGCATCAACATCGTGGGACCGAGTAATGCAGACGTGCCTGCCCCTGTTCACCACGGGATGTACCAGCTGGACGTTGTACTGAAGAAAGGGAATAATCTGGCCATCCGGGACAGAGGAGGTGGGCAGGCTCCTACTTGCTTTTCTGGGAAAATTGCTTTAAAACATACTTTGCAGCTCAACACTTTCTTATTCTTATTTTTATTTTAATGATCATGACCTAGATTGTGGTGTACTACTGTTTTCCCTTGAGATCTCTTTATAATGATTTTATGGTTTCATGTACCAAAAACAGATCAGAGGTCCACAACCACCGTGCCGCGGTCCGTGAGTCCTTCGGTACCGGGCCGCTCAGAAAGACAGAATAAAATATATTTGATTGATTATCAGAGTCTGAAAGATCTTTCATTTTGAAAAAAAAAAACAAAAAACGCTAGTCTTGGTCACGTCATACCATACATCAAAAAGTTAGCCCACAGGCTAGCAAAAATAGGTAAAAAACAAACGCACTTTGCTGTTAGTTGTATCGATTCCGGTCCATGGAAATATTGTTTTACATGAAGCTGGTCCGTGGCACAAAAAAGGTTGGGGGTCACTGATATAGATGACCATTTTCCAAAATTACTACTGTGCTTTTGGTACTGATGCAAGCAATAGATCTGATTGGCTTTCTTCATTCAGTAAGCAGTTTAACTGGATCCCAAACTGGATGCTGTTTTTGGCCCTGCTGTTGCAGCTTATTGTTGCTCTCCCCCTGAGTTCACTGAACAGTGCACAATGAAGACAGTGCCAGTCTGAATAAATCGAATAGCCAGGAACATATACTATCTCCACTGTATCTTACATTGCCCAGATTCATTTACATCTCTCTAGACAGGCAGAAGGGTGTATATGGATGACTTGTACATTTCACCCCTCATCTCAATACTGGTCTGAGCAGCTATTGAGTCATGCAGGAAGTATGTGTGAAAGAGCGCATTTCAGGGAGTGTCTGTGTCAGAGCCAGAGGGATTGTTTTGGCTGCTGGACAGTTAAAGAGCTCATTAGGGCCAAAATGGGATGCTACAGCAGACCTATCCAGATACACTCTGCACACTCATGTATAGTTAAATAATGAGTAGAAGAGTGAGCTGACCTGCATTTATTCACGAGACACTAGGGAGTCAAGGAAAAAAAAAATCTGCAAAAAAGCATCTAGACAATCATTTGTTTCAATTGAGCTGATTCTTGGCTTATATGAAATATTCATTTATTCCTTGAATAAAAAAAAAAACCTGAGGCAAATATTTCCCCAATGTAAACATTTAATCTCCACAGCCTTGCATAATTTATCCTTGTCTACATCAGTAGCAGCTTTATTTCCAGCAATGTTTTTTGCAAGGCCTGTGTTAGCATTTAAGAGGAGCGTTCCAACACCCTGAGCTGTTTTATTAGTGTATTATGGAGATGGACACTTTTATTAGTGTCCATCTCCATAACTATCCACATCCTTGGTAAAGATAGGTAAAAAGATAATGAAAATGTTTTTAAGTTTAATTAACTCAGTATTACACTGAAAATCTAAGCTGTGAATTTACCTTACATATGTTTTTTTTTTTTTTAAACAATGTGAATAAATGTTCAGTGTGTTATCAGCCAATAGATGTATCAACAAAAACAAAAAGTGAGGTATTGTGGTGAGCTTGGGTTTCGTTATCGTTGTTATTTGTTAAAAATGTAAATGAATTGTTGTTGTTCTGTTTTTTTGCACTTATCTGTGTTGTGACTGGGGTTAGATGGATGGGGTGGGGCGTGTGTGAGAGTGTGTGTGTGCGTGTGCGTGTGGTTGCAGAGTGAGTGAGAGAGCAGGAGAGAGAAGTGAGGCTGATCCAGGTTTCTAGCGGCGTGAGTTGTGGCCAAAACAGCAACTCGATTGTGCAGGAATATCAATAACAGAAACTGCTTGAGTTCAGTCTGGTGTCTGTTTATCTGGTGGGTCACTACAGTATATTTCTATCTATATGTTTTCTTGCACAAAATAATAGTTGGTGACAACAAAGATAAATCTATGTATATTCGTGCCCTTTTTTTTTAGATATAATAAATGTGTCAGCAGATTTGAGAAATCGTGTTATTAAAGAAGAAGAGTAGATTAAAAGGCAGCCTTTTGCCTTAACATTAAATTGATGCATTATGTCTGCCACCCCAGCCCATTAGCTGTGTTAAGTCAGGTCAAATAGAATGAGTGACAGTGGAAGAGCTGCTACATTTTTGGCTGTCCTCATTGCTGAAGCTTAGCCGTAGCCCACCTGAGCCTGTCCTGACCTGGATATGACTCATCTCTGGCTGCCTGCATGAGGGCTCATTTTCTGCCAGAACACGACTGAAGCTGCCAGCCCGCTCGTCTCCAGCACTGCCATAGTATTGGTGGAAATATAAACTGCTCCTCATTCTGTCTTTCCATTTTCCTCTCTAGCTGTCAGAAGAAGACAAGAATTGCTTCAAGTGTTGTGATTTGAAACCATATATGAAACCACACCATGGTTGGTGTGGTCATATGACATCATGGCATGAAGAGTTCAGGTGAAACAATAGAAAAGCATTCTAAAAAGACCATGAGACTTTCCATAACATTAATTGTCTGTTATATTTCTGAGTGTTGAAAGAAGTAAGGCCATGGCCACCTCTTATGCTATTGTTGTTGTTGTTGCCTTCAGTACACAAAACCCACTCTGTTCTCCTGTCTAGAGAGGTGAACGTGGTGTACAGTTTCAGAGGTTTTCACACTGACAGAGAGAGAGAGAGAGAGAGAGAGAGAGAGAGCGAGAGAGAGAGAGAGAGAGAGAGAGAGAGAGAGAGAGAGAGAG
>JBBPCX010000040.1:7691583-7784615 GCA_037974365.1 Hydrocynus forskahlii | reverse complement strand
TTATATATTTGAGTGTGTATGTGTGTGTCATAACATGAACAGTAACAAAGTATATGTTGTTATATCAGTGATGTTGTGTCAGTCCATAAAATGTGTATCCTTGTACTGGGCTAAAAAACTGAATACTGTCATCTATAGAGGACTGCGATGTCGTGACTTGCTGGTTGAGAGGGAGCGCACACACCAGTGTAGAAAGCATCAAACGAACACACACTCTTCAGTTCCCTGTAAGATTCATGCAGCACAGGGTAACCTACAAGTAGTGAATGTCCTCAGATGATTGAGGTTTAGAAATCTTGCTGCAAATTATCATTGTATCATAAAAATGCCCCCCATCTTCTTCTATTAGATATATTTCTTTAAATATGGAAGAGCAGTTCACACACATTTAAGTCTGTTACAGTTGCCCAGAAGTGTGAAACTGAGGTGTTCCTCAAGCAGCCTCTGAGTGAGCTGTAACTAAAAGTGGAGTCAGAGTAACCAAGTTCTCCAATCTGTTGCTGGATCTGTCCTCTGAATTTTACAGAATTAGACTTCCATTGAAGTGAGTGCATAAAATTGTACTTTTACTAAAGAAACAATTACAAATCACAGCAGTAATTTACTGTAAATTTATGTTTTGTTTTGTTTTTTGCAAAACTGGCTAATGCTAATGCATGGTAATGCTTATGTCTTGTAGTGGAATTACTGGTGAACAATTGATGGTGAATCAGTTTTATGGATTGAATTGATATGAAGCAGAAATCATTTCAGTACATACATAGTATGAAAGATGAACGAAGAAACAATGCCAAACTGCATCCTGATCCACAGCTGGACTTCTTGAGCAAAAGAGACAGCACTCTAAAACGATCAAATAAATATAAGGTCTATTTTTACAGTTATTTCTTTCAGTAATTTATTGTCTGCTTGATTGTTTTGAAAACATTGCTAATACTAATGTGTTCTGATGCTAAAATATTGTGAATATCAAAACAGAAAAAGCTGAATGGATTGCTGTTTGCATTTTTTATACGATCCATGCCTCACACTCCATTCATATTTTCAGTCCAGAACAGCTTGGTATGGTACGACTTTAGATCTATAGTCTCTGCGGTGGAAGAGCTTGTGGCGCATGGACTTTAATTTCATGCTGTTCAGCCTGCAGGATGGACGATGGCTCTTTGCTCTGTAGGGTGTGGGTGTGAGCTGCTCTGCGGTGCATGCCAGCCATGTGTGCATTGATTTTGGAGGAAGAGAGGAAATAGTCCTATTCTCTGACCCTGAAGACACACTAAAATTCACCCAACCGACATATTGACTGAACTTTCAATGGCTAATAGATCTGTCGGAGCCTTACTGCTGTGCGCCCTATGAATCTTGCTTTGTGGAACAAATCTCAGCTTCAAGCACTAGACAGATTTCAAGCAACTGAGATGTTTGAGGGGAAAACCCTCGTCTTGCCTGGCCACACATTAATCAACTTAATGGTAAAGCTATGGCCTCGCTACCCGCTTGCCTTCACCACGCATAACTCTGAGTGACGTCCCTGTCATACTCTTCTCCTGCAGACCGTTGTCATGGGCAGTGAGATCTAATGTGTAGCACATCTCCAGGCTTCTGTTAGTTATGATGCCTTGCTTTGTCTTTCTCTCATGCATATCTCCTGAGAACAAGCACAAGCATTCTATTACAATTGGCTATAATAATACATTTCTTGGATACACTAATGTTTTTGGAATTGTTACATACAATAACTTGCAACAAATATGTAAATATTATAAACCAAGGATGGCCAAAGTGTGACCCTCAGGCCGAAGTTTGTCCACAAGAAAGCTGACCAACTCCAGTTCTGTCTGCTAAGGAGAGAACATGTATTTTTATACAAAGCTTTGTTTTTTTTTGTTTTTAATTTAGAGGAAAGAGTCTTTGTCTTGCATGTGAAGAAACCACTGGAGCAGTTAAAGAATGCCATTTCTTCACATATAATAATGCTGATAGGTAGCTGTTAGTCTTTTTGGCCCTGTCTCACTGCAAACATTACACTTTGGTCCCCCGAAACAAAAAGTTTGGGCAAAAAAGTTTGTTATAGACTATGCATCAAAAGGTGGATCGTTGATTATTCTCACACTCCACTTCTCAGGTCCTTGCACTGGCTCTCAGTTCGATATGTAATTGATTTCAAAGCATTACTCATCGTGTACAAATCTCTCAGTGGTTTGGGCCCTAAATACTTCTCTCATATGTTTGAAGTATGTATTCCTGGTAGGTCTCTTAGATCTGCAGGAGCTGGTCAGCTAGCGGTGAAAAGAGCGGAAACAAACCATGGTGAAATGGCATTTAGCCATTAAGCTGTCCGCCGCTGGAACAAACTTCCAATCAATATCAGATCTTTCCCAACTGTAATCAGCTTTAAAAATCTACAAGAATCTGCACTATCCTGCTCTGCCTTCTTTTGAATATCTGCACTTCTCTTGCAAATTTATTTTATTAAAATTCTATACATTCTTCAGTTTTTTTTAATGATTATTTATGTTTCCTGATTTATTCAAAAATATATTCTTTTACTGTAAATCACATTGAATGACCTTTGTGTATCATAATGGGCTACATGACTAAACTTGACTTGACAATGTTTCTGAGATTTTGGGAATAGTAAAATGATTAAATTATATATATTGTACTGCAATTATCCATTTACTGCCATTCCTTTTTATTTATCTGCCTTGAGATTGCATTACCACATTTGAAATATGATATGTAGCTACCAGATAAAGATGAACTGGGAAAAAAGGAGGAATTCTTTACTCTTAAGATTATTCTTGTTGAATAGCTTTCCCAGTCACTTTATAATCATCTATAGCAATCTTCATCCATCTGAAAAATCTCCAATTTTCTTTCTTTTTTACACATTTCTACTGATTACCTTTCTCCAAATTATTTGGAGCCTGTAAGTTTTTACTATAAGAATATGTTTGTTCATTTATCTGCATCAAGATTGATATTATATAATTTAAAACATTAATTCCAAACTTTTTAAAGGTGAATCCAGACTTTTGACCAGTAGTGTGTGTGCGTGCGTGTCTGCGCACGTGTGTGTGTGTGTGTGTGTGTGTGTGTCAGTCATTGAGATTTAAAAGCTGTGAGCCACAAGGCTCAGATTGTGAACCAGAGAGGTGATGTTGTAAGATAAGCTCTCCCACATGCATATGATTGTATTCAATTGACTGTGGAGTGTAAAATCTGATCCCAGATCAAATTGTTGTTTGGCATCTTTACAGCTGTTTCTGCCTGCTTGTTACAATGTGAATGGGAGTGAATCGTTGGTGAGTGAAGGTGGGAGGTTGATGTGATTTCGTGTCTCTGCAGTGTTGGCGGTAAGGGCATTTATGGGGAAAGCTTGACTAAATTAGATGCTGAGTCACATTGGGCCACCTAGCAGTTGTTTCCATGGCCATCACATTTACACACATACTACTGTTAGATTCCCTGCAGTTTGCTTTTAAAGAATCTCACTTTAATGTATTTTGTTGTTGGTCAAATTTAAAATGAGAGACTTCAGAATAATAGCTTTTTTATTCAGTGTCAGGTTGTTACAAAAATATTTGTTTATGTATTAGATGTCAAAAAGGACAAAGGTATTGCAGGGGGCCAGCCTGGGGCTGAGCTGGCCATACCGACCAACGGGGAGGGGTAGTACTGCCACTGCCATGTCGGGTAGAAGAAGAAGACGAAGGCCACCGCCCTCCCGCAATCAGCCTGCATGGCCTGCACCTGTGAACGGTCCTTTATAACCAGTGTCACAGCCTGACTCAGTGCTGAATCTTTGTGTTCACTAGCACAAGACTTGAGCTGGTAACCTTGGTATTGCAATATTTCTCTAGCGGTTTCCTTAATACTTAAAGCTTTCCTCGTGCCACATTCCTGTTCTTTATCTTTCCCTCCTCTCTCTAAACCGAGCCTGGTGGTTTGCCAGGCCCAGCGCTGTTTGGGTGGGGATTGTTTTTAGTTCCTCCCGTGGAGTGGCCAGTTTCCCTCCTGACAGTTTCAGTTTCTTAATTCAGTTCTTATTTTCTGAATAGTACGCCATCTGAGGTGTTCTGACGCGTCTATGTTCAGGCTTGCCGCGAGGAAGCGCATGCTCTAGCTTTACGTAGCACGAGTTTCACTCGTCGCTGGAAAGAATCCTGTGAGGTAGACTTGAAGCAATTTCAGGCTTTGTTCAGTTTGTTCAGTGATTCAGTTCTCTGCTCTGCAGTTGGGTCCATTGTTTCGGTTGGCACTCAGATTTAGCCTCCTGATTACAAGTATGTTGCCTAGCAAACAAAATGTAATATCGCGGGCCAGCTTGTAGCCTGAATTATTTCTGTATGTTTGTTCAGTTTTAAAGATAATTGTAAATATGGAAACTTGTTGAACATTTCCAAGCTGTTTCACTACCACTGAAATACTTTTAGTAAGAGTGATGTTTTGATACAAAAGTTGGTATGTACTTGTTGGTACTTAGTTGTCCAATCATTCTAAATTTCCAAAGATTACTAAATTTGCCACAGATTAATATATGATACAATAAAACACATTGTACCATATGCAGTGTGCTTATAAAATCTCACATAAAGTAATGTTGACTGTATACAGAATACAATAAAAATGCTTCAATAGGCCCATATGCTACATGTTTTACCTTTGTTGTCCCCTTTTAGGTGGGTTATTCACAACAAAATTAGTCATATTTCATTTCACACAATCATTTTTCAGCATGTCTATATCCATGAGAGTTAAGCAGGGTGGTTTTGTTGCTATTTTAAAATTGACCTATGTCAATTATTTCTGTTGTGATTGGCTGTCCTGTACTATCCAGGCTGAAACGCTGTTTACAATTTTAACGCGAATGAATGGTGTTGATATATAAGCTTATTGTTTTCCATGACATCATGAACAAAAATGGGTTGTTTTTGAAATGGGTTGTTTTTACAGCTTAAATTCCAATAATGTACCACCTGGACTGGGGAGAAAACCATACATTTTAAAACATTAACTGTAACATTGCATACTGCAGTAAAGTCTTTGATTTAAAAAATAGAGCGTCAAAAACAGTATTTATCAAAGGATGAACGTGTATGAATGCCATACTGGCCTACATCTGGTCCAAAGGATGCAGCTTTCTTTTACAACTAGACCTGCAGCCCCCTGCAGACCTCTTAGTTGTATCTGCCCCTTTAAAAGTGTCTGCCTTATTAATTAACTGTAGCAGCAAAGTGCGTCATGATGCTGATGTGGAGGAGCAGGTTTGATGTACTGCTCTAATTGCATTATACACTTGGCTCGGTGTGTGTACAGTGCCTGTGCAGACAGTGTTATGGTAAGCATAGTGGAAAAGGAGAGAAGAGTCTTGTCTTGAAGGGGGATTCCCTCTAGATACTGAAGTGTAATTACAGTTCTCACTGACATATGCACACACCACCCCACAACACATACCAGCTAGCACACTCATTTATTGCTTACTGTGGCCTGTCCGCCCCTCTGCATGTGACTGCACAGACCTTGGGGTTATTGCAGAGCTCATGAAACGTGATCTGAATCTAAATCTGTAGACGTTGATTATCTGTCTAACAAACAATGCTTTGAGTCTCCCAGTACTGACGTTCGTCTTGGCCTTGAAGGTTCCCTCTGAGAGTTTAATCCAATAGAAAAGACATACCTGCCACTGTCTATTGGAGAGGATGCAGTGAGGACCAATTGAAGTGGAGGAATCTGCACCGATAATTCCCTTTCTGGACCTAATGGCACTTCCTTTGAAACTGTGCTTTTGTTTATGTTGGTTTAAAGGGTTAGTGGTTGTGCTTGTGCTGAAGTATCTTGTACAAGGGCTGCACGATGTGGGCTAAGCACCTGTATTGGGTCCCTTCATCTGATTTTCTTTGTCATTGGGAAATAGATACCTTTGGCGTTCAACAACACTTCACTAAGAGCAAGTATTCATAAGCCTATGTTTCATACTTGAGCCTTTCATGACTACTGATGTAAACCTACATGAAAGTGTATGCAGGATTATTCCAGCATGCATCATCTGTCATAAAGGCTGCTTTAGTCAATCTTGACATCATTCACCTCAGAAAATGACACTTGTTTTCTTTTGAACTAACAACATAAAGTATGACCTTTGGGGTAGAAAGTCCTTAGTGTTACCTTGCTATTTGCTTTTTTGTCATATGCCTAGAGTTTTTCCAGTCCTCTGTTTGAATATTCTGACTTCTTAATGACTTGCAAATTACTCTCTGATTATATCCATCCATTCATCTTATTGTTGGCAATTCTCTTCCTCTGTTTCTTCCAACTGCACTTAGCATAATTGTCTTTTCTAGTCAACTGGCTCTTCTCCCAAAACAAGACAGCTTAAGCTTGTTTTTCAAAGCTTTGACTCAGTGATGAGACTTGATTTTTTCAAGAATTGGTGGGTAACATAATAATTTGATGTAAAATTTGCCAACTTATTACCCCAGGTACTTCGTTTTTTGTGCTATAAGAACAAAAATAACTGCCATTCTAGTGTGTTTGTAAGTTTATACAGCACCGTCCTGTGTATGCTGAGCTCATACATTGTTATATATGGTTTAGGATCACTGTTGGGGGCATTTTCCACCATTGATCTGCCAGCAGTCCTTTCGGTGTGTTAATATGTACTGTGACTCAATGATATATTGTGGTTATATGTCCTAAAATAATTAACCTTTTGGATTTTGTTGAATGTCTTGATTAATTTGATTAATCAAAACACCCACAGAAACATTAATTTGTCTGTATCAGTATCACAAGGCCAAATCTCTATCAATTTTTTATGTTTTTTTATTTTTTGTTTAAGGCTAAAGGTGTTTCAGATTTGTGAGTTGATAGGTTTTTTTCATTAATAAACGTACATAAGGAAATTTAGTAATTTTTTAATTGTAGTTCATAATGTCATATAGCCCTGAAAGGGCCCTGGCAGTGGACATAAAGGTTAGTCGTGACTGCATGGTTGAGGTGAACAGGTGGTGGAAATTCTGGGTATTGCAGCTGAGATCTTGATCAGATGACAGATGCAGATACACTACAGGTGTAAAAGTTGTTGTGGAAGCTGAGTGCCATCTTCTGGCCAACATGGGATATGAAAATTGAAAATGTGCTTGAAGGAAAACAGCACTGCTTCATCCAGGTGTCAAAGCACAAGAGTTACCAGTTAATGGTTGGAGGCTGGGGGGTGTGAGGGAGGGGTCGGAAAGGGTCGTTTCAGCCCTCTCTTCTACCTTGTAATGATGAACATTATGCATGCTCTTTCACTATATAGCAGTTGCTATTTGGTAGTGCTGTTGTATTTTATTTAGAATCAAAAAATGTTATTGATCCCAGATGATTGTTTGTGTTATGACTGCACAGACACATAGACACAAAGACAAAGTACAGTGTAAAGTATAAAGTCTAAATAAATCCATTAAAACTTACTTAAACAGTGCAATACTAATGACACAAATGTTGGATAGGTGTATGTTATTGCATATAGTGAAGATTAGTATATGAGTAATATTGACGTAACCATTCACATGGTAATGTGTTGCACATAATGAAATGATTTAGCACCCATTTAGTAAACATCACATGATACTGCTCATGGTAAACATTTAGCACATAATAAGATATTGCACATAATGCTAATGTTTTACCACCCGATAAGAAAACTGCATGATATTACACATGGTAGACTATTGCACATAATAGTAAGATAATAATGCATGTAGTGATACACATGATAGTGATTTAGATCCAATAAGAAATTGCACAACAAGGTAGCATTAGGCTATTGTACAGATTATTGTGTGGATGTGTGACAGAGGGAGGAGTTGGTCTGATGAGTCTGATGTCGGTGGGAAGGAAGAATTTTCTTTGCCATTCAGTGGAGCCCTTTAAGCTGGTGAGTCTATGGCTAAAAGTGCTTCTCAGTTCTGCCACCACAGTGTGGAGTGGGTGATCAGCCTTGTCCATGACGGACTGAAGTCTAGACAATGTTCTCCTTTCAGCCACACTTCCAACACTGTCCAGTACCTCACCCACCACTGAGCTGCTTTCTTGATAAGTTTGTTGAGTCTCTTTTGTCTGCCACTTTCATGCTGCCACCTCATCACACCACAGCTTCGAAAATGGCACTGCCCACTAAAGACTCATAAAACATCCACAACATGGTGTTACAGGCTCTAAAAGATTGGAGTCTATGTTGGAAGTCCAGCCTACATTTACTCCTCTTGTATGTGGCCAGAGAGGTCTTAGACCTGTCCAGCTTGTTGTCAGTGTGTACACCCAGGTATTTGTGACCCAGTTATTTCCACATCCACCCCCAAATGGGCAGGGGAGTGACAGGAGAGTGTGATCTTCCCAGGTCCACCACCACTTTTTTGGTCTTGTTGACGTTGAGCTGCAGCTGATTCAGCTCACACCAGTCCACAAACCTGTCCACAGCCATCCTGTACTCTTTAACTTATACGTCATGATTTGTGATGTGAGATTACAATTTATAGAAAGGAGGTGGACAATGTAGTATTAACATTATTGTGGTCAATTTTGTCACATTATATAACAATGCTTTTCTTAGCATGTCTGAGCATGGATATTGTCCGCACCTAAAGAAAACTGACCAACTGCATGTTTTGTTAAGCACAGTATGTGAAACACTAAATAAAAATGTTGTGCATAGTATTTTATGAATGTGTTTTAAGAAAAAAAACATGAAAATGCCTTGTGCCTTGTGATAATACATTTTTTGGCATATTGCCACCCTTATTTACAAGCTCCATAAAAAGTGACCTTATAGAGAGTATAGGCATGTAAGTCACTTTTCTCTGATATGGACCTCGGTCAGCTCCCTTGTGGCTTCATGAAGCTTTTTTCCAACTCCAGCTGTAACGTGACCCAATTAGATCTTGCATATGGAGTCACGTGACCCAAGTCTGCATGCAAAACAGCACCTCCCTGTGTGACCTCCGTCTGTGCCATCAACTGAAGAAGAAAGGCTGAGAGAGAGAGAGAGAGACAGCGAGAGAGATATATTGAATGAGAAATAAGAGATGAGAGAGAATGGGAAAGTGGACTTCACTGAAAGCCCCATATAATGAAAAACACATATAATGAAAAACACATTTTCAAAATAAAATATTTTCAAAAGTAAACATCTGCTGTAATGAACAGTGTTCAGAACTTTCCATTCACTCCCCACTCCTTATGGTCCATATTTGGAAATGAAAAGCTTATTTTGAATAAATTGTTTTTGTACTGTCACATTTGTAGGAGTGTTTTTTAATTCAGAGTGGCTGGAAAATGGTCATGTAGAAATAAATGATGCTGGTTTTTAGTGCATAATCAAATATGAGTGGACCTCAGCTGAAAAAATGAAATGAAATACAAGAAAATATGGATAGAAGATGGCCCTTTCAACACTGAATAGCTGAATGAATCTGCATTGCTCAAATTAGCTGAGTTTTTTCCAATAATGAAAACAGCAAAGGAAAATTTTGTATGCTAAACACCTGTACATGATATGCCTGCCAGAATCCAAGGACTAAATACTGTGCCTTGTCTGAAATAAATGTGACACCACAATTCATGCTGCTGTATATAGTACTATATAGGACTACGCCCTCTGGCCAAATGAGTCATTATGGATCTTTGTCCCATGTTGCTTTCTTATGTATTTTTTCTAGGCACCAGTGACCCCTATGTGAAGTTTAAGATAGCAGGAAAAGAGGTGTTCCGCAGCAAGACCATCCATAAGAATTTAAACCCGGTATGGGATGAAAAAGTCAGCCTTTTAGTAGATAACCTAAGAGAACCACTGTATGTAAAGGTAAGATATGAGTCAAAGCAAATTGTATGAATTAAAAGTTCATGATATATTGACAAATTACTTGCAGATAAACCAGTGTCTAGACTAGACATGAGCATCTGCTGGATATATAACTGTTTACAATACGTATGTCATATTTAACTGCACTATATGGACAAAAGGATTGGGTCACTTGCCCATTACAAAAGCAGGGACTTTAATGATATTGCATTCAAATACATAGACTTTAATATGGAGTTGGCCCCCCCTGTGCAGCTGCACCAGCTTCCACTCTTCTTTGAATGCTTTCCACACGAATTTGGCGTTTCTGTGGGAATTTGTGTTCATTCATTCTGTAGAGCATTTTTGAGCTCAGGCACTGATGTTAGATAAGAAGGCCTGGCTTGCAATCTCCGTTCCAGTTCAACTCAAAGATGTTCAGGACTCTGTGTGGGCCAGTCAAGTTCTTCCACACCGAACTTCTCCAGCCATGTCTTTATGGAGCTTGCTTTGTGCACTGGGGCACAGTCATGCAGGAATAGAAAAGGTTTTCCTCCAAACTGTGTCTGGAAAGCTGGAAGCATGGTGTTGTCCAAAATGTCTTTGTATGCTTGATTTTCTACACCTATGGCAGTGGGTGTGATTGAAACACCTGAATTCAATAATTAGGATGTGTGTCTCTATACTTTTGTCCATAAAGTGTGTATATGGCAAAGCACAATGAATTAGTCTGTCCTATGTCCACAGTGTTTGGTGTGAAATACTGATATCAGGTATCTGCACAGGCCACAACAAAGTCTGATCAAAAAATGCTTTATTGTTTCTGTACTGGTGCTTTTCTTATGTGAATTGTTTATTTCTTAAATTATTAATGATTTGCTGCCTTTTTCAGATCTGCTCTTTGTCTTTGTTTCTTTCTGTTTTGCTCCATGCAGGTCTTTGACTATGACTTTGGGTTGCAGGATGACTTTATGGGCTCTGCATATCTTTATCTGGAGTCCCTGGAGCATCGCAGGTGTTTTCAGGCCTTGTGACAATCCATTTCTGCATTTTTGCAACAGTTCTTACTCCTGTTTTGTCATTTATATAAAAATATAGTAGTTACACATCATATCTACAGTTATAGATTTAAGGAAAGAACATACTGAACTTGTGCAAATGAGTCCCTCGTACATGAATGTGCAAGAAATCAATGGGAATAACTGCCTTGTTTATAATAGTTCATTTATCATTATAATTTAAATGCTAAGGCAGTGTGCATGCTCTCTTTGTGTGTGAGAGCTGTTATTTTGTTGAAACATGTTTAGGACTCTGGATGTGACACTA
Source organism: Hydrocynus forskahlii (assembly GCA_037974365.1). Taxonomy (NCBI): domain Eukaryota; kingdom Metazoa; phylum Chordata; class Actinopteri; order Characiformes; family Alestidae; genus Hydrocynus; species Hydrocynus forskahlii. The sequence continues at coordinate 7,773,463 of JBBPCX010000040.1, read as the reverse complement.
GACCTGAAGGACCCTCACTACCCTGACCATGATCTGGGCTCACTGGAGCTGGTGGTCACGCTCACTCCTAAAGAAGGGGACTTAAGGGAAACTGTAAGTGCTCTTCTCTGTTATCATACCCATATTCATTCCTTTTCCCTTTCTTCCTGATGATTGGACCCTGACCTGTGTGTCTCTGAGGTTCTAAGGTCTTTTTGTTTGGAAGTACTGCTGTATTGCCCCCTCCAGATGCAGTGTAAAATACTTGTCGGTCTGTTTTTATTCTAGTCTTCTCAGTTAGCTATTTTTTAGAGGATACACTGAGTCTTTAGGTACATCTGTCTTGTACATGCACTCATTGATCATTTTATCAGATACGCCTACCATACAGGTGCACTTTATAGGCCTACAGCTTCAGTTTTTCTGTCCCCACTTTACACCACTCATCAAAGTCAACGTGTAGTGGACCATCACTGTCTATAAAGTCTTAGAGCAGTTGCCCATTTTCAATACAGCAGTGATAACCAACATGGCAATATGAAGTTTTTGAACTCATAGTTTGTTTCCCTTGGTCTGTTCCAAAGGAGAAAGTGATGTTGCATTTCAGTCCTGATTTATTTGAACACAAACCAAGAGCAACAAAGGCAGCAAGTATGAAGTAATGATCAGATTTATCAACCTGGGTTTCTGTTGTACAGTTAAAATTCAGTTCCCCAGTGGCCCAAAGATCTAAGGTTCTGCCCTGTCATGCTGAGTTTGAATATATCGGCTAGGTCCTAACAGTGCCTGCTGGTAGAAACTGTGCATTAAGGACTAGCAGAATATTAGAGAATGCGAAACATATATATTTCAGGAAAGAGCATGAACTAACTTAGTGCACAAGGTAGTGGTTATTAACAAAAATGGATGAATTGGGTCACATAAAGGCAGGCAAGAGGCATGAGTACGCCAACAAGGTAGGGATTATTAATAAAGTGAGTGATACGTGTATTTTGAGGGTCACATAAAGGCAGGTAGGAAGAATTAAAAAGTACTAAAAACAAACGTAAAAGAACAGGTATTCTTAACATGTAACAACATACATAACAAAATCTGATAAATTAATGTTAGAAATAAGTTAATTATCATATTAATTAATAACATTATTCTTTTTAGTCAAGTTGCAATGCTCCTTAAACTAGGCAACACTTTGTGAGTAGTTTAGATTACAGTATCTAAGTCTACAATTTTTTGTAGTTTTTAAGTCACTTCGGTGGCGTAAATATGGATTTCTATGGATATTCATAACAAAGTCTTACAGTCCCTTTGATACTCTGTATTATCATTGATCCTGTCTCTCATAGTGACTTTAGAACACGTGACTAAATGAATGACTTTAGAATATGTGACCAAATGAATGACTGCATTTTGCACTATTGTACACAAACAAAGCAACTGACATGTAAAAATCAAGCATGTTTTGTGAATAATTTAATTTTATTTCTTTTAGCTTCACCAGCTCTTTTAAATGCTTGTCATAGAAAAGTGTCATCCCAATCAAAGGACATAATGAATAGGCTCAATGGGCCAGATGAAGTAAAACAGGACCTGAAATTAATACATTGCCCAGAAAAAGTCTGTCCTTCTCTGGCCTACAGTAGACATGTATAGAGACATATAATATAATTTTATATATCTAATTCTTCCTCCCAGCATTTGAAAGAATAAATCACAGTGAAAAATCATAAGCAGTTTTCTGATCTCTTTTTAATTCAGTAAAAGACTTACTGATGATCAAAAAACTATCTACATGTAAAAATTTCATATAATGCTGATATCGATTCTGCTTAGGGATCCTATGATGATTTAAGGATGCTGTCACTTTTTTCTGTACTACCCTCTAGTGGCAGAAAAGGATCAGGCCAATTACAGATTTCAAACAAGTTTAAAAATGTAATCTATAATAAATAATAAACGTGCATATACACATTATATGGACAAAAGTATTGGGTCACCTGACCATTACACCTGCAGGGACTTTAATGCCTTTGCATTCAATTACATAGACTTTAATATGGAGTTGGTCCCCTTAGCTACTATAACAGCTTCCACTCTTCCACTCCAAGATGTTGAATGAGGTCAGGGCTCTGTGTGGGCCAGTCAAGTTATTCCACACCCCACTCATCCAATCATGTCTTTATGGAGCTTGTTTTGTGCGCTGGGACACAGTAATGCTGGAATAGAAAAGGTTCTTCCCCAAACTGTGTCCTCAGAGTTGGAAGCTTGGCGTTGTCCAAAATGTCTTGGTATTCTGAAGCATTTAGATTGTCCCTCACTGGAAGTAAGGGGACTTTCCCAAACCCTGAAAAACAGGTGTGTCCCAATACTTTTGTCCTTACAGAGTTATTTATTTATTTATTTACTTACTTATTTATTTATTTTATTTATTGTGTTTATTATATATTTGTATTTCCTGCATAAATGAAATGTTTTAGGCTCTGGATGGCAGTGCTTCTTTTGTTTCTGTGTGAATGGGTGTGTATGGTGGCTTGTGTAGTGCCTGCCGCCCCAAGCTTCCCTTGGCTGTCCACCCCAAAACACCTGAAATCTAAGACTTTGCTGAAGAGTGTATACCACCTTTATGGTACTCATCTGTAATACCTGACACTTTTAAAGATTGTTAACTGGTGAAATTACTGACTGAATTTATCTACTCAGATATATAGAAGTATATTTAGAGGATATATTTAGAAGTATTCTTAAGTATCTACGCTGTTGAGATTTTGTCCTGCTTATGAAGGTGTTATAGCACTCAAGTCTCCCTCCATGTCAGTGTGCTCTTTCAGGGCTGAACTAAACTCAAACTAATAGCTCTCTAACAGCCTCATCCCATTGGGGATGACAAGGGTGGCTATATAACTGCTTTGTCTCATTTACAGACCATGCTTTTGAGAAGGAGCTGGAAAAGATCCAGTAAGGTAATAATAGCATGACTCACCTATACTGATGCCCTTTCCTCCCTACCCTCTGCAGTGCTCTGTTCAGACTGAAGGGGGCGCCAGTGCATCTGTCCTGTGCTTTTTTTTTATCCCAGTCGGCTATTCTGTCATTTCCGACCTTTATTTTCCTCAAGCTGCAATATACAGAAGAATCACCAGTGCCACCTGGTGGTCTAGACACTTCATGTTTTCCCTTTATAACATCATGATGCTTGTTATTTAGTAACCATATGGAAATAAGTGCAAACAGCCCAAGGTGTTCTTTAATTACAGAACTGAGGAATAGAACCATATCATGAAAGAAACATCATATTGCCTCATCAGATTTTTGTGTGTGTGTTTAGAATTTCCACTGTGTATTGCAGCAACCGCTTGAGAAAATAAAGCTATTTTTTATTCTTTTGTCATTATGTCATACCGCCTGTGCAACACGGTGGCAGTTTTGTCATTTGGAGGTAATATTTATTTAGTATTTTAAACAGTTGTTCTGTGAAGATGTACCTGGTCATGAAGATTGTATAGACTTAAGTATACTTTATCTACTTCTTTAAGAGTGTATGTATGTACTTTGTATTTTGTATGTATTTGCTACAAATAGATATGTAAGATAATTATCTGCAAAACCAGCATCCAGCAGATGTTATGCCTCCAGACTAATCAGAAGCATGACCACTAATACTGGCCATTAACTGACAAAAGTACACATGAATGTATGGCAAATTTAAAAGAGAAATGAATAAGCATGGATTATTTGACATAATAGTAATGTAGAGGAATTCTTGTGCTGTCTGATATTTCTCCTGAGGGTGGGATTCTGCTTGTGTCTTTTCTGAAGTGTACCCTTCCACCCCTCTATCCTGCAGACTCAGAACCTTGAGAAAAGGGTCAACTTTTAGGAGTCATGTGTATTTTCATTTCCTCATCATCTCCTAAGTTGATCCATGAGATGAGATTCCATCACAGATGTGTGCTGTTGAGCTTGGCCTTTTTTTCTCGTGCTATGTTTGGTTGTGTATGGAGAAGGTGGCATGCTGAGCTGGGGTTTGTCCATCGTCATTGCTCCATGCATGTAGCATATTTGTGAGAAGCCTGAAAGGTCCTTTACAAAAGATATATAAAAACTGCATTTTACTTCTGATTAATATCTGTAGGTTTTCTGTACAGTTCAGCTTGGACGGCCAGTGATGGTTCCATGCAAACTAACTCCTGCTAAGTTCCGTCCAAGTTTTGGAAGGTCCCCAAAATACAAAAGTGGCTCCTCAGCATGTGAAAAACGACATCCTGCTGAAACTAATCCTTTGCCCAAGTCTTTGAAGCTCCAAAGTGGGCCACGTTGAGTGGGACTCGGGAATACTATAAAAGCACTAATGCTAACTACTTTCACAAGGCTCCCTCCACTCTTGGGTGCCTGTTTGTCTATTTATACACCCATCTCTTTTTCATGAAACCCAAATACTGTAAACGATGCACTCAGTACATGCAAACCAAGCAGTATTTATAATTATGATACAGCTCCAAAATTAAGATTTGCATTGCAGCCTCAAAATTGTGGGAAAAAAAACTCTGAGATGCTCTGAAGCAATGCTAATGTTAGCGCAGCCAACTCATTTGCTTGCAAGTTACACTCAAATTCTCTTTGCGAAACTCTTATTTTGCCTGCTTTTTTGTCTAATGTGTGCCTGACCCAATTTGAACTACAATTATTTTGACACAAATACTTTTAATTTAAAACCACAGACAGGATTTCGCTGTCTTTATGTGCAATTAGTATTGCAACAAAACCGGTGCCTCATTCTCACTTTGCTTTTGGCAGGGATCTCTCATATGCCCCCTCCTCTGTTTTGCATTCTGGCTTCTGGAATGTAGCTAGTGCAGGTTGGGGCTTTATCACCGCTCTGCTAGAGTCAGCACACTTAACGTTAATATCTGGAGAGAAACGCATTAGCCGCCTGCTCCCAACATCAAAGCTGTGTGTTTTGTGGAGAAGGGTTTGCACAGAGTTTAATGAAATGCACTTGAAACAAAAGCTGCGCTAATGAGGCCTCCAAATTAAGCAGAGAGACTCAGACAGAGTTCTCTTATATAAATGTGTTTGTTTGACAAATAATGCTTGATGTCTTATTTTATTGGTAGAGTGGTGCATACACAGTGTTCAAAGAAGTATGGCTCAATTAGAAGAAATCAAAGACAACTTGATTAGAGTTGTTCTAGGCTAATCTGTGGCTGTACTTTGAGTCAAACTATTGAATAGGATGGAAAAAATTCATCTTTTTCTATGTTGTCTTATAAAAATGGAAAGAAGTTTGGTGTGGTCATTGATTGCATTGTTGGCTGTTTTAGTGTGTGTGTGTTTGTGTGTGCGTGTGTGTATTTTGAACAGGCATCCCACCTTTACATTTTCAAAGGCAATGTTTTCTTTTGCCTTCATTTACAGTAAAGTGGCTGAATGATGTTTTATGTCTTCCTGATTCTATGCTTGTAGGATTTGTATTAAACAGTATGTGTGTGTGGGGGTGTGGGTGGGTGCGTGTGTGTGTGTGTGTGCGTGTGTGTGTGTGTGTTTGTGTGTGTATTTATTGAATTTGCAGCATCAGAGTCTGCGGTTATCAGACGTCCACAGGAAAGCCCAGCTATGGAGAGGAATCGTCAGCATTAGTTTGATCGAAGGTCGTAACCTCCAGCCCATGGACAATAACGGCTTAAGTGACCCCTATGTCAAATTCAGAATGGGCCACCAAAAATACAAAAGCAAGGTAGTAATAATAACATTACATATTGTGTTTAAATGTGTCATCAATGATGTAACGTGGTTCAAGTTTGACCTGCATTAATTTGTCCAAAATGACTTACTGCGGTCTGATTGGACAGGCTGCACACAAAAGAAGAAATCTGTGGCAAGAAATTAAGGTTTATGCTTCAGTACCATTCTTCTGTGACACTGACTCAACTTCATCTTCATCAGGCATTACCATGTGAATTTGTTTTTGGGATCACAGAAGACAATCCCTGCAATACAGCTCAGTGGCTGTACTTTTGAATACTGTTTTCCACAGGGTTTGAACCTGTTTTGTCAATGGTCAAAATCACCACAACAATTAATGATATACTGTACAACCCTACTAGTTAGATCCTAATTGTGCTTCAGTTATTTTCACATAGAAAGAGAACATTGAAGTTTTAGTGTTGCTGTAGTCTGCTGTAATCTCATCATGGTCAATCACTGTGAAATCAGGTTTTATTTTAATTAATTAGTTTTTCAGAATTAGTCTCTCTGCTCAGATACACACATATACTAGCACAGCCTTAATCCTTTTGCTTCTGTTTTACTTACAGACAATACATAAAACACTAAACCCTCAGTGGAGAGAACAGTTTGACTTCCACTTGTATGATGAGCAGGGTGGCTTTATAGACATCACTGTCTGGGATAAAGATGCAGGGAAGAGAGACGACTTCATGGGCAGGTGAGTTTGCATCTAGCGGTGTTCTTGTAATCTGATGTGCTTATACCTGGTACTGACCTAAAGAGATGCTGAGGATGGAGCTGCAGGGAAGAGGAGAAGATGAAGGTTTAGTAGGAGGTTTATGGATGTGGTGAGGGAGGACATGCAGGCAGTTGTTGTGAGAGAGGAAGATGTAGAAGATACTAGGGAATGGAGATGGTTGATACGCCGTGGTGACTCCTTATCGGGAGTAGCCGAAACTTGAAGAAGAACAACAATATGAAATCAGTATTTCATAAAATGAAAACAACTAATGGACTAATGTCTTAAATAACTGGTCTATGTTCTTTAATCGTCAGAAAGACAGTATTACTAGTCATTGGCTCCTGAGGAATAAGAACACCTGCCTGAACTTTGTAAAACATCAAATCAATCAATCAGTCATGAAAATGTGTGTACGATAAAGGGGGTCCAAGCACTTTCAGGCCACTTCAAATAAGATTGAAGTCTTAACTGTGCCTTGTCACGCCAAAACACAGCACTTCAGCGATTTTACTGCTCAGGAACCCATGGCCAGCATCAAAATTTATAGGGCATCAATTTAAGAGGTACATTTCCTGTACATAAAGCTGTCAGAGGTGCCATGAAATGTGTATGTCGGTGCAGAATCACAGGTTGTGGGCAGGATTAGTAACAGGCATTCAGTTATCATCCTGATATCCCAAGCGAGTCTGAGGTGGGAAAATTCTGTCTGTCAGATTATATGTCAGTATAATGCTGTGAATATTAGGAATGTCTGCGGAAGTTGCGGAGAAATTGCTTTTAGGATTTTTTTATTGTTTAAAGGTAAATTGGTAGGTTTTCATATAGGATGAGATAAGCTCATTTAAGATAAGATTCTTATGGTTAGGTACTTGTGCAGTCATGAATTTTTGTTTTTTCCTCTGTAGATGAAGTGTTGATAATTCTGAGGAGTGTATTTTCAGTTTCTCAAACTAGCTGACATCAGCTAGAGTGACTCCTTTAGACTAGTTAGCAACAAAGCCATACTGTTTCTGCAGGCTCAGTCATGTCCTTAATGCGTGTTTGGCAAGCATTTGTGTTTGGAAGTGAAGTTTAATATTTGCTTTAATATACTAATATTTGAGCAAAACCATCACATTTGTAAGTCTTGTTAAAGCATAAAATGTATGTTTTATTGAACTGTCATTCAGAATATTTTCTCATTTTTTGTGTTTCCATATTGAAGTCTATATAATTGAATGCAGTATCATTAAAGGCATCCTTATTTACTCTAAAGTACTTTGCAATCTTTGAAAAGAGGATGGTTTGTTACTATTTAGGTCAGGTTCATTTATACTATACTTACTTGATTAATCATCAAAATTATTATTAGATGAATATAATCAGTAATGTTATGTAAGTTATGGAGATTATTAATGTATACTGAAACGTTTGTAATGTTTCCATGGCGTTTATAAACTGAAATACTAAAGAAGGGTCCTTTTTGTAGGCCTGTGTGTGTGTGTGTGTGTGTTTGTATGCGTGTGTGACAAGACTCCGTTAAGTGTGTGAGACATGAAAGCAAATGACTAATGGGCTAGAATTTACCTAACAGCTTGTCTTTTCTCACAGTGGACCAACTGCCCAGGAGCCTATAGCACTATGAGAGGATTCCTCTCTCTCTCGTGCTCTCTCTCTCTCTCGCTCTCTCTCTCTCTCTCTGTCTATCTGTATATTTCTCTCTTACTCTCTTTCCTGATTCTTTTCTCTTTGTCTGTATGTCTCGCTCTCTTACTTTCTGTCTGTGTATCTTGTTCTTCTTTTTGCTTTTTCTTTCTCTCTCTTTCTTTTTCTACTTTCTTTCTCTCTCTCTTAGTTTCTCCCTCTGTCTCTATCTGTCATTCCCTCTGTTGCTCTGTCAGGCTTTACCACTCTCTCTGCTTGGTCACTTTCCAGAGTGTAGATGCATTATGTATAATGGTTCTAAATGTGACCCAGTCTTATCAGGCACAATCTTTGGCTGATGTATTTTGTGTTGAAGATAATAATGATTGTAATCCTGTCTGTACATCTGTGTGTGTGTGTTCCAGGTGTCAGGTAGACCTTTCTCTCCTCTCTAAAGAATGCACACACAGGCTGGACCTCATGCTGGAGGAGGGCGAGGGCACACTGGTGCTGCTGGTCACCCTGACTGCCTCCGCCGCCGTCTCCATCTCAGACCTGTCAGTCAACGTGCTGGACGATCCACATGAGAGAAGAGAGATCCTTCACAGATATGTGAGTGACTTCAAATGCAGTTTGGCATTGAACTCCAAAGCCCTTGTTGGCCCACAACACAGTCTCTCACCCTTATAACTAAGTAACAGTATGTGAACTGTCATTCCAAGCACAATGGCAGGGCGATGAATACGAAAACATTTCTTTTACAGGTTTTTGATCATAGCAATATTGCACAAGCTAATGACTTAAAACAGTCATACGTAAATTATGTATATACAGACTATATGGAATTGTCTTTATATGAATGACTTAATAACCAGGCATAAGATGTGCTTAAAAATGCCTGGGCTATACTGTATATAATTTAGCCATAATCTTGTTATTCAGTTACTAATGATAAGACTTATAATTCAGTAAGAGTTGAAGTGATTTAGGCTGCAGTATATCACTAACTAGGACATTTTGGCTAATACTCAGGGGCCCCTTGACTGCCTGGGGCCTCTGACCAATAGACATGATGAGGCTCAGATTCTTGGTACAGTCTACTACAGATATATACATCAACTGAACAAATAGAATTCTGTCAATATTAAATATGCACAAATGACTAAATAAATGAAATTAATGCAGTAATGTTAACAAGCTTTGATTAGGATTTTATTGTTGTTATTCAAATACAATGTGTTGGCATAGAATGTTTTACACAGTGTGAAAAGGTGTTGTTAGTGTTTGTCCTTCCGTGATTCAGTTTGGAAAGAAATTATGATTTAAATCTTATCCAAAAGTCTACATGTCTTACACAAATAGCAGAAACTGTTATCATGTAGACAGAATACATGGATATCACAAAAAAATGACACCTTACAAGTCCGTGATCCATCCCTGGGTTTTAGTTACGGTATGTGGGATACACTGAGTTGACCCTTTAAAACAAGGGACCATCAGGACCACCGTCCGAGGCACAGCAGTCTGATTCAGTTATTGTTAAGTAGAGCACTGTGCTATGCCCATGCTAGCATGTTTACAGCTTTAACACACTTAAAAACTCCATACGTTATTTAAATAATATACAAAACAGCCATCTGTGTTCAAATACATCTCCATATATACATTCATTCCACCACTGTGAATTGTCCGCCTGCTTGGCGCCGAGTTCTCAGACCTGGCAGCACCTCAATGATGTGACCTCCTTTTCAAAGCTGCTCAACCTCTGGGGGCCAGAGATTGGTTCAGGCCCGGAGAGCACAGGATTGGGCCTCTCTGCTCTCTGAAGAGAGGGATGAGGAGAGAAGAGGAACGAGAGAGAGGGAGAGAGAGAAGTAGAGGAGCTGATTGGGAGTGCGTTCGAGAAGAAGAGTAAAAAAAGGGGGGTGAGCTGTGACAGGCTCTTTTGAGGCCGGGTGTGCTGTTGAAAGGCCGGCGCTGAAAGGAGCCCAGTGTCCCTGTGTGGGGGCCTTTGGCCCTCGGTGGCCCCGGGGCCCTTCAGCCCCTCCAGCTTGTACAATGCTCTCAGTCTGTCTCTTTGTCTTTGGCCTGTTAACCCTTTGCTTGCTGCCATTCGTGCCTCTCCGCCACCTCTTTACATTCCAATAGCAGGGGACAGGGCCGAAATAAAAAGGGGCACTAACCACCTCTGATGCATCTGCTCTCTAGAATAATGGTGCAGATGAAGCCCTTGAATTTGTGTGTCTCCTTCTAAGAGGGAGCAGCTTTAAAGCATGCGGGCTTTCTTTCTAGCTTTCACACGCCCACTATAATCCGCTAGCTAGGTGTCCTAGCTTGTCGTAAGTAGATGGCTTGCGAGCGCAGGATGGACTGTGCAAATTCTGCTCTAATTGAAATAGAAAGTCAAGCTGGGAGATTCGTTTGATCACTGGTGGAGTGTTGGCGGAAGCGTTCCACAGGCCAAACGGCATGCAGCTGACCCACATTAGCGAAAACGAAGGCTTATTGGCTAGTGGTGCAGCGCTAAACACTCTGTGTCCACAAGGGGGAGCTCTTAGACCGAGGTGAGAAGCGAGGCGTTCTCAAAGAGCCTAGCGATGGAGGATAGCAAGAGAGACATGGAATGGGTGGGGAGTTGGGAGGGGTAGGTATGCAAAATGAAAAGAAAAGCTATTTCACCTTGCTTGAGTCTTGTAGTTTTTTTTTCCCTCCCACCCTGCTAAAGGACAGACATTTTACTCCCTCATTCCCTCCTTTTTTGCTCTCCTTTTCTCCCCCTCTCTCCTCCCTCTCTCCGCATCTAGGCATTCATTAGCACCCAAGCCTGCAGTCTGATGGGGATAGATATGCTGGGCTAGAGACAGGCGGGAGGGAGGGAGGGAGGGAGGACAGTGGATTTAAAAAGAGGAACTTTAATTTGTCCCCACTATTAGCATATTCTCTTTTCCCTGCTTGACACCCTTTCAAAGAAGGGAATTTAATAAAGATGTACCTTATCAAGCTGGGCAGATAACATGAAGTGCTGCTGCTAATGCCGCACAATACTCCTTAAACAGATTAGCTCGGGCTAGGTGGTGCTATGTCTGTGAATGGTGAAAGGTATTGTGGGGGGGAGTGGGCTGGGGTGGGATGAGGGGAACTCTTCAAATGCTTTCCCCACCCCTCTATCACCGTAAAATCAGCTGGCTCAAGATGGCTGGCTCCAGTCATCAACTCTTAAGTCCCTTAAGCGCTGGCCCGCTGCTGACGTTCACCAAACAAATAATGCGTTTAGGTAGAAGGCTGAGGTGAATGGGGAGGCTTTGAAGCTGCAGATGCTTCCCTCCTTAAACTGTAAACGTCTGCGCCATGAAGTGTGGGGGAGGGGTAGTCTAGTGCAAAATGCAATTAAATCTCTTAATGCAGCTTCTCGGCTGTTCACGTACATCATTAAAGTGGCGGCGGCATATCAGATGACTTTCAGCTGTTTGCATATGGGGCGAGCGGGGCCGGGCGCCTGAGTGCCTCGTCAGGGTGTGTTAATGGCCTAGAAAGTGCGATGAAGATGTCTGATGCTAAAAGCCCGTCCACCTGTCATTCCGAGGTCACGTCATACCTCATTCGCCCTCATTTACGTTTCTGTGTGGACCAGACAAAGCACACCTGAGGATTTGCTCATACTTTTGGAACCCGTTTATTGCAATAGTCTTTACTGAATGGCTGTTAAATTTGATGTGTTTTTTAAAAACAAAGGTGCCTAGAAAGGGTTCTTTGGAGTGAAGAAGCAATGGTCCCTAGTTTTATAAATTTAATTTTTAATTTTGTAAATTAAGCATGGCTATGAAAAGCCATGGATGTACGTTTGCATATCTGTGTGTGTGTGTGTGTGTGTGTGTGTGTGTACACACAAAACCCTTTGAGGAACCTATATTTTTATGAGTTTTTGAAGGCACTGGCATATTTTTTTGCTTTCCAGGGGTGGCTTTATCAATGTCATAAAAATTGCTGAGTTGTACGAGAAATTCAGTGTGTTCAGGAGCAAATTTCCCTCTTTTCCAATACATTGCCCAATATTGGTCTTTTCTCATCTATTTCCTGCCTCTTTGAAAGATTAACCTTCTGGAAAGCTTGATAAAGCCAGAAAAGGTCTGAACACAACTTAAAAGCTGTGAGAAGATACCACATTGCAAAGATTTCCTTATTTCCTGATATGTTTTTCTTGTTGATGGGAGCGATGCAGCTTTTCTCCTCGGCTGTTGTTGTAAGCAGACAGGAATTATGCATTTTAATAAGGGAAAGGCACAGGAGTGTAATGGATGTTAATGGGCGTCAGGGCCAGGGTGACCTCTGCTCAAGTGGTGGCACCCAATTCCACACTCGCCCTGTCGCTGGCTTTAAAATCATGCAGCGGACAAATGCACTGGAGTGTGTGTGTGTGTGTGGGGGGGGGGGGGGCGAGAGAGAGGGAGCAAGAGACCGAGAGGAAGTAGAAGGAAAGAGCAAAGAAGGGAAAGAAGGAGGGAGGGATGGAAGGGGAAGCTGTTAGCATTCCATTTTTATTATGACATTTCACAGTCATCCGATTTAATGTCCCCTGACCGGATTGTCCGGCAGGAGACGGTGGGCTTGAAATGTTATTTAGAGCATTGATAAAAGGTGAGCGCCTGCGAGATGACAGCAAGTCATAAGGCTCCGCGTGGTGACATTCATTTTCTCCACAACAGAGATGGAATAAGACGTCACGGTGACAAGCTGTCAGTCAAAGCCACAGCCCCGCCACCTTCCCCTCCCCCAGTGCACAGTCCACACTTTCTGAGGGGGTAGAGGGGATGAAGTATGTGTGTGTGTGTATGTTTTGTTGTTTTATATTGTCTGGAAATATATGTCCTGGCAATAAAATAGTGCTTTTAAAAAAATATGTGTTGTACCTTCTTAACACAGCGTGACAAAATAATGTTTTGTACTTAGGTTAATGTAAGAGTGAAATTTAGAATTAAGCATATATATATAGTTTCAGGGAACTTGATGTTAAAATGTGTTCTTCTTTCAGGACAATCTGGATTGTGTATCTGAGCTTAATTAAATTTTGACACATTATAAATGTCAACTAGAATTTTTTAATGAAAAAGGAAAAACAATTTTTTTTCTGGCATGTACATGTAAAATATGATATGAAACCAAACGCGTGTGTGTGTATATCAGTGTGTATGTGTGTGTTAGTTGTGTGTGGGGCCCCCACCCCTTTTTCTCCTGCCTTGGCCTAGCTTGGCCTGCCTTGCCTTTGCCCCACTGGGTGGAAGAGTGCAAAAATATGTTATTAATCTTTTCATTGAACACATAAAGAATACCAATTCCTGGACTTTTTAAATCTTTGCAACATTGTAAAGTGGCATTTTAAGCTGTTCTTCAGCAATGGAAGGCCTTAGCCATCTCCAAAATAAAATCTTTTCTATCCAAGGCCATGGTAATTATAAATAATAAGCTATCTGAAGAGAAATCCTGCATTACATTTATGCAGAAAAAGATGCACCCCCCCCGTCATCACTCTTCTCCTCCCTCCCTCTCTCTATATGTCCACTATCAGTTTTTTTTCTTATGACAGTAATATTGCCCATAAGAGGTGAAGACAGCTGGAGTTTATAATGAATTAAGTCCATAGCCAGGCCCTGATTCGAATTATAATTACTCCTCTGAGCATGTGTGTGTGTGTGTGTCTGTGTATGTATGTGTTGGGGGGGGATATATAGCCAGAAAGAAAAATAAATTGAAGTGAAATACGTTTTTTGAGCCGGGAGATTTGGTCCTGACTAGCTGTGACGCCCTTTTGTGTAGGCCGCTGGTTGGAATGTGTCTGTCTATGAAGATTGTCCTGAATATTTGATCTGGTTCACATGGGGGTCTTGTGGGATTTATATATGTGCATATTTGATAGTGGCGATTTTTTTTTTCTTTAAAATATGTATATAGACTTGCAGTACAGTTGCAATGAACTGTCACAAATGTGTACGCTAGAGAGCACTGCTGGGCATTTTTTCATCTATACCAGTATACAGGTACTGGTATCACAGACATCACATTCTGGTACTCGCATCACATTTTTGTTTTAGAGGGACTGAAAGATATAAGAAACTTGGCTAACATCTGTCAATCACCTGTCATCTGTCATGGGTGCTTCAGGTCTACATAAATACATAAAACATAAATAATAAAAACTAAATACATGTTAATTTTCCTGGAGTTCTGGTTTCTGTCTGGTTACTTTTTACAGAATAGTCCCATTTATATAAGCTGTTGAAGTTTGTAAGATGTTCGTTTGAGGACCAGCACTCAGGAAGGGTTCATTAACTTTATTACTGCTAACTCCCTGATACCATGATATATATTAAAGAAATATTGTGACTTTATCGGCACTGCCCAGTGCTACCAGACAGACGCAGAGAAAAGAGAAAAATCCCCAGACTCCAGCACGTAGCTTGCGTATGATGCAGCATTTGTTTCATCGCTAAATGTCAGCCCTTTTAATGTTCCATTGGACACACAAAGGAGCAGTTAAGGAGCATTATGCTGTCTAAATGAATGGCTTTTATCTGGACGAGTGTAATTGGCCCTCTCATAAATCATAAGTCTTAAAGAGGCTTTGGAGGTGTGCTTGCCTTTGAACAGTTTAACCCCTTCTAAAGCCTGTCATTTGCAGTGGCATCTAATGGAGCTTAGGGAAACAGGACTGGGTGGTGATGGAAAGTTTGAAGCAGAAATTTGCAGGCTGAAATGGGGATGGCTGGGACGGACTCACTCTGTTACGAATAAGCTCGGAAAACATAGTCCGGACCACAGATAAGAGTACAAGAGGACAGATATTCATGCGATCGTACACCAGGAAAAAATCGTATGTATATATGCAGAACTGAATGAAAGAAGTGAATGAGAAGTAAAGAAAAGTCATTTCTATTGGTTCATTCATTACAATACAAAAAGCAAATAGTGTTTTAAAATATTTGATGTGTCAAAAAAATGAAAAAATGCTAACAGTATTGACCATATTAACAATATTAACAATATTGACGGTTTCATAACCCATATATTCGGAGAATAGCAATTTGCCTTGGCAGATAGTCTGTAGTCCTAGTGCTGGGCAATAAGATGATATTTAGTGTGATCATGACACATTGTGCCACAGTGTATAAGTACATACAATATGCCACAATAGCCATTAAGTATATATTGTCTAATGTAACATATTGTGCATTATCATGATCAATTAAGTCATAATATATAATACACTGTATGTCACAGTGCACTATAAGTATTTATTTGATATCATCAATACTTACAGATTACTTACTGCTATACAGAATGATACTGAATAAAAATGTAGTATTTTTTGTTGTGTTTTAAACTGTGGTAGTTTTCTTTTTGTCTGTTCCACCTTGTCAGATGTCAAAAACATTAAAATCGTTGCATATTATGATGATAGATAGGCATAAACTCACTTGCTGGTATAACTAATTTGCAGTGTACTTTCAGACTGTTTTTTGTTACCACGGAGGTGGGTTTGTATGTGTGTGTGCGCATGAGACAGTATCCTTATCTTCCAAGACAACAGAACATGATATGTGGCACTCTTAAGACTTATGTAGAATAGCATTTGAAATAATTAGGCATATAAGGTGGTCATGTATTTACGATATGATATTTGTTGCTGCTGGAACAAAATCTTGTGTCTCCAGTGAGTTCACTTTACAAGATAGTACTAAGACTATGTATTATGTAGTTTTAGGCCTTTTCTATTGGGAATTATGTTATCACGTGGGGTAAGGGGGTTAAAAATGGGAATATAATGAATGAAGAAGCAGGGCACATTTATTTGTTTATAAAAGAAAACAAAAAGAAAAATGATAGTGGGGGGAAAGGTCACATTGTAATATTTTTATTTCCGCATTCATTATTGTGAAGTTTGATGTTGCACTTGCAATTGTGAAATGATATACCATGCTGCCCTATTGCTTGCATGCTTACTTGTCTTGAATTTATTGAGTGTGTACACATACTGTGTTTGTATTGTTTGTACAGCTTCAGTAACAGTATGTGTTGCAGAAACATCTATATGGCTCTAATACTAATCAGCCTATTCCTTTGATCCTGCAGAGTCTGCTGAGATCTTTCCACAACATTAAAGATGTGGGTGTGGTACAGGTGAAGGTCATTCGGGCAGAGGGATTGATGGCAGCTGATGTTACAGGTGAGGCTGCCCACACAAGCATACACACTAACATACACATATACAGTATGTGGTATTTGAAATAATACTACATGTGTTTTTGTCCGATTACTGATATCAAAAGCTGAGAGTTCGTCCTCACAAAAAAGGGACTGTATAACTAGAGTCTGATGTTTTTCACCCTCTGCTAATGGACGGAAAGGCACTTTCCAGGCTGCTGTGTGTCTGACACGTATTTTCCCACGCTTCTGTTCCTTTTCCATTAATTCTTCCTTTTAATTAAGTCTACCGTGGACAGGCCTAGTTTCTGGCAGTATGTATTATCGAGCTGAAAAGAGATTGGAGCCGACGCACAACGCTGTTTTTCTATTCAGAGTACAAGAGACAGGACCATTAACAAAAACACTTACCACAGGCCATCCTTTTCCTCACTGCTAATACCCCACTAGCACAAACAAAATGTGCATCTGCATTTGTTATGGCAAAAGGGGAAGGGGGAAAATCTGCATTTGCAAGTCCCCCAGAAACTGCATGACCTCATTGCTGGAGTCATCCTTCAGTTTGTGCGAGTTATATTCAAATGAAGTTTTTTTCTGTAATTTTTTTGTTTTTGGTATATGCCCTCTGTCCTCTTCTTTCTGTTTTTTTTTTTTTTTTGCACTTTTTAAGTACCTTTGTAAGATGGCCAAGCATTCCCTGTGTACTGGAATTAATAGATAACAACTTTTTGAACGGTTGGAGTATTCTACAACCTTTGTTTTTGTATTGTTTTTTTTTTACAAGGCGATTTGCATTTTATTCTTTTCATTATTTTTATCAGAGTGAAAGAAGTGCGAGAGAGTGAGAGAAAGATTAGCACTATCAGCCTTAAGGTGGAGTGTTTCTCTTCAGTGTGTGTGTGTGTCAATGTGTGTGTATTCTCTGTCTGTGCTACCTCTCTGGCCTTTCTTTAATTAAGACATGCTCCACGGCAAGAATCCCTTCAACACACTCAGACACACACACACACACACTCACACACACACACACACACACACACACACACACATACACACACACGCACACTCCTGTATGTGACAGCTCAACAATTCCCCCACCACTGCCCCCCACCCCCGATCTGGGGGTCCAGCCCGTTAAGTTGACCTCGAAGAGCGGTCCGACGTTCCCAAGGTAACCAAGGCCGCCTCGTGAGCTCTGATTTCACACTCTTTTCCCGCCGTAAAGCAGTGGCTCACAAACCCCCCTTTGGAAAAGCCTCGGGCCCCCCGGGGCCCCGCTGTCTCAAACGGGGCCTGGAACCAAGGTGTCAGCCAGCAGGGTTACGGGCCACGGAACAGTGCTTTCTCTAATAGAGAGCTCAGCTCAGACAGGGAGAGGTCGAGAGAGCTAGACGGAAAGGAAGCGAGCGAGCAAGCTTTGAGTAACAGAGAGAGCTTAATGTATTCTTATCCTCCGGTTTACCTCGCTTGCACTCCAGCATACATTGGGCCTGGTTCATTCCTCATAGACTCTTTCTCTGTCTCTCTCTCTCTCTCTCTATCTCTCTCTCTCTCTCTCTCTCTCTCCTTCCCTCTCTCTCTTTCTATTGGCCTGTTCCTCATTGTAATTAACTGAGGCGTTTATCTGGAGTGCCTGCTCTCCAGGCCGCACAGAATAAATGGACAGAGTGTGTAAAAACCAACAGTGTTTAGGCAGAGTGGGTTTTGCTCCCCCTCTGACCGGCCCCATTCAGTGCAGCACAGCATCCTCCTCTGGCTCCCGCTGGACGGAACCGAATTAAACAGTTATGGGCTGTTACTAACCCAACTCGCCATTCAGCCTGTATTAGCTGTAGCTTTTATGATATTCACCACAGGGACTGAATAAATTCATCCACAGCTTCTGGACTCAGAAAACACTGTGTGATCCAAATAGCCCTGTTTAATATCACTTCTTTACTCATAATTGTCTTTTATTATAACAGGGTCGGCGATATGACAGTGTTATTGATATTGTGACGCATTATATCACAATATTATTTTCTGAGTAAGTCAGAGGTTTCGTCTGCATGGTTAATTACAAAGGGGTTTAGGTGGACTTCAAAGCGACATAGCTGTCTTTGCCCTACCCTTTACCCTTTCTACTCCTGGTGTGGTTGAACATTAAATAAATATATATTATTGTACACATACATTATTATGACATTTTCAACATTGCTACTGAATATATTAAACTAAAAAGAAACAATAATGTATTGTATGATACATGTTGTGTAATGTGAAGGTATTGTGATATTATTGCCATATTGTCCAACCCCTCATGATTCTGCTGCGTAGTAAGACCCATTGAAGGGTGAGTTCCCCTTTTGAATTTTGAATTGAATTGAATTGAATCGAATCGGATCCAATTTGGACTGAATTGTGTGTAGCAACAGCACTCCAACGTCTATTTGATAGTGCAATTATTGTATAAAATTTTTGAGATCACTTTTTAGGGGGGTCATTCCAGGTTTAATCATCTATGACGTCTGTTTAGGCCATATTAAGGACAGCAGTGAAATGTGCAAAATGTCTGGACGTGGCTGTTACATGCAGACTTCTGCATAATACGTCCCTGGATTTCATTTAAGACGCCTTCCAGACCTGAAAAATGTAATTACTGTGCCGTACATTTGCACTCGGCTCATCAAATTGGAGCCAAAATGAGGTTGAACTCATCTCGCCACTCGGAGTGTGTTCGTCCGAAATTAACCCGTGGAGGGTTTCTTGCTGGCCACACCTGGTGAGTCAAAGTTTCATCCAAGCCGAAGCATGAAATTCACTCAGACAGCTGCCTCACAAACAAGGTCAGAGTTCGTCGCCGGGGACGACCATGTGTCATCGGCAGGACTGTAGCTCGAGGATATGCATTTTGTTGCTACATTTCTTCGCTTATCAGTTTGTGTTAATTTAAGCATTAACTTAAACTGTCTCCTTCAGCGCCAAAAAAAAAAGAAAGAAAAAAATCTGAAAGGCACAGGCATGATGAACCTGTTTAGACAGAGAAATTAAATGCTTGTGTACAAACAATTAGAAACGTCTGGAAAATCTTAATTTACAAATGCTGTCTAATTTATTCGGGTCGTTTGTGGAGCCGCTTCATGTCATTCATGGAATGTGAAATATTTTATGGGACTACAGGTATTTTACATACCGGATCTGCAGGCTGAATGAGTATTTTTTGACTACTCATGCTATCAGTCTGCATCCTTTGCATTCAAAGTAACAGCATACAGTGCATTCAGTATATACTACGTAGTGAATGCATTATGTAGTTTATATTATAAATTATATGTTATTAATCAGTAGTAATACATGTGATCAATCTATAGTAATTGCAACATTGGAATTAGAAAAATAGCACTTAAATGTGTTTTATATGCTACATTAATAATAAATATGAACTTATCCAGTGCTGGCCGATCGATGAGTTCCCGAAAGCGATAGGGCTTGTGACAGCCAGGACTTTGCATTGATCACAGTGACATTTATTTAGCATGTCAGCTAAATGTCTTGCTTTTTTCTCACCGTTTTTATCAGCTCCCAAAGATCAATGGCAATCTCTCATTCATCTGCTGGGAGCTGATGCATAAACCCTTCTTTTACTTTGTTGTGAGGAACTTGCAGAATGCTCTCAGGTTATATTAGCTCGTGATTTTACGAACAGGGAAATATCGTCCCGTTGTGGGAATACCGCCATATCTTTGTTGTTTTCTGACCCATCTTTTAAAAATCATGTTCTTTTACAAACAATAAAAATGCTCCCAAATGTTTTGTTCAAAGTTGAGATCAAAGCTGGAATTAAGAGTTTGTTGTTTGAGTTTTGTTGGAGGAGGAAACCAGCCCTTTCAGATTCCTTCGATATATTTACATGTATATTTTAATAGCACATTTCAAAGCATATAGGGCACTGATTTTGATTTAATATCTCTCTAGAGATGACTGCTTATGATAATTTTTTTTTTTTTTTTGTTGCATGATTTAGGATATTCTTTAAATATTCACTCGAAGTTATCTTTTACAGCAGTTTTGAAATGCCTTGGAAGTGCTTGCAAGCTAATCTTAAATTCTGTAATGTACAATATATCATGCGTTTATATATATGTATCCATTTTAGACAACTAGTGGTACACTTTTAACAAAAAGGGCTCTGTGTAGTTCCAGAAATGGTTTCATGACTTGTAACAATAGTGCAGCTTTGTTCTGTAATATAGAACCATTTTTAAAAGGTTCTGTAAAGAACAACAGGGTTTCCATCACGTATGAGGATAATTCTAACTATGTATGAGTTGTCATGGTTCTATATATAACCAATTCCCTTAAGGACCCGTTTAAGTGAACAGTATATTTTTAAATGCATTTAGAAACTCAAGATCACTACATTTTCATATTAGTAAGACTTTTAGCTGCTTCCAGAACAAATTTCTCTTCAGTATTAAAGCTTATGCATATTTGAGTCTTTACCTCTCCTGTATGTTAGGTCTGTTAGAACTTCGCCAGCCCTATGTGGGTGACCGTCTGCGTGTGTATGTGCGTGTGTGAAGGAGCAGCTCTAAGGCCATGCACAGCAACGCGACTGAAGCGCTTATCTACCTGTGTGCAAGCCAGCGTATCAGTACAGCATGAGGCCGTGACACTACAGACAGGCAAAAATGAATACATCAAATGAGTTCTGAGATGATAAATTGTCCCTTAAAGCTGTGGAGTTTTAAAAGAGGCAGTGGGGTGTAATTTAGCCCTTCGGCCCCGCTCTCCCATACCTTTATCAGGTAAAGAGAAACTCTGCCATCTCTCGGTGCGCCGGCCAGTGGATTACACTAGTCTACGACTGATAAATTTAATGTGTGTCTGAGCGCGCGTGTGTGTGTGTCCCTCACAGGCAAGAGTGACCCCTTCTGTGTTGTGGAACTCAGCAACGACCGCTTGCAGACACACACCGTTTACAAAAACCTCAACCCAGAGTGGAACAAAGTCTTCACATTGTGAGTTTGATATTAAATGATTTTTATACGGTACATACATTTTTGCATATTTGCATATTAGTCTGTTGTTATTTTAATTGGATGTTTATTAATATTAAACTTTTCTTCAGGCAGGGCTAACTCTTAATAAAAGTCACAGCGTATGCAAAGGTTACATTACATATTCTATATCTTACCATCTATAATTTACTCTAAAATAATTACAAAATAAAAAATTTAAACAGAATTAAAACAGAATTATGTTCAGAAAACAATAACTGCTTAGAGCAGAAGGACATTTAAATCACATTAATTTAGTTTCATACTTTTATCTCTACATGGATTTGTTAGATATAAGTAAACTTTTTTTTTTTTCCTTAAGGACCAAGTTTAACCTCAGGATGAAATTACACTCCCTGTGCAAGTTCAGTAATTGTAGTGTATGGAAATGTGCTGTACATACTTTCTCATATTAGTTTGGAATCTAGAGGTTGTTCCATTGATGTTTTTTCATAATCTTTCAATCTGCCTGGATGGAAATTCATTTGTGAATTCCCATAGAAAGCTGGGTAATCTAGCCTCTCCTTGGAGTGCCCGCCTCTTTAAGAATAACCTCATTTTCCTCCACTCTTTAGCCTACTTTTCAAAGATAGCATTTCAAAGGGAGAATCGCTGCATCTTTTTTTAAAGACTGTCACCAAGGCTTTAAATGAATCATTTTTTTTCTTTCTCTCTCTCTCTCTCTTTTTTGCAATGACTTCAAAGATCTTTTTCGATGTTTAATATTAGTCAATGGCTTATTTTCCTCCACCCTCCCCCCCTCCCATTTTGATTTTGTCTTTCAACCAGCAATGTGAAAGACATCCACTCCGTCCTGGAGGTTACAGTTTACGACGAAGATCGAGACCGGAGCGCTGACTTCTTGGGCAAAGTTGCCATTCCATTGTTAAGCGTAAGTCCTCAGCCACTTACTTGAGGTAAAAATAATAATAATAAATCCAGGAATTAGCATTTGGTGCTGATTCGGGTAAAAATAAGCAGAGAACTATCGACTGAAAACTTATGAAACTTGTGTTGTGAAAAATCCTTTGGGAAAGGTCAGCTGAGTCACTTTAGCTGTTGATGGATGTCTATATAAGAAAAGCTGAAAAGCTACAAGAGGCTGATAAAACTAACCCCACTACCAAAATAGAGTTTCAAAAAAAGTTTTAAAAAAAGAAAAAGAAAGGAGGAGAAATAAAAAAAAGAGAAGGAGAGAGAGCATAATGTGTGCTCCCAGGATGATCCCCCAGGATAGTTAATTTGCGGCTGACAGTGGTTGGGGCGTAATGAACAGGTACTTGTCAGAGCCGCCACAGTTGTTTTGGGCTCTCTGTCAGATGCAGCAGCTGGGGGTCAAAGGTCATGCGGGGAGTGTATTCAGCTGGGTATTGCCAGACAGACGGCTGTCATGTCCCTCTCCCACAGATCCAAAATGGTGAACGGAAAGCTTACGCCTTGAAAAGCAAGGAGCTGACAGGGCCAACAAAAGGGGTCATCTTTCTCGAACTAGATGTGATTTATAATGCTGTAAGTCCTTCTCTCTTTTTCTTTTTACTCACCCCCCCCAACACACACACACACACACACACACACACACACCATCTCTTCCTCTCTCCTCTCTCTGTTTGTTCCCTTCAAATGTGGTTGTTCCTGTCGTTTGAACACAGGGCTGTCCCCCTCATCCTCATTTTCTCTTTAATTACCAAAGGCTCCCCTTCTCCTTAAGCTTTTGTTTGTGGGTGTGTGTGCTGCTGTTCACGCCGCGGCCGCCATTTTAGATGGCAGAGCAAGAGAGCGGCACACGGCCATGTGGCACTGAGCATGTGAAATGGAGGAAGAAAGTGAGATCAGTTGTTAGAGCTGTGCAGAGATCAGTTGTTAGCATTATATTACTGTACCGATACAACATACAAGAATCTAGAAACCCCACAAAGGCCATGCTTTATAATGCCATTTTAACTCACCGAGGTGTTATGTCTGTCGTTTTGCTTAGCAACAGGATTGAAACTACTCAATTACATGATTATTTACATAGTTAGATGATGAATTACATATACATTAACTTTATATGCTGTATCGATGGGTTCATGTCCACACTTCTGATTTTTTCCGTTTATCTGAAACATGTGACAAACGTGACAAAAACATGAAGAACGGTTATACATCATAACTTTTAATCCAATTTAAATTCTAGACAAATGTCTACTTATGAGAACAAATATGGAATCACCTGAAAGTTTTGAATCCTCACTTTTGTTCGAGTTCCTCCACACATTTCAGATATGTTCAAATGAAAAATATCATATTACACTTTGTTTGTCATCTTGTTAGGTTGAAATGAAACCCTAAGAATAGCCATTGACTTGCCATTACTACTACTTTTAAAGTTGTCCCTGCATTATCCTAACAAGATGTTTGTATGTAGGTCAAAGCTGGCCTCAGGACGCTGATACCCATCGAGCAGAAGTACATTGAAGAGGAGCCTCGAGTTTCTAAACAGGTAAAAAGAAAAAAGTCTCACCACAAGCATAATAGTTAATAGCTGCTATTGAAGAGAAAGTATGTTTGACACACAATATAGACAACAGTGTCACTCTCTCCCTCACTCTCTCCTCTCTCTCTCTGGTCCCTCTCCTCTGGAGCTGCTGAATAGAAATGTCATGCTGTCAGTTGTGGGGGTGCATAAGTAGATTGGCCATCCTTTAGCTTGGCTCTTGGTGGCACCACTGCAATGCACTTCATTGTCGGCCCGCTCAATGTGTCCCCCTCGGACAAAGAGCTGAATTGGAGGGGCTGTCCCAAATCAGGCCTGTCACTGACACACACACACACACACACAAGCGCACACATACGGAGTTCACAGCACAGTCGAGCCATTCTGAGATCCAAAAAGTGCACGCTCGGCACTTTGTCTCTTTTAGCCCGTCTTGCCGTTTTAGGAGAGAGTGGGTGTCTGAGTATGTACTGTGTGTGTGTGTGTGTGTGTGTGTGTGTGTGTGTATTAAAGTATGCTTTCACTTGTAAGAAAGATATCAAGTAGCCATTAAAAAATCTGGAAGGAAAGGGGAGCAGACAACAGATCAAACTTTCTTTGAAACTTGTAATATTTTGCCAAGTATAATCTTCCTAATTTTATAATACTGGATCATGTAGTTTTCCACCGTTTTGTATCTCATTTTACCTTTCATTTTACTCCTGCTTGATTGGTCCCAAATGGCCAGTAAAGTAACCTAGTTTAAAGGTAGAGTGTCCGAGTCTGGCAAAGTAAATGCAGATATTTGCCATGATCAAAGCCCACAGTCTTGCTGCTATTACATGCCAGTGTGTGTTTCATCTTGGTAGGGACACCAGGACACAGCAGTCATTTGCAGTTCAGACTAATTCTGAATTATGCATAATGCCATTTTGTTAAAGGGGATGAGATAGATAGCATATTCATCTTTAATGCATCTAAAACATTTACAGAATATAATGTAAGAATGTAAGTTGCCCCCTGGCTGTCTGTTGGCTGTATTCTCTGTTTGAATGAAATGTCTTTTAGACTTGGTTCGGTCTTCTGGTGTTATTCCTAGATAACAATGCCATGGGACAATAGTGCTTTTCCAGTCTCTGACCGTTTGCCAAAACTGGCGTGGGACTACAAAGTGTGGCTCCATTGCTCCCGTTTATTTACCACATTTTGCATGCCAGAAGCCCCAAAGCAAGTGGCAATGTGACTGTTGCCAAAACACACTTATTTTGAGCCTCATACTCATTTGTATTGTATAGTGATTCATACCAAATTTAGACGTGCTTAATATGCCCATCAGAGACTGTTTATACAACATATCTTATCTCAGAGTTTACACTGATGGCAAGGCAACTGAGAGCTGACTTTACAAATGTAAGGTGCCTGCAATTGGATGCTTTTGACATGTCTGTCCATTTTTGTCTTGACTGTCCAGTAGGTGTTGGCACAAAACGAGCAGGTCCAGCCTTGGTCTTGGAGGGCTGGTGTTGAGCACAGTTTGGGGATTTCTGTGTTCAAACACACCTGATTTCAAATTAGTAATTAATTACCATTTATTTTAGCTGTGTTAAGAACAGAACACACTGATCCAATGCTCTCCAACAAACAACAATAGACCAAAACATTGATATATCTGGTATACCTGAGTGTAACCATTATAAAGTCTCTAGAATGTTCTCCCCACGGTTCTACAGTATTCTCTGTCATTTCGTACTATTCTAGAATATTGGCTGCCATTGACACTGGTATAATATTGTCCCCTGTTCATTCTAGAATGACCCCCTCATTTATAGAATGGCAGCTCATTTCATACTGTTCTAGATGGATTTCCCCATTCATACTGTTCTGCAGTGATCTTCCCAATAATAGGGTTATGAAACAATCTCACCTATTGACATTGTTTTAGAAAGTAGCAGTTCTGGGATTTGAACCCACAACCTTCTGATCGCAGGGGCAGCTCCCTAAGCACTAGTCCACCAGCCACCCAAAGTCTCCTTCAGTGACACTGTTCTGTAATGTTCACCACTGTTCCAGAATGACATTTTCCTTTCTCACTGTTCTAAAATGTTCTCTCACATTCCCACTCTTTTAGAACATTCTCCCCATAAACACTGTTTCTGAATGGGCAGTCGGCTCTTGCTGCAGAACCAAATAAAACCAGCTGTCAGTGTAAGAGTGTTAGAATGTGTAGAGAAATGTTGGGTCAGTGTGCTCTGGCCTTTAGGGAAATCATTGCTTCGTCCTGGATTCCGGCCTTCAGTGACCAGAACCGATGACTCCCGACTCAAGTCAAGACTGAAGTGTACTTTTCTTCTTTGTTCAGTTGCTCTTGCAGAACTTCAACAGAGTGAGGCGCTGTATCATGTTCCTCATCAACGCTGGCTGCTACATCAACAGCTGCTTTGAGTGGGAATCTCCTCAGAGGAGCATCTGTGCCTTCCTTGTAAGAAGCTACACACACACACAAACACACAGATTCACACACATGTACACATTCTTACACACTCTTAACAGACTTTGAGCTACTTGCATGACTTAGTGAAACCAAACTGTGCCAGGTATTACCTCGTTTCACTCATGTAGCGTTTCACTCCTGTATACAAAAGTAGCATGCAGCACCTTTCTTCATACTAAATCTTTTAGGTGCAGGCAATATGACAATACACCATCATTATTGTGATAAATTACACTACAATACACTTTTCTGAGTATAGCATGGGTATTATCAGCACTAAACATCTCAATGCATCATAAAAATAATAGATTCAGAGTAACTAGAAATAAGTATGTGAAGTCTAGTGTATAGTAACTGATTAAACTACATAGTAACTGATAGCTGCATGTATATCAACCCTTGATTCTATTATGTTACTTTGTTCATTTATGCCTAGTCATTTTTTCTCTCTGTCCCTCTTAAATAGTTTATTATTCCCTGCTCAAGTACAAAATATATTGTACTTATTGCATGAATAGTTTATTGCATTAACAGTTCAAAGTCTGCAATATTTTACTGGTGCATTTCTTTCATCCGAGCACGTTTGCAAGCCTCAGTAAAATGAAGTATTGTTGCACATATTGTGTGTTGTTTAAAGGCCTTAAAATGTTGTGATGTCACATTTTTGCTATATCACCCTCGCAAAATATATGTCTGTCTTCCCACAACTCCTGCTGCATAGTGAAGAGAAAGTGGGGAGTGTAATTGGACAGCTGAGCTGTCGCTTAAAGGACACCCTCTCTGAAGCTCACTGTGTGACTGAATGCTAACAGGACAGTCGCGCTAATCCTGCTATGTGGCACTGCATAATATGCAGCAGGATCTGTCTGTTTTAGCGTTAACGTGTCTTTAAGCGTCGGCCGCGTCGCCCGTTAACATTTGCCGCTTGACACGTTTTAATTTTGCTACAGTTTAGAACGCGGGGTAGGAGGGACGGGAACGTCTGTATCGATCAGTTAACATTTAAGTTCAACATTTTTTTTCCTCTACTCTTCCTCAGCTCTTGGGCAGAGGAAAAAAAAACTGAATGAAAATGTCAAAGAAATAAATGTCAAGAGAGTCTGCTAAAAACAGGAGGTCACCCCTGCTTCTTAGTTGTTTTTATTATTAGTAAATTATCAAACACAGTGGCATCGAATCAATTAAAGTTCCAAAACATCTAATTATTTCAAAAGTGAATGACAAGTAATTTAGATGGGGGGATTAAAACACAATAAAATCCAAAAGCAAATAAAATAGCTCTGTTAAATGAGTGCTTATTCACCTAAATGTATTTCATTATTATTAGTCCCAGTCTTAATGTTGGTACATGAGGGCTTTCTAAATCACTTAATTTATTTCTTTAAGAACCACTTCATCGCCAGCCATCTGGTCAAGGTGATTTCATGCAGCAGTGTTGCTATCCCCAGCTGTGTAGCTTTGCCAAGTTTCGACAGACTTCAGCTAAGACGCAGAGTGTGTTATACACTCTGAAATTGCGCGCCTGCTTTTGCAGAACCCCTGCCTCTTCCTACACAAAGGTTAGCCACAGCAAAGGGAATTCTAACACAGCGCAGATGAAAATGGCTGTGAGGTGAAGCGGGAGTTGTGATGAGCTATTCTGGTATTTTTAGGTCGGTACCTTTTGACATGGCTTTATTATGATTATTTAGGTTACCAGTTTGTTGTAGTAGTAGTTGTTGTTGTTGTTGTTGTTGTTGTTGTTGTGAGTTGATCTAGTCCTAGAAACTGTTGCAAAATTGAAAACTTTTTTTGTTCTGACTAACATGTGCATCTGCTATATGGTGCCAGGAACAATTGTGTTTAGTGTCTCAAACGGCCTTCTGTATGCAAATGGAAACAACCACACCTTAATACATTCATACACGCACACAAACACAATCACACACACACACACACACACACACGCGCACACGTTGCATTGCTCGCTTTTGTGAGCGCACCAAGAATGTAGGTTCATTAGCAAATGGTTCAGTGCATCACAAAACATCAAATTTCTCCTTGTTTTATTTACACAGTAGTAGAATGCTGACAATAAAAATAGTATACCAAGCTTTTGAATATTTTAGTATGAAAATAGAAAGGTGCTGTTATCCAACTGACTACCATTAGATAGGGTTAATGAATAATTTTAAATTTGATTAATATTGGTTATCAATTAGGTTAGAACCACATTAATAAGCAGTTGTGAAGCACAAACTGCAGTGAAGATGACATGTAAAATGTCGAAAGAAGACAAAGTTAGATCAGTGGCCAGCTATGTAGATGAATGTGGGCTTACTATTTGGCTAACCACAGGTCTTTATTAACAGCTTATTAAAGTTTTAAGGACCTAATGAATAGGCATTAATAAACTATTTTTAATACATTTATAAACAATTTATAAGGCAGCCACAAATGCTCTACGTTAAGCTCTGCTGACTCTGTTGTCTTCCTTACGCTGTTTTGATTGATGTTTTATGGAGTGTATCTTTACTTTTTTATGTTAGACAAATTGTCCAAAAAAATTGTCTTGGTTCTTTATTGATTACAGACATTGTCATATTTAATGAAAAATATAATAGAGTTGAATCAGTGTATCAGTTGGCACACCCATGTCATTGATGCACACACACTAATGCACATGCATACACTCACAGCAATGAGGTGCCAACCGTATGTGGCTATAGTCCCTATATTAACCACAATATTAAAGTTTGTGTGTTTGTGTATATGTGAGTGTGTGTGTGTGTGTGTGTGTGTGTGTTCTGAGAGCTCTAATCGAACACCTGTAAGCTGAGCATGCCGCCACCCATCCGTCTGCTGTGAAAGTGGGACATTGTTGGCAGCGGTGGTGTCAGGTTCAGAGAGCCCGCTGTGTGCCAGCTCGCCCTGTGTGTTTCTCTCTCTCTCTCTCTCTCTCTCTTTTGCTCTGGCCCTCTCTGCGCCCTGGAGCGGCCAAGCCTCACCAACTCTTCCTCCAAACAAATTTGCCGTAACTTTAGCTGCAATTTGGCCCTGAATTGGGAGCAAATAGAGCAGGTATTGAGTAGCATGGGGAATAGGAGCGCTGTTTGCATGTGTGTGAGTGTGTGTGTGTGTGTGTGCTGGCTGAGGAGGCTTTATTGGAAGGAGGGGGTAAGGAAATGATACCCGGCTCTTTTATGTAGGCTAAAGTAGGGCTCTTATCAGTGGGAGAGCCCAGACAAGAGAGGCTGCTGCTACACGAAACTGGAGCAGCCCTCACCTGCTTTGCATTTAGATAAAATACACCCATCCGAGAAAAAAAGAGAGAGGAAGCGAGGAACAAATGCTCCAGTGTGTGTGTATACATCTGTGTGTGTGTGTGTGTATGTGTGTCTGTATGTGACCTCACACTGTTTTCTTCAATGTGACACCTTTTCACTTTGAGGTGAGGTGAGTTTTCCCTAAGCACCCGCAGTTACAAGGACATAGAGGATGGAGGTTTTCTAGAAAATTATTTATTCAAATTCTGTAACTCTTGATGAAGAAGGACTGCTTGTCTCTTTTTGATGAATCAGTTTATGAATGTTAGAATAGACTTGTTACAGAATGTCACTTTTTCCAGCAGTTGTATTTCTGTCTGTTTTGATTAGCTCTAACAAAAGTTGACTAAACTGTGATTTACAGAATGCTCACTCAGAGTATCTGTGCATTATGAAGGTGGGTGACCGAAATACTGATCGGCCCATTATCAGCTCCATGTCCTTCTTCACATATAACAAAAAAAGTGTCGGGTTTGTCTGAACCCGTTTTACAGCAATTGCAATTTTTTTTATGTGTTTTTGCAAAGTTTGAGTGGGAATGGTTCAGCAAATACCAGTTCTGACTATCTGAGAATATTAAAGTCTTTGTCTTTTTATTATATTATCAAACATTATTGGACATTCCCATGTTTGAGCCCATTTCTGAACAAAAGCAAACACTTTCCAGCAGTATCTGTTTAAAAAACCCAGACAAAAGTTGAGCAAATGATGATTTCCCTCATGCTAACATTGACTATCCAAGGATTATGAGAAAGCAGTGATTAAGAAATTTAAGTGCTGTGTGTTCTTGAACATTCCACTATTGGACTCTTTCCTGAACAGAAAGAAACATTTTAACAGCCAGCAAATATAACTGTCTGTTTTGATCGGTCCTAAATAAGCTCGAGTCCATGTTGACAAATAAGTCAGTTTTCCAGAATGCCAGGAGGTGGCAGTGCAGCATCACTCATCGGGAGCATTCTTACGGAGAGCCCGGCCAAAACCCAGATGAGTTATTGACGTCCATAATCAGCCTCTCATTTGGCATATTTCTCTCCACCGTTGGCACCATTTAAAATAATCAACACCACTATGATGACTCAATTTCTCAATTCCAAGTAGAAGGGCTGTTGTGGGGTGTGTTGGTAACACACTTTTAATGTGCTAATTCTCAAATGCATTCTCCAAAGTGCTCATACCCCACTCCAGGACGGCAAGTGCCAAAATGATATTAAAATTGGCTGCCAAAACAGAGTCCGCTCTTTTTTCCAACAAAAAAAGCAACAAAAAAGAAACAAAATACACATCGAGGAGCATTTGAAACACTTGGTCGTCTCGCGTACTTCTCTCTGAAAGACAGAGCAATGGTTTTGACAAGGGCCTTCATCTCAAGGGTACTGTGATTGATGTACAAAATCAATTTGATATTAAAACAAACTTAAACAGTGCTTGATATGGCCGATGAACATTGTAACCTACTTCTGAGTGCTAAAATGTATTAATGCTACTATTAAAAAGAGAGGTGCATAATTACAAGGACTGTTAAAAAGGCACTAACACACAGTTTAGGGTGGTTGAGCAAACCTTTTTGACATGACACTGTAAAAGTATAAAGAATAATTATTCCTATTTAGGACATTCCTAATGTCTGCATAGACATTTAGCCTGAAATATGTTTAACTTCAGTGGTGTTTTTTGCACTTCATGGAGGATTTTTTGTCAAAAGTCTTCCCTGAATTATAGTCTAGAAGTGGAACTGTAAAAATCTACTGGCCAAAGAGCCTAAAGCTTATCACAAGCTAATGCCTTGAAATAAAGGCTAAGAAATAAATGTGCTTGTTTTTTTGATTAACTGTGTATGTGACTTCTCAGTGTTACCTAGACCTATTGATTGACATGCTTTCACTATAATACTCTGTGGGAGTTTATTCACTTAATTTAATTAGATTTTCTTGTTGCGCTGCCCACTACCTTTTCAGAATGTCCTGGAGTTCACGTCCATTGAGTCTACGAGTAAAGATGAACGTGATTTTCATTGGCAGCGCATATTGTATTACTCAGCGGATGCTGAATTACTGGACATGGGTTTTGCAGGTGCAACGGCTTTGACCGTGTGTGTGCACGGACCAGAACAGTCCTGAACCCACACAGTGAACTGAGTAACCATTCATTGAGGCTTCTCCACGGGCATCCAGCCCACTGGGCTGTCAGAGGCTGATATTGTGGCTTCCTGGATGGTTTGTGACAAAGCTTGCAATCGCACGTTTGCAGATTCAGTTTCTCTTTTTATGTCCTTTTGCCCAGTCCCTTTCTTCACTTTGGTTACTTGTGGGCGGGGGGGTTGGCCCTTCTGTCCCTGAGGAGTTGGGGGTAGGGGGTGAAAACGGGCCCCTGCTCTGGGAGACCGGCCCCGACTCTTTGGGCACCTCTACTCGGTCCGCCAGGCTGTGTGAAAAGGAGAAGGGTCACCTCCGAGCGGCCGTAGGTGTCTGCTAACATCATCCGTCAATCAAGCGCCGGCCCCCTCAGCTAGAGTATCCAAACTCCAGGGACTGCGTCCAGCGGCAGGTTAAATAAACCCCCAGGCATATGAAAACAAGACGGACACTGAAGAACTGTGACAAAGAATGAGATTTGTAAGTGCCTTTGTAAAGTGTGAGATTAAGCCATTAGGCAGGGTTATGGTGTGTTGTGGAGAGAAATAAGTAGAATTTTAACATTAATGAATGATAATAATAATTGTCGTTCTTTTTTTAAAAAGTTAATAAAAACAAAATAAAATATCAATAATTCACCACAAACAGAGCTCATCTCCTAAAGTAGACTCTTTTTTCCTGGGGCTATTTTCGAAGCATCTTTTGGTTGTATTGCGGAAAGGTTTTGCTGTTGTGGTTTTGAGCTGAATATCATAATATTTTTATTTTTGCTTCACACAGACATTTGGTGCAGCAGGACTAAAAACGCGGTTAAGTCTCGCCACTGTTCGTGAGTGAACATGCTAGAGAGAGGCTGGTGTTTCATGGAAGG
This sequence comes from Hydrocynus forskahlii, assembly GCA_037974365.1. Lineage (NCBI taxonomy): Eukaryota > Metazoa > Chordata > Actinopteri > Characiformes > Alestidae > Hydrocynus > Hydrocynus forskahlii. Next base: position 7,740,903 of record JBBPCX010000040.1, on the reverse strand, counting down.
CATAGCAATGCCGAGTTCATTCAGAGAGAAAAGAGAGAGAGAGACATTTCTGAAAGATGTTGAGGTTGGAAGATAGGTAGGCTAGTGTGTGCAAGTGTGAATTTGTCTAGTATGATAGGGGTGTGTGTGTGTGTGTGTGTGTTTACTTGCATGTAAACATTGTTGAATAATTGAAAAAGACTCCTCCCTATTCCCTGAACACTTTTTTATTAAAGGAAGAAAACAAGAAACCCAAAAGAACAGTAATATGTTATTTTCTAGCAACCGCATGCTACACCCCGGCCCATTACAGTAAGTTATTTTGCTTGGAGCGTTATGCTAATACTTTGGCCAATTCATCTATAATTCATCATGTATATCTTTGTTTTGTTATGGTACACTAAGATTCATAATTCTTCAGTTTTAAATGAGTGTGTGCGGTATTGTGCCTAGATATTGTGTGTTCTAGCACATTTATATCGCAGTCTTTAGTTCAGGCAGTACATGTAATCAGACCAGGTTTAGAAAGATGGTCATAGTGGTCCAGATGTATTATAAAAGTTTGCTCATTTTCTCATTGTTACACAATATATTATGGTTTTTGAACAGAAAATATCTGTCCTTCAGGTAATACGTCTGTTTGTGTGTTTGTATGTGTGTGTGTCTTCACATATGTATTTGAACGTGTGTCTGGAAGTGCAGGAAAATCAGAAAAGAAAAGGTGCTGTTCAAACAGTTCAAAAATGGAAGGTACAAGCAATGCAGATATACCCTCAAATGTACAATGTGGTCTAAATGTTCACCTTAATTAAGTTTTAAAGGTACTTTCCCGAAAATGGGGCACATTTGAAAGAAATGTGTAGATTTTCTCAAAATAGGATGGATGAAGTCAGTGCACCTTAAAAATATAACTTCAGTGATTTATAGTACAAAAATATTCCCTAACTAAAGGTCTTGAAGACACACTTGATGATACCCCATTTATGTGCCCTGAAAGGTACAGTTTTATCTGGCGATATAGATAACTATATTGCTGACCCGTACAACCTAACACAAAGCAGAAAATGCACCTCACTGTGTGTGTTTATGTACTGTATGCATGGGGGAAGGTTGAGGCCATCAGTAGGACACTCTGTGGTGGAGTATCTAGGAGTAGGATATGCAGTATGATGTTTTAAGGGCTTGCAAACTGACTAGTTATTTATGACAATATTTTTTTTGTTCTCTGGCTGTCTTACATTAGCACTACATTAATATTCATTGTAGTAAACAACATAACTCATCAGCTGTTTCAACCTGCCAGATTCATCATTATTATGGGTGAAAGAAATTGTCACACCCTGCTGTGCTTCATATTCAGTTGTAAATATGTGTCGGAAAAATAATCATTGGGTGGAAATTTTCATCTTAGTCTGGTGCTTTTTTGATGAGCAGTTACATGCTCCTCTTTGAGAGTGTGCTTTTTGATTAATAGCTATTACAAGGGAGCATAGATGGATTCTTAAGGTAGGACTTGCATATTTTTATTGTGTTGCGTTTGCTAATTAAGAGTGAGCACATTCGTTCAACTGTGGTGGATGGCGTGCTTCAGTTTCAGCTGATTGCTTGAAATATTTGCAACTTAATATTGCATGCTCACAAATTGCTGTATGTGAAAATTGATAAGATAATCTAGACGTCTAAACCCCAATCAATTCACAAAAAATGTAATGGTTGCATAATTAATTCAGCAATATTTCCATCCTGTTGCCCTTAGTAGCATGTAAATCTTTGGTCAGTTGAAGCCATGCGGGGTATCTGGCAGTTTGCTTTAGTTCGGGTGGAGGTCAATGTCCGGCTGGGGGCTGGTTTTGAATATAGGAAGTGTATATGATTGCTTTTCAAGAATAAATCAGATCTTTTACAGGGCTTTAGTTCTCACTGTAAGGCCCAAAAGCCCTTAAAAGGCTTAAGTACATCACAGCACTGATGTGAAAAGTAGGCCTTTTGGTTATTCCTGGTTAAACTGAATTCGGAAAGATCAGTGAAGTTAATACACTCAGTATCATGTCACAAAAAGTGACTCGATCTAAACTTTTTCTTTTTTGGGGGTATTATGTTACATTTGTACATATGAGAATGGTAGATCTGTTAATGCATCATGATGGTATCTTAAATTCATCTATTATTATATCACAATGGTATCTTTTATTCCTCTGTTATTATGTCATAAAAGGATCTTGTATTAATCTATTGTTACATCATAATTGTGTATTGTATTCATCTTTTTATGATCCCATAATATAAGCAAGCATGGATGAGAAATAAATAAATGGAGTGCAGAATTAGACAAATGCCCTACGCGAGCTTCCCTCTGATCTGTTCTTTTATGTCTCGCCTTTTGTGTCTTTCTCTCTCCGGCTCTCTGTCTATCTCCGCAGCTCTTCATAGTAGTGGTGTGGAACTTTGAGCTCTACATGATCCCACTGGCTCTGCTGTTGCCCTTGGCCTGGAACTACATCCTCATCGCCTCGGGAAAGGACACCAGACAGGGAGACGTGGTGAGTGTCCCTTCGCACACTGACCTGCACTGCTGTCCCTGTCTGTTCAGCACTGCCTCAGCCCTCCACAAACAGAGCCCTAAAGATCTTTTCTTTACTTTCCCAAGTTGGGCTACCTACACCACAATTTCTGAACATGTTTACGTTTACAAACTATTATGAATATTTGCTGAGGTTTTATTGCAGACTGTTTAAGATCCAAGAAATATTAACCACGTAATATTAAAATGTCTAATTTTAGATTTAGTATCGCCTGTATTGAAATTTGGTTTGGAAATACAGTTTGGGAAAGTTCACAAAAACGTATTACAAATGGTAATATTCTTGGGCGATAATGTTTGCAAATGTAAATAAGTATACACTTGCAGTACAAACTATATGTGTAACTAGGATATACATTTATACATCAGCAAAGAAAAATCTGAAGTTCTAGGTAGAAGAGAATGAATAAATAAAATTCTGCATAGATTATAATGTCTTATAATTGTAATCATTTATCATCTTCTTAACTGCATAGATTACGCTCCCTTATTTGCTTAATGCCGTATAATGGAGGTTTTTATAAATGCTTTAAAACAGAAGCATCATTCATGTTATTGCAGTGTGGACTTTGGAAGAGTTGTTTTATTTTTTTTTTTCTAAAAGAAAAGTACTTTTTGTTTTTAATTAATGTTTTAATTTGCAAAACAGGTGGAAATAATAACTTTACACCTCCAGCGATTCTGAGACACTCACCTAGTTTCTTGTTTATTTGTGTGTTTCTAATTAAATGGTGCCAAAACATTGCCACACCACTATGGATGTTTTTTAATCATGTAGAGGGGATTTTTTTTTAATGCCCAAGTGTAGTGTGGGATGACGATGCTGTGGTTGCGTATTTCATTTTAAATGCTCAATGGTGAATAGCAGAAAAAATAATATCTAAGTGTTTTGATAGGAACACAGTAAAATATTCTTTTCATATTAAACTGTAAAGTCTTAATGACTTTTCAGAGTCGATTGTACCACTGAAGTTATGAAAGAGAGATTAATTGAATGGATTTAGGTAAATGGTTTTACTCACTCATCAGACTGTAAGCCTTTCTTGCTATGAATAATCCTATCCTAGAAAGTATCTAGGAGACACGTTTAGTAAATGGAACAAGCTTTTGAACTACATTTCCATGTCCTGGATACATACAGTCTCCGATTTTCTTTTTTCCCCCCTTTTAGATAGGCCCTATTATTCTGTCTGCTTTTTCATATCTTATACAGCTGTACGAATGTCAAGGTGAGTGAAAAGAAAAAAAAATAATAGCACTGAGTGCAAAGAAGAGATCAGATCACTTTGCTTTCCAGAACGAACAGTCTCTGGTTTTATCCTGTAGATGGCGACATTGTTTGCAAAAATTCTCAAACCTCTGTTATGTTTACCTGTGCATTCATTTTCGCTGTGCGTTTATCTCTGCTCTTTTTCTCTTCTGTTTAATTTGAGCTAATAAATCAAACACAGAATGAGGCACACAGTAAAGATTGCGTATTTACATAGTTAGGACTAGGCAACATGTGCCGACACCTTGCTTAGCACGTATGTACCCCCTGTTATGGCTTTACGGACCCTCTGGTGATAAATGTGTCATTACGTATTCCATACATTCACACAATGCGCTGTTCTTTGTTTCTGTTGCCTCTGACCCTATTCGTGTCAGGAGTCAGGGTTTCAGAGCTAGGTAATGGGTCAGGGGTTACAGCGTGGGGATCTGTGGATGTGAAACATATGAAGGGTCTGAAAGCTGGAGGTAATGCTTTTAACAACCCCCCCACCACCGCCACTACCCCAACCCCCCCTTTCCCTCCATTTTTCTTACTCTCCATTGTTCTGCATTTTGACGACTGTAACCACAACAGATGAGCCGCTGGTGGGGCTGGCAAGAGCCAGAGAGTTCCGCTCGCCGACACAATAAACAAACACACACACACACACACACACACACACATACACATGAGATCTGCTTTTCATTAGGCTGAAACCCACTGATGAGCCTCAGCCTGGCCACTCTCTTCCAGTTCATTTAAAAAGGGAAGTTACTTTATTATGAACTCTAAGGGAAGGAATTTGTGTGTATGTGTGTGTGTGTGTATGTGTGTGTGTGTGTGTGTGTGTGTTTGGAGACATTTGCACATTACAAATGCATGCACTTACAGTGCAGAAGAATAACGTACATGCTTACACATTCATACTCATGAAAAAGGGGCACAGCAACAACTCAGTGTTTAAATCAGCACTGCTCACCAGCTCCAAATCCCATGCGTCCACTGTTATGTACAGTCTTCGGCGCAGTATTTTAACTCTATATAATTATTTGTCAGCAATCCGGCGGGAGGAATCTGATCCTTTCTAGGTTATATTTTCTGCCAGCTCCGTTCGAGGCGGACAGCACTCAGTTAAGTGATGAGCTTTCAAAACATCGCTCTAGTAGAAGTTTATCATTCATGTTTTCATCACTTGAGTGGAGATGCCAGGCTCCTGGTGCCTGGCAGGATATAATTTCAGATAGCATTACGTCTAACTCTCGGCTAAACCCGCTGACACATAAATGCAGGCTGCTACAGTGTAGCAGTCCAACCTGCCTCTGCCTCGGAGTTAGACAGACGCTAAAGGCAAAGGAGCTGCCCAGCCTACGTGACTTCCTAATGGGCTTGTACAATATCAATAATTTGTAAGCATTTGTAAGAATGCCATATCCCATAATATAAACACCTCTACTATCATATCAAAATGTTTTAAAACACATTTGGAAACATTAAACTGTACAAAACATGTCACAGCGAATGGGCTTATAGAAATTGTTCCAAATTCTTCCTTCTTCTGTAATGTTACAATTTCAGACCCATGCAATTTTGTAACAGTGACAACATAGATAAGTTGTGTAGCTGTGCATATACAAATACATTCTGAACAAGTACACTTTTTAATGAAATTTTTAAAGTTAGGTGAGTAGAATTTATGTATTATTTGGTAAGTGACATGCTGTTAGCTATGATGCGTTCTAATATGCAATCACTGTAAAAGTGTTACACAACATAATGCCTAAAACCCCCTGAAGGGTCGTGGTCCAGCACGTTTTGGTGATGTCCCTGCTCAGAAACACCTGGTTCACCTTGCCAGTTAATTGTCAGGTTTAGTGAATGTGTTTGAGGAGGAGAACCATCAAACTGTGCTGGACACCGGCCCTCCAGGACCGGAGCTTGACACCCCTGGCCTAAAGAGTTATTTTTATGTCTTTTTACTCTACTCTGCAGTTGTTACCATTGGATAGCTTTCAAATGTCTCAAGCTTTTGGTGGAAAACCTTTAGCACCCTTGAATTAGTCAGCCTACAGGATCATTCTTAATGTGGGAAGGACTTTGATGCATGCTGCATGAATCTTTTTTGCTAAGTACGTCTTTTTGTTTAGTGTTTTATGATGGCCTGCCTTGTTTATGTGGGTGTCTAGTTTATTGACTCCACAACTACTGTAAATATGTTCTTGTTGTGTTTGTGTTCTGTTGCAATAAATATAGGCTATTAAAAGTTGTGGCTGTGTAGACACAAACACACCCACAGACGCAATGTATGTGTGCCAATCACAGAGACAAATGAACATTGTCACTCATTTTGGATTTTCTTTGTTTAAGTTTGATAGCATTTCTCTCTTCTGTGGTGGGAAGAGCTGTGCAGTTTTGAAATGAGCCTCTGGTTATGTGGTTTTCTCTGTAGACTTGGAAACTCCAGTAATCGACCTGAAACAATGGATAGAAAGGAGAGAAACAAAGTGAAGGCCAGCAGTTGCTAATTGCTTTAAACAACATGTAAAATTAAACCATTGTCCCTGTCCATACAGGTTACTGCTAAAGGAATTTTAGTGAACTTTCAAGGATAAAAGCAGTCGTGCTACCCTAAATATGGAGGAAGACCTCAAAGTCAATGGCTCAGAATAACTACCCATTTTTTATTGCATGCCACAACCGTAGGTTAGTATGTTTAGGGAAAACAAACACCCACTTTCAGCTGTCATTTGCTTGAAGAGGGTTGTTACCTCGAGGGCTGACATACTAGCTCAACTCTTAACCTGTAGTCAGCTGACCCCTGACTCTCGTATTCTTTGCCTGTGCTCCGCCTGCCAGCCCTCCACCAATTACCTGACCCCTCTGTCAGAGTCTGTTATTGTTAAAGGTTCTTTTTACCATCTGGGAAGGGAAGGCTGTGCTCTAAACACTAGACTATACCCCTAAACTTGTGTCTCCAAATGGGAGATATTTAGCAGGGCTGTGGACTTTATAAGCAGGTTCCTTTGGTTCCTTAGAGAAGTTGTTCCAAACCGCAGTGAATGGATATCATGTGGATGAATTGGAGGGTTCAGGCAGGGTGCCACCAGCTTTGGATGCAAGTCAGACAGATCATGACTTTTGAACCAAGCCTGTCGATCATCGCAAACCATCTGGGAGAGCAAATATGGAAAAAGCCACAACGGTCTCTATAAATTATGCTAATGTTACTTTACACTGGTTACAGCAGTGACCCCTACTGGTGAGGGTTGGAAGTACCCTCAACCACCAGGTAAGGGAGCCCCCAACCCAGTAACCCAAGTCAGGCTGACAGTCCCTGCTGAGAGCCAGGACTCCTCTCATCTCCACTGACACCCCCCAGTTGCCCCCTCCCCCGCCCTCAAGCTCCATTTGTTTGGAGACTGGAATGGTTTGGTGGGCTTCAGGACGGCCGCATGGGCTCACTCAAGCGTTGGACAGCTCAGCTGGAATGGAGAGGAGCGGGGCTCGTGGCTGGCCCTGGAAGACCCAGACTGCCGAATCCACTGGCCCGGAAAACAGTTTACCAGATGTTTTGAAGGTGTTAATTATAACACATACTGTCAGAGCTGGAGAAACAGTGACGTCTCCTTCACCAGCTCATATGCAATTAAGCATCTTAAGGTCTATCACGGCAACCTTGTCAGTGGTTGGGGCGAGAGGGCTCCTAGTGTTTCTTTCCTTTAACTGATTCTTTTTTTCTGGCAGTTTAAATCCGAGCTGAAATGAATCAGTGTACAGTAGCTACAGTCAAGTTTCTCGGACTTGTGATTTGGAAGGAAAAGCTCACGCATTGGCATATATCCATATGCACTGACAAAGTCCTTCAAGTTCCATAGAAGAGTCTTTTTTCCAACCTTCTCTGGATTGCAGTATAGCACCATTCCTAAATGCTTCACAACCCATCACGGGACAATCATCATGTGGATGGTGGGCTCTGTGCATTGTTTCAGCCACTCTGATCTAGACAGTCTGCCGAAGACCTGAAGCTTCTCTGTCTCCGTTGAGGCTTGATCTCACCAGAGTTTCTCAGGGAGAAGCCTGTCATCGATCCGTCACTCGGTCCAACTTCCAGGCTGACATCATCGCAGTATGAGCTGCCATCATCTCACGTGGCCAGTAAAAGAGCTAGCATGAAAAAAGACAACCAGCACTTCAACATCATATATATTTCATCAGCTGAGAAAGAGTGGAAGGTGGTCTGCATTTGATCCGCTTTTACCCTAGCCCTTCCAGTAAGAAGCAGCAGTAGTTTTGCACATTGTTTTAGATACACAGATACTCAGACGAAGTTTATTTTTTGTCTCCTTCTCTCTTTTTCGCTCTCGTTTGTCTGGTTTGAGCCGTGTTTTGTCTGTTTCCGCTTCTGCACGTAATTTGAAAAACAAACAGCTTGGATGGAGCTTCATGAATAAAGGATAGGCTGTGTTTTTCCTCGCCGCCTTCTGGTACAGGTGGGCTGCTCTGGGGGGGCAACGAAGAGCCTGTCAAGCCCACCTCCAGCGTCAATCACTGCACAGTGAAATAAAGAGAAATTCGACGAGAGGCAGTCACTCTGCTAGAGGTGCTTCGTGCTAAAGCTCCTCATTCCTCCTCACTCCTCTCAGCCTGGGTGAGCCGACTGGGATGCCGCATGAAAAAGGGAGAGCATGACGGCAGGGGCCGTGAGAGGAGGAAGAATAGGAGGAAGAGGAGCCGGTTTTTCGGCCTTTAATCCGCCTCAGTGCCACCACCTCTTCCAGCGAATCTCGGCTGGCAGATGCCTCTCGGCTCCTCTGCTGCCAGCCCCTGACAGGTGACAAAATCAAAAAAGGTCACGTCACTTTGAACTGGCAGCGTTTGTTGCCCCGCTGATTTCCCCCGTGCCACCGTGGCTCCAAGCCGCTCACAGGCGAGAGTTTGAAGCGAGGCGGGAAGTGGCTTTGGCAGCTCCCCACACTTCATCCCTGTGAACTTTTGTACCCGCTATTTCGTTAATGACGAGGCAGCTCTGCGTATTTTTGCTGTTGTTGTCAAGGCAGCTGCGTCTCTGGCTGGTGGGGTTTTTGTTTACAGAACATTGTGTGTGTGTTTTTTTTTTGGGGGGGGGTATCCTGTGGGAGTAGGCTGTTGCAGATTAGAGTAAAGAGCATAAGTTGTGGGACTGATAGATACGCTGATGCTTCTGGCTTTTGGGAACGTGTGACCCTGGCATATTCCCAAACCGGAGCATCAAACCCGGCAGTGTTCTCCGCGATGTGTGCCCCGTATATCTCAGCCCCGATGGGAAGTGTTGGTGGTGTGTGCTCTGTACAAAGGCAGAAACTGGCACCACGTCTGACCCCCTTGTATTTGGCTTATTTAGCTTGGTTAGCATAAATAGCATTTGGAAGGTTATGGTTTCCAAAAGCTTGGAACTCGGATTCACACAGTAAATCAAGTAGTAACACAGATGCGATTGGCAGTAACAGGTTTACCCTTGCGCTGAATCTGTAAACTGATAGATGAGTGCTTGTACTTCTCTCGATGCCCCTCTTTTGCTTGTAGCACTACTCTTTGACTCCAGCCTCTGCAGGGGTCAGCAAGCAGTCAGCCAGCGCTGGCACAGGCACAAGCCCTCCCTCTGACCAGCAGTGCTCTGACAGCCTGTGAAGAGGCTGTTTGGGCTGGAGGTGCTCCGGCGAGGGCCCTTATCAGCCTTCCAGGCCTAGGCTCTCCCGGGCCCCCTCGTCCACACGCGGCATACAAAGCAGGGCCAGGCCCCGAGCAGCTGGAGATACTAGAGATGTCTCCCATTTCAAAGTGGAGCAAGAGGAGGAAAGGGATGGAGGGGGGCAGAAAAAAATGAAAGTACATATCTTCATGTCGTATGGGTTGTCTGGCTATTCCCAGTGCACCTGTCACGGCGAAGGTTAGAATTAAAGGCACAGATAGTGCGGTTCTTCCTTTACTGATAGTGGAGGGAAGAAAAAGTGCATTAACTTGCCAGGATGGATGTCACAGAGCAGGGCTGGAGGTGGTGCCAGGCCAAAGGACGCCTTCCCTGCTCGCTTTCTCTTCAGGCTCTCGTCTGTCAGTGAAAGAAACACTCTGACCGATTCCTGACCCGCACTTGCCAATAACTGAATTCTGCCTAGAAGATGTTTTTTTCCCCCTCAGAAATGCTTTGTCTATCCTCAGTTGATTCCATAGCTCTATATGTGAATCCTGATTGAATCTGTCTTCCTCTCAAAATGCTGAAGACTAGCCTCTGATTAACCCTGCCACTGAAACCGCGTTACTCTTTTGGTAGATTGGCACACCCTTTACCACAAAACATCATCATCAGTTCACTCCCAGCAATCCCTGCAACTGTCCTGAACCCTCCTTTTGTTTCTGCCGCGAGCAGCATTTACATAAGAGGCTTATGGCAGCCATACACTCTGCCTTTTAAACAAGACAAAGGAACAAAAGCTATTGTTTGCCTAAGTAACAATTTTTTGGATGTCGCAGAAAACTTATTTATGGGATGCGGAGAGCCAAAAATTCATCAAAAAGAAGACAGAACGCACCCCCTGATAGCTTTTGGGGCTTTTTCAGACGCAGGAATTGCCTTATGTAAATAAGGTGCACATGACCTTGAAGCTTTTGATGTGTGATTGACAAGAGGAGCCACAAGAGGAGAAATAACGATCTATGCGTGTTCCCTCCTCCGGCAACGAAAACAGACATGTGATATGGACTCCTTTTGGGATCCCAGGGGCCGCACAAGCTTGATGGAGTGTTTTCAATTGACCGAGATAAACTCTTTATATGTCTGCCAACACATTGTCTGACTTTTGTGGCTGCACCTCAGTACTGGCTCCTCAAGCTTGGTAAATGAGATGATGAGATGTGAATAATTAATGCACCCAAATTACACAGACAATGAGAGATTTTTTTCTTTTTCTGCGACAATAATTCGTGGCTCTGGTTCTATTTTAGATTTTAAAAAGCATTTCTTTCAGTGACCTTACAGTGAATCATGTCATGAGCTTTTACACTGTAACACATGTTATATCACACATTATAATACAGGGTTTTATTAAATTTAATTTATAAAAAGGAATGGACAATCAGGTGTATTTTAATATTCAGTACTGACCCAATAGGGTCATTATTGAAGGAGAGTCCCATAGGGTCAGTTTATGTGTCCCCACACACATATTATTTTTTTTAATTATTTATAATTTTATTCAGTGTTACATTACTATAAGATACTCGACAGTAAGGATTTTTTAATGTTTATAAATCTATATTATTATACTTTAAGCTTCAGGAAGTTATTAAATGAAAATATTTTACTGTAATAACAATAATTCATTATTTTTTGCCAAGTTATCTGCCAGAGGGTATTTTGGATATTCATGTTATTTTCATTTAACTGTCAGTGTTTGACAGTCATTTCTTTTTTCACCTTTTTTCAAGTTGTGATGACTGAATAATTGAATAATTTAATCTATCTTATTGATTTTATATTGTTGGCAACAGTGATTCCAAACTTTTGAAAGGTGATTAACACCTGCAATAAGGTGATTTACTTGCATTGTATGCAGGGATACAAACAATGATTTAAAGTATTTTGCAAATGACAAAAACATCTTTTACAGTTATTTGAAATGACAAAGCCAACTTTCAGCGGCATCTGGGTTTTCTGACAACTTTTGTGACTAACACTTGGAATTACCAAAAAAACTGAGCGCATGAAGTCCATGAATATAACTTTTTCAAGGCCCAGTTGCTTACAGTGGATTTAAAAAAAAGAAGGAAGAGCATTTTTAAGCATAAGAGCACAATTACCTTGAACCAAGTTTTGCATGAAAACCAACAACCAAACCAGATACACCATCTATTCAACCAATTTGGATCTGTTCTTTTCTCTGTTTAAAGGACCCTTACCAGCCTTTGTGTCTGTTTTGTGTCATCTTAAAGAAATGTGAGGCCATAGGTTTGTTTTGGGGTTATGGGCACATCTAACAAAAAATCTTAAGGGGTTTGAGGACACTTTTGTTGTCCAGTTTTGGTCCACTGAACCAATTCATGTTCTGAGTCAGAGCTCCCTATGCTAGAGGTTGAGCTGGAGCCCTAACCTCATGGAGAAGAAGATGCAATTGATGAATATAGAAGTATTCATTGTATAAGTAGTTTCACTCTAAAGAACCTCAATAAGTAATTTTTCATAAAGTTGTGGAAATGCTTATCATTTGAAATTGATTCTCTTTGTAACTCTCTCTAAGATCTGTGCTTCTTTCTTTTGTCCTCTTTTTAAAATGCTTACCAGCAAGCAGTGGAGGACTTGCTGGAGGACGAGGATGAAGACTATGACAGGGATGACAAGGTAATTATTACCAGTGTTTGAAAACTCATAGTTTAGTGTTTGTAACTGCTTTAACAGTTATATGAATACAATGATTTGGCATGCCTTGCAAAACATAACATTACTGAATGCCCTCAGTTCTGCCAGCCCTAAGAATGTCGTGGACTGTGGATTATTTTCAGATGTTTTCACTTTTGAGTGATTGTTGAAAACGATACTTTACCTCCCTTTCATTTTTAAGTACAGGTTTCTCTCAAATCTCCTTAGGAGGTTAACATTCGGTTCATGAAAGCTCTCTCTCGCTCAGCTTTGACATTTTGAGTACGTCACATATAGCTGAGGTCCACAGCTGTGGTCTTCGGCTCAAAGTAAAAGCCGCAGCCTGCCAGAGCTAGTCTCAAAAGCCCAGCCTCTGGTCCACAGAGCCATTCAGATGTTTTTTCTTCAAGCCCAGAATAAAGGTGAATGGCACACACATAAATAAACTTGGCTTGAGGGTCCCAGTGTTGAGCTTCTGATATTTCTCAGGGCCTTTGAAGTGCAATTAATAGCATTCAAATGTCTGCAGGCCAAATGCACGGGCAGCACGGAGCTGATGCTTCTGACTGAGAATTTAAATGGGAGTGTTAGAGTGAACCACATTATTCTTCTCCAAAATACCAGTATTGTTGGGTCTTTTGTCTGTAAATGGGTCAATCTAACTGAGGGCCGGACTATGGAAGGGTGATGAAATGAGAATGTGACTGGGATGATCTACAAAGTGTTTTGTTTTGTTTTTTTTGCATGCACTGAAAATATCATTTCTCACACAATTAAATATATTGCAAAGGTCATGGAAACAATTTTATATTTAAGCACTTTTAAGTGGTGTATTTGACTAGTAGAGAGGCACCAGAATGCAGTGTTGATGTTCTAGTGATTTACTAACCAGACCTTTTATGTCATATCACTCTGTGCTGGAAAGCAGTTGGGTCAGATAGTCAAATTTTGGTATAAAGCTCTATAATATAGATAGCATGTGTGACATAGCATTGAATTAGCCGCCGCTGCTGGAAAAACATATTAAATAAACTCCTACATGTGAAAACAGTAACTTTCTCTGCTTCAGATTACATGTTAGTAGTCATTGTATAGGTTAAGAGTGAAAATTGTGGGGGAAAAAACTACGTGGTCCATTTAGGTGAGTACATAAACTCAAGGTTCTGATTATTAGCTCACTTGTGCCATTTATTACTAGGGGAACTTGGTTTGCAGTCAAAGCAAATTAGTCCTATACACAGACCAGTATGTGGTGATTGTTCCCACGTTTTCATGTGTAATCCGGACGACTGATATCATGTTTTCTTTATAATTACAATTACCCTAATATGGTGTCCTGGGCAGTGTTCATTTGCTTTGGCAAGTCCACAGACCAAACATACATTAGTCATGGGACGCTACATCAAAAAGACCATTTTACCCCAAACCCTTTAACTCTGCATGCATTTCTCAACATATAACCAATCTTAATTTTTAGCTACTTTTACCTGGACTGGGTCTGTTTTGTTATTCAGCCCAGCAACTTTGATTATGCATTATTCTAAGCACCCTCCACATCACACAGTACAAAGGCTACAGCATATTGACCATCACTCTGCACACATTTGATCTAAAGCTATCCCTCCTGTCTGCCAGCATTTCATTTCAGCTGCGGGGAAGTTGAAAGGGCATATTTTTCTTCTTTTTTTCCTTTATTTTTTTCTTTTCCTCTTCCTCTTCTTCCCTCCTGTTGTATGTGTCCTTGCTTATAACTCCTTGACACCATCCGTTTCCTTCAAACCTAGTTAAATTTGCTGTAAATGGAGTTGAACAAAATATACATGGCATTTCATCTCTCTCTCTCTCTCTCTCTCTCTCTCTCTCTCTCTGTCTCTCTTTTCTTTCTTTCTTACCCTCTTTTCTTCTTTCTTTTTCTCTCTCTCTCTTTCTCTCTCTTTCTCTCTCTTTCTTTCCCTTAGAGTCAGCGACCCCACGCTCTCATTACTTCTTCTGTTTGCTCAAATAGTGAAATATTAAGGTCAGGTCAGGGGAGGCCTTTTTTTACTGGATGAAGGTTTCGAAGTAAAAAAAAAAGGACGAATAAATGTGCCAAGGCCTCATTTTAATTGAACCTGAAGCATATGTTGCAAGTATGTGCAATATGTCCCAGATGTTTTAGCCTGGCCTAGTGCTTGGCTCTTCCTTGCTCTGCACCAGGCAGCTATTAGCTGGATAACCTTTGGCCCTGGGGCTAAATGGGGTATTACATGGCAAAAAAGTGGAGCACCTGCTTCCCATTGGACGCAGGCCCCCTTGCAGGCAGGGCTTGAGCCGTGGACACGTGTTTTCACTTAGCAGATTGTTGGGTGATCATGAAAAAGTGTCTTTCTTCCGAGTCGGCATAGATATTGGTCACTTACTCTTAATGAAAGTCCAAAGTCAAGGCTAATTGATGGGGATGGCTCAGTTGTTAAACTAGCGCACCCAGAGAAAGTGTGGAAGAAAAAGTTTAACGGAGCTTATCGTCCTCCTCTGAGGTCAAGATAAGGATCGACAGGTTTGTCAGATATATAGTTTAGACTAAACACCTGCCCAACTGAAATGTTGGCTGTATATTAGACATATAGAATTATATTACACACAGGTGCATGACACTGGAAAAGCTTTCCTTCATTCGCCAGACACCAGGTGGAATTTTGGTGTGCCTTTTGGTGTTGTAGTACTCAAGTTTGGTCTCAGAAGCATGAATTAAAAGTCGTGATCTTGACATTAATCTTGCTCAGTCTGGTTTCTGTCTCGGGATGAGAAAGACTCATAAATTGTTCTCAGGACCAGTCGAGTGCAAGACCCTCATACCAGCGTTTGTAACTGAATCTTTTATTTGCTATAATTGAATATCAGCAACATATTTGAATAGAATAAAACAGTCTTTCCTCTGCATGTGTAAGATAAAATGTGCTTTCAGGCTGGCTAATGAGAGAAAAAGTATTTTAAAGCTCTTCTCATTTAGTATGCAGTAAATGAACATGTTTTACTCTGAATAGCTGAAGTTAGAATGCAGTGTTGGATTAAGACTCATTGGTCTTGATTCAGTCTGGCCCACTCTTTAGTTTTGGCTTGGATTCATTGACAAGGTTCACAACAACAAAGTCTTGATAAC
Organism: Hydrocynus forskahlii; assembly: GCA_037974365.1. Lineage (NCBI taxonomy): Eukaryota > Metazoa > Chordata > Actinopteri > Characiformes > Alestidae > Hydrocynus > Hydrocynus forskahlii. Next base: position 7,725,566 of record JBBPCX010000040.1, on the reverse strand, counting down.
TTACACGCAGTTACTCCAGGTCTCTTTTGGTTTGATCTTGGCTGTAATAGTCTTGATTACAGCAACACCTGCATTATATTTTTGATGAACAAAACCTTTTACCTCCGAAATAGTAGTAGAAGTAAATGTAAAAAGTAATTCTGGCGCATTTCTGCTGCTCTATTGCTCATGAAATGTTCACACAGTGTAAAGAGCAGATGGTACTTACAAATTGTATTCCAAAACAAACAAATAAAAAAAACAAATAAATAAATAATGGAGAGATAAAGGTGTTGTCCTGTTTCCAACAAACCTGTTTTCTCCAATAACTCAATAGGTGAGTGTGCTGTTTTCCCCCTTTAAAAAGGTCTCGCTCAGCCTCCTCGCAGTGGACGTAAAAGTGAAAATGAAGTCATCTCTTCCTGCCAAAGGGCCGTGCACTGTGCTCTAACATCAAACGAGTGAGCCATGTGTTTGCTGAACACTCCTCCTCCCCACTGTTTGCCAGGCTCGTGCCAGTGAATATGTGTGTGTGTGTGTGTGTGTGTGTGTGTGTGTGTGTGTGTGTGAGCATGCGCATACTGTGTTGAAGAGCCTGTCTCCAGAGAACTCACTGTCTCCACCAAAGACATCATCGCCCGGTACAATAACAGCCGAAACATCTTAACACCTGCTCCGCCAAACTAAAGTAAACACACAGACGGAATGGCAGGTAATTACCTAGGTGATAATGAGCTCTCCTCGTTGGTATTATTGTTATACCTTGCCAGATACGTTTGTGCAGATTTAAAGAGGAGCAACAGGACTCTAGAATAAAACAAAAGCAACGTACAGCCACAGCTGGCTTGCAGTTGTGTGCATCTGCACTTTCTCCAAAGATCAGTGGATCTTATTTATTATACTTTTCATAATCAAGTCTCCTGGTTCTGGAAAAGATTTTATTTTGATTTACATGTGGAATGAATGTTATCATCTGGATAAGAAGAGCTTTATTCTTTCCATTAGAACCAGTACATTACATCTTTATTCTTCAAGTGCACATACATGGTGTTAGTGTCAACATAAAGCCCTGTATAACAATAGGACAGTACAAAATGAACAGTATGTACTGATGCATTATAAATTGGATATGCATTCAAAGGTATGTACACTAAAATGCACAATATTAAGCATAGTTTTACTCAATCTAGTTTTTACATCTACATTGTGTGCAGTCGTAAGAGCTAACCAGTATTAAAGTTTTGTCACTGATCTGCTCTTTAGAGAGCTAAAAATTTAAATCTAGTTTTACATAGTCAAAAAGTAAAGACTTTTATTGTTAACAGAAAAAATAAAAAGAACGTAACAGTGCTTAACTGACTGATTATGAATTGTGAACTGTTAGATTTTAATTTCAAACAAACAGTGGAAAGTTTCTCAGTTTTTCAATGGTTTTCCTTGTGGGTCTTATTGGCCTTACTTAGATTTAGCTCATTTTTCATCAGTTCTCCTGGCTTTGTGTTGTCCATATATAATGTAAAATAAAGTGACCCCTTATTGTCACGCATGAACACCCCACACCACACCGCAGTACAGCGGTGAAATTCTTTCTCTGAATTTAACCCATTCACCAAGCGAAGCAGTGAGCAGCCAGTGACATGGTGCCTGGGAAGCAGTGTGTGGGCATGGCACGTTGCTCAAGGGTACCTCAGTGATGACACTAGCGGTCCTGGGCTTTGGACCCATGACCTTCTGATCTCAGGGTGAATGCACTAACCACTAGCTGTAATGTTATAATCTAAATCCTAGTACTACAAAATAAGCCACGTTTAATTTTCAGTGCCTTGTCGGCATGATTTCCGTCTCTTCCGTCCGTGGGAACTCATTTTATTGATCAAACGGCATGTTATTCGATCCATATTTAGGTTTCCCCTGGCTCAGCTCCTCATGACATTTTCATACCTCTTCTTTCACGTTTGAAAGTGAGCACTGTATTGATGGCACAGGACTGGCTATGAGTACGCAGCCATGTCTGACGTTGTGTGGATATGTGTCCAGAGAGTATAGAGGGGCTAATCAGCTCTTGTGGCTGTGTGTGTGTGTGTGCGTGTGCGTGTGTGTGTGCGTGTGTGTGTGTGCGTGTGTGTGTGTGTGTGTGTGTGTGAACACTGGCCTGGATGATAGGCTCTGTATCCCAGGGGAGAAAGCAGAGAGCCTGTGGAAGAGTGCTGAGATTAGACCTGCACGCATGGCTGGGCAGTGGAGCAATTCTCCTACACACACAGATACATACTCACAGATATACACATACACCACACACACACACACACACACACACACACACACACACACACAGCCTCGGGAGGAGTTGCCCCAGATAAGATACACACAGCAATCATGTTGAGCTCACAGGCTTACCACAGCTTGCACACGCCTCCTTACATGTCCAACAGCTGTTCAGAGGTGTGTGTGTGTGTGTGTGTGTGTGTGTGTGTGTGTGTGTGTGTGCGCACGCATTCTTCTTGTTCTCCCTTTTTGTTGAATGCAGCACCGGTAGCTTCAGCTGTGTGTAAGCATTAAAATAAGTTAAGTGAGTAAAGGTGTTGTGATTCTAAAACAGTATTGAATTAATGGTGTTTTTTTTGTGTGTTTTTTTTATTGTTTTTAACTACTACAGCTGGCACAGGTCCTGTACAGTCTGTGAGCAGGAAACGTTGGATCAGAGGGAAAAAGAATGAACCTAATATAGCTTTGTAACAAATCTAGACTGAAATAGCATATTCTCACATGCAGTTACCTGTGTGTATTTCGTCCTGTGTGGAGTAGTAGAGTTGTTTGAGTATAATAATCTACTTTTGGATGCTAAAATAAAATTGTGCCATAAAAATAAGTAATTTTAAGCTTAGTAGTTTTTAAAGGAAAAATATCGATATCTGCTAAGACTCAACATTTCAGTATCGGTATCAGTACTGGAAAAATTGGCATTATGCCTCACTTTGATATAAAATGTGTATTTTTCTGAGCCAGATCAATATGTGCAGTATATAATTACATTTTTAAGACATCACAGCAAAGGACATGCCAAAACTTAACAAACTTACAGCACAGAGTGAAACCCAAAAATGTGTTCACCATCACACCCATATTAGTAAGAAAAGCAAGTGAGAGACAGTTTGTGTGAGAGTGTGTGTTTGTCTTGTTTACTCGTCTTGTGTGTTAAATTAACAAACATAGCACATTGGAAAAAAAATCTAGTTGGTGAGAGTAAGAGAGAGAGAGAGAGACCTTGCGAGAGAGAGACAGAGACAGAAAAGCTCAATATTCTTTATTACAACATGGTACAAAAAGTAGACACAGACATATTGTTTGCTCTGCAAATCCTGTTTATGTTTTATTATCTGTTCTTGTTAAAATATATGTATCTTTCATCATTGCTCTTTCATTCGGTGAAAGAAGATGAGATGCTATCAGCAGGAAAAAAAGAGAAAAAGTGGGAAAAAGGAAGGATTATTTGCAGTCTGGCTTGCATTGGCATTTACAATCAGTAATCAGACATCTAATGGGCTGGCGGGAGCAGCTGGGGCTGCGTGATAGAAGCAGGGCGGTTATCGATGCCCTGACAGGTGCATGCTGGGTAATAACTGCCGCTGTATCACAGCCCTGGTGCCCTGGGGTGCCATAACGACACACGCGCTCGTTTCCATGACCCCTGGGCCTGTCGACAACCCTAATGCACATTTCACAGCCAGATTTCTCTCTCTCTCTCTCTCTCTCTCTCTCTCTCTCTCTCTCTCTCTCTCTCTCTCTCTTTCTCTCTTTCACTCTCTTGCTCTCTCTTTCGCTCTTTTTTCTCTGTCTCTCTCGACCCCACATTTCACTGTTTCACTCTCGATGGCTCCATCAGGGCCACATTAGCAGGGGAAAACACAGGCTAACCTCTTTGCACCGTGAAATGCCGAAAATCTGATCCCAATTCATGCACAATTATGTCAGTTGGAATCTAGCATTACAAGCGGAGCTTATCTGTAGATAGCACATGGAGCGCTAAGCCCGGCGGATCCAAGGGATGGGGTTGATCTGGGCGATAGCTGCATGCTAGTATGTAATTGGACTAAAGAGTGCGCCGGGGATTATTTTTAATACTTTGAAAAACTGTGACTGAAAACTTGTTCCGGGGCTATTGAGCTTGTGATTTGCTACGCGTGTCCTCAGGTACCAAGCCTTTTTTTCCCCCTCTTTCCCTAAGTGCTGAGGAAAGCGGAGAGAGGGAGGGGAAGAAAAGTTTGCGCCTCTCTGAGTTCTTTTCTTTTTCTTTTCTTCCTCATGCATCTGAAAGATGAAAAGCCTCATGCTGTAAAAGATGCTTTTGACTGTTTTTGCCCCCCCACCCCCCTTCTTTTTTGTAAATGCTCCTAGGAACTGCATTTTAATCATGTTTGGCTAATAGAGAAAGAAACATAAAAATGAAAAGATAAGTAAGAACCTTCACAGACTCATAGCATTGTCTTGCTATAAAAAAAATTAAAAGGTCTTTTTTTTTGTCTTTGCCAGATCCATCAAATCGATTTTTTTTATCCGTTGCTTTCTCTCATGCTTCCTCAAGATCATCCTGTTTCCTTCAATGTTGGATTTTTTTTGGGTCTTAATTCTTTTATAACCCTGCTTTTACAAAGGTCTCAATTTATTCTGGTCCATAAGGTGCCCTCCCATGATGGACGGCTGCCCGAAAGCCATATCCTTGAGGATATTTTGGCTTCCTGGCACTTTGAGTGGATACGCGTGATGGTGGTAAGTGTGGCCCGTCTGTCCAGTGTCTGGCATCTGTGGTTCATCATCTGTCCACTGCGCAGGACTGTGTGTTGCTTCGTACTGCCACCATCGTGTCTCACTCTGTCCTGAGTCGTCACTAGTCTACTCACCATGTTTTGGAGGAGCTAACCTGGCAGTATTGGATGTTCGCATGGCTAACATAGCATAGGCTCTATGCAACCAGAAGCAAAGCGAACTCTTGCTAACTACAAGAAGATATGTTTTGACCTCTGTTCTTGGGTAGTAGTTGCCTCTGAATGCCACTGGTTATTTGGTCAGCAGACCTTCTAACAGCAAAATGCAATACATTAGCATTTCCTCAATCTCTCCAGTCTTTTTGAAGTTGACTCTAGCAGCTGTGCTGCAGAGGAACATGTTTCCCTCTGTCTTTTGTTTCCCATCTCACTGTGTTTCACGAGTCTTTGTAACTTTTCTGGAGTCCCGTGGGAAGTTAATAGCATGCCTTCTTAACTGTGTGTCTGAATTACAAAGCATCTGGGGTGCACAGGGCCATTTGTGTTTGCACTGTCACTAACCTCTCTCAAAAAGCCACCGTGAGCCGATTTAATGGCAGCCAGTGGAGCACTTGGCTGACTGACAGTCACTCCACGACCCCATCACCTCCAAGGAGCAAATCTGTAGTCTAACTCGCAACAAAAAAGAACTGTATGTATGCCAACCAGGCAGGGAAGCCAGCTTACTAGGACCCTTTTAACTGGAGTTATGAATGAATTATGAGAGCGGATCCTTGATGTTTGTCTTCAAGAGGGAGGAATGCCATTGCCGCTTCTGTCATTTTTAGCGGTGTACCTTATAAAAAAAAATACTTAAAATGTAGAATTCCACATTCACGCTCTCCGAATATCAGTTCGTCGCATTAATGTGTAATGAAGAAGCTGGTGACATTTTAGAACGCTTGTTAGAAATACAGAACATTTTGTTAATGTAGCAGGAAGATGTAGGTAACACGGATTTCTCTGGCACTGAAATCCTGTCAGAAGCAGAGCTTTTTCTCCTGTTAGATTGTCTGTATTGGAGGGTTTGTTGGTGGCCAGCGGGATGATGGCTGTTTGTCTATGACGGCCTTGTTTTTTGCCGGAGATGGAGAGGCCGGGAGCGAATCCGGGGCAGTGTCGAATGAAACTAATTGTGCCCCATTCATCATCAGGTGGCACCCTGGGACCCAGAGAGGACGGGGCAAGGAGAGCAGGCGTAGCAGGGTGAGGAGGGGGGGTCGAGGGGCATCAGCAGCAGGTCGGAGGAGGCCTGGAGGGGTGGCCAGGGTTGTAGGAGGCGGAGAAACGGGGGCAGTGTTCGGCCCGACCTTGAGGCTGATGGAGTGGGTTGCCCGCTGGGTGTGGACGCCTGGGGAGTAATGGCGAAGGTGAACCCAGCTCTCCGGCGGCCCCATTAGAGCCTAATGCTGTTGTTTTAGTGGGGGAGCGGTGGGAAGCAGAGGTCGGGCCCAAAATAAACCCCATCCCTGCTCCTCGTCTCTCTTCTTGACGCATGTTTATGGCGATATTTATCCGAGCATCACAGTGATGGACGCAGCGGGACAGAGGAGTTTGGATAGAATGATGCCACAGGGCCACAGTTTGGTACAAGCTCTCGTGCTGCTGCCACCACTTGACTTTGGCTTTGTCTAAGGCTCTGCAGACTGAGATTACACTGCTAAAAATAACTCTTAAAAGACCCTTTCAAAGAATTATGTTTGGGCTGGCGGACTAGGCGTAGTATCATTTCCGTTCGAAAACACTAAATGTGTGTACATTTCAGTAGAAGCTAGTTTTACAAATGTGATATGAAAGTAATATTTTTTTACATTTCTATAAAGGTTGAAGTTCCTAAAAGTTGCTGTAGAACCAAACATATAAGCAAGGAACCAGTTAGGAGCCTTTTAAAAGTAAAGCTTCAGCATTCAACTGTGGATCTCTCGGAGGAACCAACTATCTGTTGTTGATTAATATTGCAGCCTTATAGCAATTGCACATACAGCCAAGATGGGAAACGTCTGCAATGTCCTCTGAATTTAATCTATTGTTTTTTTTCTGTGTATGGTCACAGTGCTCAGGGAGACAGTGTTGCCTCTTTAATCACATACTGAGGAAGTGGTGCTCTTCTTATGTGAAAACATAGGTGTAGTCATATTTGTGTTTGTTACTTCCTTATATATCCCACAGTGGAGCACCTGCTTTACACATTTACATATGCATTACATATATGCAGTAAAGCGGTGCAATGTGAAAAACTGTTGGAACAGGCTTACTACACTGTTCCGAGTAAAATGCTTGAAATTGGACTAAATAAATTTCTCCAACAAATAACACTGGGGTTTTGAGGTGTGTTGTCATTACTACAGAGATTTCATTTCAGCTTTGGAGCAGTCTACACAAATTGTAAAATACCCGTAGTTGGTATCAACTTTGTTTGGAAAAATTGAGCAAAGTTCAGTTTTTCCCTAGAATTTCTTTCAATGAGAGACATTAGTTTAAAACACAACCCATGTGCTCTATATATTCTGATCATGGGCATATATTGCACATGTATTTATGTAGTATTTTGTACTGTATTTAGCTAAAATGACTAGCATATTGCTGTGCTTCATGCACATGTAAGTCCTGTTGCTCTGCTTGCCATGTGTGTGCTGGTATAAAAGCGGAGAGGAACCCTCAGGGCCTTTTGGATTTCAGAGAAACCCTCATGATTTCTGGGAACCAAAAAACATGAGTATGTCATTTTTAGTTCATGTTTATTCAGCAGAACCCTGTTTTTATTTAAACTCTAATCCAGCGCTGTTCCTATTTTATTATAAATCTAAGTTTTGGTTGGAAGTAGTTTGATTAAAAGATCCATCTTATATAGGCAGATATGACTAAACAAGCTCCATTTGTTAGGCTTTCACAATCTGGACATAGGTCTTACCATGTCAGAAATTTACTGGAATTTACTGACGCAATTATAGAAATGCTACATATAAGGTAAAACATAAAATAGTATGTCTATTGCAAGCGTCAGGTGTCCATGTTTAATCTAAAACGGATAAAAAATGTTGGTCTCAAAGCTTAGTACTAACACACTACTAGAATCTCTGGAAGAAAGTTGCATTATTGTACAGGTGTGCTTTTAATGTTTTGATATTTATGGCACCATCTGAAGGCCTACCTCTAATAGTCACAGTTCATTTCTGTATAAAAGTGTTCACTGATAAACAACACTGTTTTTGAGTCAATAAATTACCATTTTTCCCCAGTGTTAAAGTTACAGAATAAATAGATGAACCAATCAGTCAGTCAATCATTCAAGCAATCAATCCATCAGTCTTACAGCTTCAGCTCTCTCAAAAGTAAATTACCCGGAAAGCTAAATCCATGTTAGCCTCTTTCTTTAAGACTCTGTAAAAGAAAGTATGACCGAATGTTTGTTGAGATTTTGCACTTTAATTAGTAATTCATAGTTTTGTGGGGAGGGAACATTGTAGCATGGATTCCTTTATGTAAATAATTTTGGCACACAGTATTTAGGATAGCAGTTATTGGGATCAAGTGAGCAGTCGGGGGACTTCCCATTAGTGAGTCTGACACACACCTCAGATCTAATTATACTGCAGTTTTAATTAACCTCCTAAAGTGCTCCTACACAAAGATTTCATTGACAAGCCTTTCCCTGTACATCTCTTCCCCCTATTCCATTCATAATGAATCAAGTGCTAATGAACTACTTTTGGAAAATTAATATACTCATCCAATTTTAAAGAAGTTGTTTTTCCTTTTCATGTCTTCCCGATAAGAGGTGGGCCTGTGGCGTGCTGTGGGGACTCATCTTGGCTTTATTTGCCATTGGAAGTGTGCAGCTCCACTCCTTTTGCTCTCCTCTGGGACAGAGCTCTCTGCTTCCGAGCGTCTGGGTCAGTGCGCCTTGGCTTGAAATGAGAGAAGACTTTTTGAGACGCGCAAATAATACCTGTATCCGGGGAGCAGCTCGGCCCGGGTGAAATTATTTCATTTTCATCTTCATCTCTTATCTTATCAGCTCCTTTGTTTCCCTCACCTTTGGTACAGGGTAGATCAAAGAAGCGTGTTTTCTCTCTCCCCTGAACAAGCTGCGCAAGGGTCGCGGGTGTGGATTAGCTCCAGTTGGGGGTCTTTCCTCTTGCATTGGGGCTTGGGCTGTGGTGTAAATGAAGTTTGGCGCCCCTGGGACACCATATACTCCTCCACCCTCTTGCCATCAGTAACAAACAAGCTATGCCCCCGTCAAACTGCCCAACCTAGGCCATGCCAATTTCATCAAGACCACCCACCTCCCCTGCTGGGTACCCATTGTGAGCAAGCCTGGGGACCTCCTGGAGGGATGGAAAAGTGTGAATAGCCTGATGCTTGGCTCTTGCTGCGATTGATGTGCCTGTGCTTGCCATTACATGGTGCTAGTTCTGCTAGCCCAAAGGAGATTGGTAATGGGAAAGCATTGGGTGGTTCAGGACAGATGTGTTTGTCTTTCACACCGTTTAATTATGATGCCATCGTGCCACAATGGGCCTGCATTTCTGAAGCTAATGTACAGTACACACTGCTGATGGGTAGCTCAAATTACTCCCATTTATTTATTAGCTGTAATTGGAAAGGCGAACAAATTAGGTTACATTGTTTGGTCAGGTGGACTGAACTCCTGAAGGGGGTGTTATGGTTTTCTTTTACTAATTTTACCATAGACGGAATACATCTGATTGCCTTTTCAGTGGATGCTTCTTTGAAGGGAAATAGAATAAAGTGATTTGAAGAACGTTTCTAAGGTTTAAAGAACCTTTCCAGGTTCAAAACCTAGTAAAATAGATCACTCCGTACTTCAAGACCGACCTCCGCTACCAGAGCTCTGCCGTCATGGCCCTGCAGGAAGCCAGCGAGGCTTACTTGGTGGATCTGTTCGAGGACGCGAACCTGTGCGCCATCCACACCAAGAGAGTCACCATCATGCCTAAAGATAGTCAGCTGGCCCGCTGTATCCGTGGAGAGTGGCTTGAACTAACTGTGCTTAAGGTCCCCAATGTGTGAACACTGTCTGCTTTAAAAAGGACTTAAAACATTTCTTTATAATATAATTTACTCTTAAAAATGATTATAAACTCTTCTTAATTTAATATATCTATTCTTTAACTTTTATAAACATAAAGTGACCTTTAGAGTCGTGAAAAGTGCTTATTAAAAACAAAAATATATATATATATATTTTTTTTTTTTCCCACAACCATACTAATGAGCCAAAAAACATTGAGAAACCTTTATTTTTTAAAGTGTAGGACAATAATATTATTGCTCTCTCATAAGAAACAATCAATTATCAATTATCAAGCGCCAAAACAATTATAACTTTCAATGAAAATTAGCATCTACTGTGTGTAACCGTACCACCCAGCATGTCTGTGTGTGTGTCCGTTTAGGATGCAAAGGTAATGTAAGGTAATGGAATGGCCATATGTAGCATCAGCAGTCTTAAGCCCCAGCAGGCTCCAACAGCGGAGGTCCATCAAAGGGCCTGAGGGAAGCAGCTGGTGGGCCCTCTGCAGCAGGTTGCTCATGCACACACACACACACTTGTATATATGTGTGTCTGTGAGCTGTGTGGAGGAGCAGTGAAAACAAGCCTCTCTCCAGGCCAGTATTTTTCCAACCTCCCGCCTTCTTCGGTCCACTTTTGAAGGCAGGAAATCGGAGTTAGCTCATGGTTCAAGGTCCATGTGGCAATGGTTTAGACTGGGGAGACCCGTGACCCGCACCTCTACACTCACACACACAGTGTCCCTCAAAACCCTCTTCCCCAGCACCGACCCCAATACAATGGTGCATGTGGGGCGCTTTTGTTTCAATCGATAACACGAACCAGATGAGGACGAGGAGGAGGGAGGAAAGAAAGGAGTCTTGTAAAATATTTGCAAAGAAAAAATAACCCTGGGACAGTGTCTAATTATATCTATTTGTCTTGTGTGGGTTTTCAGGGAAGGCAGTGTGGCTTTGCAGGCCTTATTTGGGGTCATTTTTCAAATGTGGGATCCAGAGGGATGAAGTAGGAGGGGGTCTGGGATGAGAGACTGTGTGCATGTGAATATGTGTGTGTGTGTGTGAGTATGTGTATGAAGGGAGGTGCATGGGCAGATTTGTTTCTTTTAGACCCCATACGCAGAATTTCAATCTAATAAGACACAAGCGTATTGCTTCATTTCTGGGACATGAGAGGAAAAATGCCAGCCATTTCTTTTCAAACCTCCCTGGCAGCAGCGGCTGTGCGCCTTCTTATAGACTTCATTTCAGAATACTTGTACACATAATGCAAGTGTGAAATATATGCTAATCCCTGTATGATATAACATCAATGCAATTGCATTAATTTCCACCATAAAACTCTTAACAGAGACGGCACGATGCACAGAACTAAAACAGTATGAAAAAAGTTCTTACGTAACCTTGTCTGCATGGAGACATCCCCCCTTTTGTCTGTACCCTGATTTGCACTGCGGCGTTTGATCCCGAGGCTCAAGGCGCTGGCCGGTTCCGAGAGGGCATTATCCACTATGACAGTGACATTTCAATTGATCTTCATGAAAAGCATGAACACGGCCTCTGTAGTGGTGCCAGGCTTGGGCCGAGCAGGGCTGGAGATGGCCCGGCAGCTTCTGTGGGAGAGACCTGGTTCTCGGCCACAGAGAGCGCTAGAGCTCCTCGTTACTGCGGAGAGAACAGCATGGCACTGCTCTCCTGCTGGGCTCATTGTGGTGGAGGCTTCTTGTATTTTCAAGTGCTGCCAGTTGGTTCGTTTAGGGGCATGGTCAGTGTGAAGAGGGCGAGACATAACAAAATGTGGTATGGTATACACTCTACTGCCGTGTTTCTTAATCCCAGCTCCTGACGACCCACAACATCACCTGGATCCCATATTCCAACACATCTGATCCAGCTCATCAACTGATTATGGAACCCTCCCTGAGCTGGATCCACAGAGTCAGGAAGGGAATGGTGAAACTGTGCCAGGGGCTGGATTAAAAAACACAGTTCTACTGTTTTTGCCACAATAATGCTGTTCTACACGGAAATGAGAAACGAGGAGGAATTAGTAAGATAAAATCAGTATTCTTAAAATGCTTAATAAGGTCATTGGCATTTGATTTGCTGCCATTGTGACTAAAAATTAAACCAACAAAAAAGTCAGTAATGTTACAATGCATGGCTAAAAAGCCTGGCATTACACAAGTTGTGCAAGGGTTCTCCTAAATTATTCAGGTGCATAAGCGTTAGCCTTCTCCTCCAAGCATGTTGAACTGGTATACATCGAATGACGTTACGTAAGTAGCAATTTTAACAGATGTGAGATGTTTCAAGTACATTCTAGCCATCATGGCTCGGTAATATTATTTAATGGGGGTGTTCAAGCCAGTGGGTTGAATGGACAATGACTAAATAAGAGAAAATAATGGCAGAATTTGGCAAAAATTCACACAGTGTGGATTATATGACTATTGTGATAACACAGTTCGTAATTCTCTGTTATGTACTGCTTCATTGAATAAAGCAAGTGTTGCTAATATTGACTGTAGACTCATTTAGAATTATAAGCTGTATGCAGATTTGGTAGTTTTGTATAGCCTACACTCTAATCATGTGTGTGTTTTGAGTGTCCCAGCATGTCCACACAGTAAAACAGCCTCTGTGTCTTTGTCTTCTCAATCACTGCATTCTGTTGAGCCTCCTCATGTCAGCCCAAGTGTTGCATGACCGTTCTTCTTCTTTGGTGAAAAGCAGAATTCCGACAGGGGAAACTTGTGGCTAGGGCGTAAAGTGGGGGCTTCTCAACCATCAAAAGATGAAACGGTTAGGCTTTTCATGTTTGATAATGGTGGAGACCACTATGACCTCACCAGAGTTAAAATTAATGGTCCAGTACGGCTTGCCCTGTTTAAAGTCAAGGGTTGAGCGAATTTGACGGATCAATACAATACACCACTGAAATGCTGGTGTAGGGATACATAGTGTTTGTTGCACAAGAAGCAAGCTTCTGATTTTAAATATGGTTATGGCTGCATGAAGAACTTGAAGTATGTGGGGGGAGAAACAGAGGGAGAGAGAGCTTTCCAAGTCTTTGAAGCTCTTTATGCTCTTAGTTCTTAAGGTTTAAAGAAAATGCATATGCCCATCCTCTTTCTCTCTGTTTCTCTCTCTCTCTCTCTCTCTCTCACTCTCTCTCTCTCTCAGGACTCAGAGAAAAAAGGCTTCATGAACAAGCTGTATGCCATTCAAGATGTGTGTATCAGTGTGCAGAGTGCACTGGATGAAGTGGCCTCCTATGGCGAGAGGATAAAGAAGTGAGACACTGCGGCTGGCTGGGCACACGGGCACCACACACACGCACACACACGCACATCCTTTCAATTTTGAAAACCCACAGCATGACCTTGTTTTTGAAGACAGAGGAATATGTTAAAGTCTTTGCACACACTGTATGATCCAACGAGCAAATCAGCTTTGCTTAATTCTGTAGGGGGCACACTCTGCACCGTAGTTTGGGCTTTCTCTGTGTTTAGCATACACTGTAGATATGGAATTGTAATGCACTCTAAAACAGCCAAGTGTACATGTACTGAAGGAACTGACTGTGCTCCTTTGTGTCTCTCACCAGCACTTTCAACTGGACTGTGCCTTTTCTCAGCTGGCTGGCCATAGTGGCTCTGTGTGTAGCCACCATTATAGTTTACTTCATTCCCCTCAGATACATCGTCCTGGCCTGGGGTGAGTTTTTGTGAAGATGGTCATTTTTAATAAGTACAGCTTGTACTATGTAATAATGATGGCAAGCCTCAGAAATTGCGATAATTGCTGGATATAAAAATGCATTAATTCTCTATTCATTGTCTGTCATTCTTAGCTTGTTGAAATGTGTGGATGCTAAACTTTCAGTCTGTACCACATTTATATTTATTGTTTGTAAGGAAAAGAACAGGTACTGAATTATATAAAATAATTGCACAATGCACTTTGTGACTCTGAGAAAGGTGCTATATAAATACTCATCTTGTATTCTACCTCAACAGCTTTTTCATTTGTTTTGATGTCAACAAATGACAGTTTAATAGAAAGCAAGTTTTTTCCACTTTTCACATATCTTCTCTTCTACCTTCAAACATAAATGTATTATCAACAAAAAGTTTAGAATTTTTACTTTCATCGAAAGTTTTCCACTGGTGTAAATGAGCTACAAATATCATCAGTAAAATCATTGATTCTCCTTTTTTGCCATTTTTTATTTTTGCATAACATGCAAATACCAGCTGCTGTTAACACTATGTAAAAAATGATGAATAGAGGAATAGAAAAATTGCTGAAAGAAAGTTTGTCCTTCTCCTTTTTATGGAGATTATCACGCAATATGTCTCTTCTAAGGGCTATATTTTATCAGATGCATTTTAAAAGATGAAGAAGCTGGAGAATTTTAGTTCCAGTAGAGTTGCAGATGAACTATGTCAGCTGTGTTCTATCAGCTGCAGGCTTTTGCCACCAACACAGCATGGGGGCTGCTCGAGTGCCGAGCTCGGGGCAAACACAGCCTCGTAGCTAATGGCCTGTGTGCTCCTTTGTTCACAGTTGCAGACTTGAGCAGCAGCTCTCAAAGGCCAGAGAGCAGTGCTCTTGTGGGCCTAATGGCAGCCGATCTTTACTTAGAAAAAGATGCAGCTTCAGAGAGGCTTTTGATGCTGTGCTGCTGGAGTAGCTGCCCAGGCTTTTTTGATACACTACTTAAGTGCACTTGTTCCTCCTCAATGAGGTGTAATGGTGCCCTGTCGGCCCAACTTTCAGGGGTGAACAAATTCACGAAGAAGCTGCGAGACCCGTACACCATCGACAACAACGAACTGCTGGACTTCCTCTCCAGAGTGCCCTCCGATGTGCAAGTGGTAGGTGCACCTCCATCTCTCCATTCCAAGCCCTTCATCCGTCTGTCTGTACATCTACCTATCCCCTCAGAGTAGGTTTAAGTGCAGCTCTCATCCAATGTATAATTACCCAACACACACTTAACATGAGTGTGATGGAGTGGCTACTCACTTTTCACCCCATCTTTCCCTCCACCACCTGCTTTTATCCCTGCTTTGGTCATCTCCTGAAGGACCTTTTCATTCTTGGGGGGTCACCTTCACCACATGCTTTTTTCCCCTGTGTTACAAATCAGGTTTGTACTTCTCCTGAGAGGGTCTCAGAGTGTGTTTTGGAGAGTTCCAGGGAGTTTTCAGCTTCAGCTGTTTTTTTTCCCCATTCTTTAATTTATGCCTTTCTCTCATGCTGATCTGCATAAATGCAGAATCAGGGAATTCTATTCTTATCATCACAGACAGTGTTGTGACTCATTACAATGCACAGAGTTTGAGATGTAGACTTCTTATACCAACAGACTCCACTTAAACTTTTACATCCTAAGTACCACTTTTTTGCCTGTTAAACTTCATGCCAATTGAATATTCTGTTGATGAAATCTAATTATATAATTCCGTGTGGATTAGGCTTAATGAGGTATATGATCCGTGATTTTAAGCCATCCAGAACTGATATAAATTACGTGTAATCTGTGAAATCCGCACCAGACGGCATGCACAGATTTATGGACTTCTCACCGTGTAGTAACTCTCCATGCTTTGTTATTGTAAGTCATTAGAGTGAAGCAATAATCCTCTCCCACTCGGCCTGTACATTAAGCGTGAGATCAGTGTTGTGCAGTGTGTGCCGCCGTCCCTTCCATAAACACCGGTGTTTCTGTGCAAGCGGCAAGGTGCCGCTGTTTAACTGCAATTAAAGCCTGGACTCATAAACTCAGCCCCTGCTTGTTATCCGGCTTCCTCTGTGTCGGCTAAGCCCCTGTGGTGCTGACTGCCGGGGTGTCGTGGGGCTCTGATCCGGGACCAGTGGCTTTGCCACATCAGCGTCGACACGCTTGCCTTTGATGGACCCTGAGCAGCGGGCTGCCTTTTGATCTTTACAGGGTCGTAATCCCTGGCCCCCGCCTGGCTTTTCCTGCAGTCTGCGCAGCCGCAGTTAACCTGGCTCAAATTGGCCCAAATGAGCACTGGGTGGCTAACTCCTTAGTTGCTCCTAATTCAAGCACCTGGAGCCCAGAAGGTCTTGGCAGGTACGAAGGCCTGAAAGAGGAGCTAACTAATGAGGGAGGGGTCAGCGTTGGCCTTAAAGGTATTAACCACCAGGGCTGAAGGTGTCACACTCCTAAAAATAAAGGTTTCTAAATGGTCCTTGAATTGGATGCAGTTGCAGGAAAATGATAGAACACATTTTCATACAAATTGTTACTTAAACATGGTAACAGATACAATGCGCCAGTGGTACCGCAATTAAAAATGATTTTAAATACATCAAATGTTTTTAAAACGGCAAGTTATGGTAAAAGCTGCTTAAAATGTTTCAAAGATTTTGGTAGCTGAATACGAGACTCATGTTTTGACCATACTATTCTGTGCAGGACATTCTGTTTGAGTAAGTATAGTGTAAGTTTAACCATACACATTACATACATAATTGTTTTATGCTCTGATGGTCAGTGCACTGAAACGTTATAAAGTGACACTTGACAAGATAGTGTGTGACCTTTCTTGTGTTTAGTTTTTGATATGACCTTCAGTCATGTTGGGTCATGGCTGCTGCAATGGAGGGAGGCCAGTCTGGCCTCACTTGGCTGCCACATAGCTCCACCCCTACTTTTCATATACTGCATTGCACGACATCCATGGAGTCGTTGAGAATCGATTTTTGTAATCTCCCAACAACAGAATGAAACCTTAGACCACTTGAGAAGCCTCTTTGAAATCTTGGGGGCTTTATTTCATTAAAACTTGCAGAAGTTATGGAAGTCCTAGTGATACCCATGCTCAGATTGCTTCTTTTACCTATTTTGCTTCAATTACAGCAATACTTTGCAATAATCTATACAGTTATATTTCAAATGCCACAAGCAGTCTCAGTTAGCCTCAGTCCAAATGAGCATTGGGTGGTTTTCTCCCTAGGTTTCTCTAACCTAAGCACCTGGAACCCAGAAGGTCCCGGCAGGTGGAAGGCCTGGAGGAGGCACTGGCTAATGAGGCAGGGTCAGAATGATCCTCAGAGGACTTAACCGCCATGGCCAGGGGTAGTAATCCGTGCCAGGTGGCCATATCTAGATTCCAGGCTGTTCCAGAAAAAGCTACCTCTTGCCATATATTGCGCAGTGAGATGCTGCATGAGTCAGGAACGTTCTGCTCTGCATCGCTCTGAGCTGCTAGCACAGGTCCCTTTACCTCACCTCTGTTTTCTGGGTTACAGACGCCCAAGGGGGACAGCACTCACCTCTGCTGAGGGACGTAAGAGACTCAAATGAAGCGTCCCCACATCAGGGTGTGTCCCGCGGGCACCCATGGGCCCGAGTGTTCCGTGCAGATGACAAATGGAGCGCTATTTTTGAGGCCCTGGCGTGACCCAAACCTCCCACGCTGTCCCCTGGTGACAGCCCTGCAGGTCTGAGAGGGGCCACTGCCTCTTTACAGATCATTTGGAGGTGCCTGAGAACAAGCAGAACTGATGAGTTTCTAATGACTCTTTATAGAAAGGGCATCCTTATTGCAGGCCATCAGTGCGCGTGTCTTTTGTGGGAATACAGAATTACCTCACCCTCCATTTATGGCTGTGGGGTGTGTATGTGTATCTTACATTTGCCCCCTGATGAAAAAGCTTAGGCTTAAACTATATGGCCATAACTGTCCTGTGGAGAAGGCATGTTACAAGAGGACTTTCATGAGAGCTCTAGGGAAGTAAATGTATTTTGACATTAATGTAAACTCATTTTACACTGTGTTGCAGAGCCTTTCTGCTGCACTGCTGGAAACCTACCTGCTGTGCATTAGCAACCTGTTAAGTATACCTATTTTATTCTACACATTCTCTTTTGATTCAGTATGCCCAGTGCCATCAGAGACTGGCTTTACCTTGTACATGTGCCCATTGGTTGAATGGGTCTGATCTCATGCCTGAGTAAACTAGCTTCCTGATCCGAGAGAATCTTTTATGTCCTTTAAATGATGGCATCTACTGTTGCAGACTTGACTGTTCTCAGCCCAGTGCTGGAGACATGTCCCGTCACTAGAATGCTTTATGATGTCGTTAGCCAGTGGAGGCAGGGAATGTGAAGTGGGACGCGAGCAATTAGCACGTGGAATGCCCCATTACGGCCTATGCAAATGAAAAGATAAAAATGCAGCCATGCAGCCGCGCAAAACGGCCCGGCACTAAACCGATTCGTCACCTGAAAAGTGTATCTGCTTAAACGGGTGTGTGTGTGTGGGGGGGGGGAGCAGATAAAGAGGTCTGAGCATGTCCCGTGGCTTCGGTCCGGGCGCTTATACTTCTGCTAGCTATCGGCGCATATCAAAGCCTCGGCTGTGCAGCGCTAGGGCTTTCTGTTTAGAGTTTAAACAGGCAATTAGCGCACATCCAAAAAGCTGACGAAACTTCGCTGGAGAACTTTTCCTCAGCGCTTCTTTTTCTCCCCCTTCAGCCTTGCCTGCCTTCACCTCGACGACATGCTTCTTCTTCCTCTCGACAATAGATGAGAAAAGCAAGGATGCTCTCGTCTGTGGGCGTCTATATGACTCTCTTTTTTAGGAGAGTGTTTAATACCCCTAATGCTAGGTTAGGTGTCACAGGAGATGAAGCGTGGAGTCTTTTTTTTCCTCCTTTGCCCCCCTCCTCTTTCTCCTGTATAAACAGCATAGCATAGTATCATTAAAAATGTTCGCCTTTTTTGCGTTTACTTATTTATATTTGCCTGCCGCCCCTGTGGCTTCAAACCCTCGATCCCTGCTCAGCGGCGGGACGACAGCGCGCGCTCCCGGGACGGCGCGTGACACCGCTAAATGCAACGCACGCGCAGCACAGGCCCACGCGGCGCCCTCGCACGCGCGCACTTCAAAGCACGTTTTTTCCCCCCCTCTTGTAGCTCCGTACTGTCAGCGCGAGGGAGAAGGAGCGAGGGTGGAGCAGCCTTTGAGCGGCTCGGGGTCTTTACCCACCATCTTTGGCGCATGTTTGCTTTGTGCCAGCCACTTTCTCCAAATTGCTATCTCATAGTCATTTCTTTCTTTGGCCCCCCTTCCTCGTCTCCCTTCCTCCCCTCAAACTCCTTTTTCTTCTCAGTCTATTATTCTCACCCCTTTATTTTAGTCTTTGCTTTAGATTTGCATTGCGTTCCCTCTTCGGTGGGACAGCTCTCCATCATTAAAAAAAGGGGGCTGAGTGTACGTTGCTCCACTTGAAGATGGCAGAACTGTCACCCATTCACTGTAATGGAACCTGTAACGCGCAAAAGCGTCTCTGTGGCAGTCCGCTTCTGAAGGATTCTTTTGATTGAGCTTTTATTGTTGTTTTTTTTTTATATTTTATTTTATTTTTCCCCCCACTTCTTTGCTTCCATTAGATTCACGATGCGTTGATCCGTATCTCGTCACCTTGACATGCAAAGTTTTGTTTACACTTAGTTCAGAAAGGTTTCCGAAGTCAGTCGCAACTGTGACACGCGAGGTTTAAATTCAGAAATAATGACCCTATTAGGCTTATCCGTGCAGGGAACAGCTCTTTGTATAAAGGGCACGTACAGCTATCTGAGAAAGCCTGCACTATTCTGGTCATCATCTCCATCCCTAATTTACTCTGGTTCAAAAGTGGGTCAAACGCTAGAGCCGCCGCATTTTCAATAGCTGTAACAATTACTAGCTCATTCGGGCTGCTTCTTTCATTTATCGCCTGTGCGTTTGTGAAAGTGTTCAAAGACATAGGTTTGTAAGTAGGCCATATTTGCAAAAAGCTATGGAATTACATTTCAGATTACAATAAAAAATGAAGGATTTTAGCAAACGATGCAAAGTCAAAGAGGCAGCTGCAATTCACATCATTAAGTTGTGTTCACACAACACCTTTTAAGTGCTTGACGCACCTTGTGTTTGAAAAGAGGCAGGATGCGCTTCTTAAGGGGCGGATTGACACATGTGATTGACAAGTAGGTGAACAAAAGGAATGATTTGAGAGAGTAAAGGAGACTAATAAATAGCAAACTCTTCTTCACTTTCAGATTGTTGTAATCTGTATTTGGTGTTTTACAAAACTCTATGTGCCTGATTCTGCCTAAAAATCAGAATCTAGCTTTCCCTTCATGTTGGATGAGTTAGTAGAGAGTAATTGTCCTTGATCTTGAACGGTCAGCTCTTTTGTGACCCTCATCACAAACATTGCCGTTTTTTTTTCAATTTACACATGCAGTTTAAAAGCTCAAAGCATGCGGTGCAGGGTAGAGGAGTGTTTTTTTGTGCTAGTACATGATGCTCTACAGACAACAATGAAAAGAATTGCATTTCAGCAGGCAACACCTGAACCCTCCATGGCTTCTGCATATTGCACTTAACAGTGAAAAACGTAATGTTGAATTTACTTTATTTACCTCATCGTCATGTACAAATACAATATACAAACCCGATCTTTTATTCCAGTCAGCGAAGATGTACTCATTTGAGTAAATTCAATGCACTATTTTTGTTTTCAGAAAAAAAGGCCTGCCTGCAAAGTGTGTAAAATAAATCTAACAGACTTATATCTAAAGATCTAACAGACTCTCTTTGGATGGATCTTTGTTTCTCAGACAGTGATGATAGATGCTTGTGTTGAGTCAGCATTAACACACATCCGCTCCCTGGGAGACACCAGCGGTGACGTCCAATGCTTTGTGGGTGAGATGTGAGGAAGAAAGCGGTCAGAAACTGTAGAGCTCTGAAGTGCTGTAACAGCACAGCTGCTGCTGTCTCATGGCGGCGGAATGAAGGCTAGTGTGATGACAGCCCTGCTTGTTGTTTGCTTCTTATGTTATGTATGTGTGGGTTTTTTTCTGGCTCCTAGTTGTGGCAAGTGGCCCCTGAGCAATAGTGCTTACACGAGCTTAATGGTAATGTCAAATTCACACATCCAAAAGCAGACTTTGTTTGTTTTTTGCTTGTTTTTCTGTTTGTTTTTTTATTTTTGTTTACCGTCTTTGCGCTGTAGAGCCAAATGTATGGGCTGTAACACTGTAACATGGTTAAGAAGTCAGACAGAAAAGCGCTTAGAAACAAAATGTGCCTGTCGTTGTCTGTCCCTTTCTCTATCCCTCTCCCTGATTGGGTTTTGAGTGTCACAGGGAAATCGGGCTGGACCGGGACAGGTCCAGCTTTGCTGCTCAGAGCGGTCACCCACAGTTTATCTCCTGTCCCCAGCCTTGTGCTCCAGAGTGCCACATCTAGGTTAAGTCATCTGCTCCCCAGACCTCTGAGACGGTCCAGCCCGTTCACTCCCGCACTTCTCAACAAGTGACACGATTTTTTGTTTCCTCTCATCCGTTCACCGAGGATCCATGCCTAATGAAGTAAACTATCTTTCCGGTCTCCGCTGATTATGGAGGATTTGAGAGAAAAAGGTTGCACAATACGTGGATTAGGGCCGCTTCGCAGCCAGAGCACTGCAGCCAGCACTGCGGGCAAAAAAAAAAAGAGCTGATTAAAATGAAATCTCCACCATGGTGAATGTAAGCTGGCGAGTAAATCTCTAACACGACCTCTCCGCGACCTCTCTGATTTGGCCCTTATATAGGAACTCAAATGTGGTTTGTTTAGTCTCTCTGCATAATGGCTATGCTATTTATGTTGGGTGCTGTGATTGCCATTTGAAACACTTAGGAGATTAGATGGCTATCCCATTCATCTCTAAAGACCTGCATGTGGCCCCACACTTTAATTCCTCACTCTCATAAGTACTTAACTTTCATAGTAGCGACCAAATCATTTATTGAAGTAAGCTCAATGAATAATAAGGTTCAAAGTTGTAGTTTGGCAAAAAAAAGATCTGCATTTTTTCACATTACACAAATTCCACACCTAAATTATTCATTTATGAATCTCTGAACAGTACATTAATAAATGACTAATAATTCAAGTGTGTGAGGGATTAAAAAGCATGCCAAAGAACTGAATGACATACACTTTGTGGACAAAGGTTTTGGGACCCCTGACCGTTATACCAGCAGGGACTTTAATAACATTGCATTCAAATACGTAGACATTAGTATGGTGTTGGATGAGAAGGCCTGGCTCGCAATCTCCGTTCCAGTTCATGCCAAAGGTGTTGGATGGGGTTGAGCTCAGGGCTCTGTGTGGCCAGTCAAGTTCTTTCTTCCAACCATGTCTTTATGGAGCTCGCTTTGTGCACTGGGACACAGTCATGCTGGAATAGAAAAGGTTTTTCCCCAAACTGCGTCCACACAGTTGGAAATATGGTGTTGTCTAAAATGTCTTGGAATGCTGAATCATTAAGATTGGCCTTTGCTGGAAGTAAGGAACTACCTGAATTCAATAATTAAGAGATGTCCCAATACTTTTGTCTATATAGTGTAACTAGGAATGGCATGCTATTCTTTATCTGTATGCTGGGCTCAAAAGTGGATTTAATATAGAGTTGGCTCTTGGTTTCCTGGACAGCCGGCATCCTGACCTCTTCGCTGTTTGCTTTTCTGGGCCCTTCCCAGAAGCTTTTCACCCACACAGCAGCCCCCATCGCTCCCCCACTATCATTACATTCCTAATACTGCCCACCTGATCGTGTGTGTGTGTGTGTGTTTGTGTGTGTGTGTTTTAACAGGTGCAGTATCGAGAGCTGAAACTGGATCCCAGTCACAGCCCAAATAAAAGAAAGAAAAATAACCTGGGGTAGCTCTCTTCTCCCGTGGACTTCCCTCACCCAGCGTACGGACTTAGCACGCCAAGGAGAAAAGCACTGGTCTGGACAGGCTAGATGTTCTGCCTTTCTTTCTCTCTTCCTTTCTTGCTTGCTTTCTTTCTTTTATCCAACCTTTCATCCATTCTTTCTTTCTCCCTCTCTCTTCAGTCCTCTGTTCCTTGACACTGTACAGTCCAGAGGAGCACAAACAGTGAATGTGAAAAAGAGGAGCACTTTTAATTATTACCATGAGGGTTTCTGCCACACTTGTTTACTTTTTTTGTGCAGATGAGGGTGTGAAAAGCTCTTGACCCCTTTTAGAGTCATACAGCCAGAGCTATTTGTCATGGGCTGGCATTAGGCAGACGGCACTAAAAGCCAAGGTGTCCTTCCATTGCAGCAGAGGGAGTCTGGAGCGAACGGCTTCAGCCACAAATAGCAGGATCTGCTGATAATACACCCAACCGCACCAACACGTCTCATCTCGATCTTGTCGGGGAAATCTAACGGTTAGGCTGGGGTTTGTACCCTGCAATTTCCACAGCACAGTGAGAGTTATACCCAAAGCCCTCTGCAGCTGTTAGCCAGCAGTTATTAGAGTTGTCAGCAAAGCCTGTTACAGTTCGATTTATGGCTGTAACTAAAGTGCTTGGGAGGAAAAAAAAAAACTCTCAGGCCCAAGTGCCAGTATTTAGTAATCTTTTATATTTATTTTATGTCATTTGGTATGGATGATACATGCTTGTTTATTTATAGTATGTTTTATTTAAATTAAAGGCTGGCATGTCAACACTACCCTTAGTTAAAGAGGGACCATTTCACAAAGCAGGATTTCTCAGTAACTCAAATGCAAAGTGAGGATTGTGACATAAACAAATCGGAAAGGCTTGATTTGGTCTTAACCCTTAAAAGTCTTGAGGCCCTGCTTTATGAAACTCTATGAAAGCATCTCTGTTTAGCCCAGTCTAAGTCTGTCCTCCTCCTCAATATCATTAACTTTGCATTCCTCCGTCCCGTCCAGTGCTGCAGTGTGCAAGGGTTGCCACGAGGTGCCACCCTGCTAATATGAATGTGGGCGCGGTTAGACACAACGGCGCGTGTGGCGGCAGAGCGTCATGCTAATCACTAATCGTGTTCGGAAAGCGTCCCCTCTCCCCTGCCCTACACTGGCACTGCTGCACCACCCAAACACACTCAGCTCGCACACAGCTCTCCACTTTGATCTCTCTCTCAAGACGGGCCGCAGTCTGGGGTAGGGGGGTGGGGGGGTATACAATGAGAGAAGTGATGCACTGAATCAGCTTTATTTAAATGTGTGCCTCTTTTCCATCTAATTGAAACAAATTGCAACACAGTTATTGCCAAAAGTCAGAAAACTGAAAGACTGGGTTGTTTATTTGAGTGTAGGGGGCATGGATGAAGAGAGAGCAAGTCCGAGCACTTTGCATGCCCCTGTACAGTGTTTACTTCAACTTCCCCTTTTCCGAAAATTATGACAGGCAGCCAAACTTAGAAAGGCAAGCAGCTCTGTGGGTGTTTTTCATTGTAGGGAATAGTCTTCTTGACGAAAACGTCGATAGTGTGTGACAAGCTGCTTTGGGGACTTGGCAGGGGTGCGGCGAGGGCAGGAGTTTAGCGCCGCTGCTGCTGCGGAGGGGAGAGGACTAGGAGGGCGTAGTTTGCTCTTTTTCTCTCTTTTTGAACCTCTTCCTGTCATCTTTCTCCGAGTTCGGCACTCACACTCGTTTCCTCTCCTTCATCCATCCTTTGGAGAGGGAGGTCACGGCTTGGCCTGTGGGAGAGCCTCTTGAGGGACCTGAGCAGAGCAAATGTTGAAAGATCATAGCAAAAAAAAAAGGCACCATCAGAGGAGGCTTCCATTCTGCTTCGGTCCCTCCACAAGGAAAGAAGGGAAAAATCCCTGTTGGCTTTTCTTCTTTTCGTATGAACACGTCTGTCATATGGAAAGCCCATTGATTTGTTTGAGAGCATTTCCTTACAAAGACAACACGCTCCCCATTGACCAACACAGTGATGGTACCGATGTGATCCCCATCAAAGAAAAAGAAAAAGAAGAAGAGGAAGAAGAAGCTCTATTGAAGAACAGTTTTGAACCTGCTGAACCATTTTCTAAGCCTGAATGTGTATGTGTTATTTAACTTTCTTTTAATTGTTCAATGGATATATCGTGTGTAGTTTTTGCATCCCAAAAAAGAGAAACGCGTTTTCTAAAGGCATATATGCTATGTTTGCAAGCAAACCAAAGTGGATTTTTTTAAACAATAGGAATAAAGACCAATATCGATGTAGAATGTAACATTTCCGTCAGAGGCTAAGGGAAAAAAGGCACTTTCATTTGCACCAGTTTTTGAGTTTTGTTTTTAAATTATGTAAATATTCCTACTGTATATTATATATATGCTTGTAAATGGTCAGATGTTTATGATGTATAGTTGTATGTGTGTCATTTTTCCTTGAAGATGTTTGAGCCTGCAGTGTTGCCTGTTCCATCATCATTAAGCTTCCAGCGGTTGGATGAGGTGGGAATGAATACAGGTGGAGGTAGTGGGTAGGACAGCGCTGAAATAATTGCACCAGATGTAATGTCTATTACTTTTGAGGAAAGAAATATGAAGATTATTAAATATTTTTTATCATCTTTTGCTTTAGGACTTTTTTAAAATTACAAAACTTATATTCAAAATGGGAATGTTAAAAGAAAAGGTCTTTATTACTTGATCAGCCATAATATTAAAACCACTGGACTAATGTTGTGTAGGTCCCTCTCGTGCCACTAAAACAGCTCCACAAGACTTTCGAAGCTGTGAAGAGATTAACAGCAAGATGGGGCATCCAAGGATCGGACCAGTTTGTCCGGTACATGTGGCTTTTCTGAGGGATTGATCCAGATGGGCTAGCCTTTGCTCCCCACTTGCATTGATGAACCTCGGGCATCATGAAGGACAGTCGGTTCTCCAGTTTTCCATCCTTGGACCACTTTTGGTAGGTAGTAACCATTTCATGCCACAAACACCTCACAAGACCTGCCATTTTGGAGATGCTCTTGAAATTGATGTGTATTAAGGAAGAAAAGTGCACAGATCTGAAAACCAACATGTGATGACTAGATGACAGATTCTGAGCATCTCCAAAACAGCAGGTCTTATAGGGTGTTATTGGTACATAGATGTTAGTGTTTACCAAAAGTGGTCCAAAGAACAATAGAAAATATAGTAAAAGTCAAAATAAAAAGTCAAAATTAGGAAAGAGCTTTGAGAATATATATATATATATATATATATATATATATATATATTTGCATATTATGGAAATATTTAATCAACCTTGTCTTGACATACTCCAGACACATCCAAGTGTGTGGTCAAACAGTAAATGATCCAGGATCTATTCCTGTGTGGGCTCTTTTCTCATGTTCTTGGTGGTGGTTCTGCTATAGACCAGCTCACAGGTGTGTACAAGGTGTTTTCTGCCTCTCATACAGACACATACATACACACGCAGGGTAATCGTTCATTCCTGACTCCTTCAGCCTCCATTAATCGCCCTGCTGCCCTGCCATGTTTGCGTTGTGTGTGCCTCTCTCCAGCTGGGCCTCCAATTCCCACCAAAGCAAGCAGACGTGTGTCTTTGATGCAAACATGCAGGCTACACATCACCCACTCACAGAGTGATTGAGGGTCTGCTCGTTTCATGTGAAGGGGCCAGAGGGTCTCCCCCAATCATTTATTAGTCTGGCCGTCCCTGTGCTGTCTGATCCCTGCTGTTATTCAATATGAGTGGAACACTGCACATTGCTCCTCGCTACAAACACCAGTGCAGCCACACGCTAATAATTACCACTACACAACAGAAGAGAGATTGTTATGAATTGGTCCATCGCTCTTGCACTGTCATGCGCGAGTTCAGCTCTAATCCGGCAGTGTCTTACCTCGCCACGCTGATCCCTCTTCACTGCCAGAATCAAGGCCTCCATCAGGAAGGCTGGACCATCCTTCACTCAGACCTGGGTAAAGTTCACTTCCCCCTTGTTTAGACCCAAACCCCTGTGCTGGGATTAAAGAAGTAGAAGGGTCTGATAGTGAAGTCCACCTGGAACACAGATGAGTCAGCTCTGTCTCTGTACTGCATTGTAAGGTAAGAACAGTCCTCTGTGGAGAGCCCTATTCAGTAAAGGTGGCATAATCACAATACCAGTGCAGACTCTGATACAGATCATTTTAAAAGCTTTCTTGAACACATGAAAGGAAATGTTTTTAAGCATTTGCCAGTCAGAAAAAATATTTATTTCAAGTGTTTTCATTTGTATTAAATGTGCTACCAAAGAACACTTAAATGGAGTGAAATAAAATAATCTGTCTTTGCAGCCACAAAACACATGACAATATTTTCTCTTGAGGCTCCATTTGCAAAAGGGAACTGAGATAAAATGAAACTGCTCACCCCTACCATTAAGTACTGGACCGGCCATGGTGCTGAAAATGGGCATGCACATGAAATGCGTGGGCGTAGAGGGGTATAAAACGGGAAACACACAAGTGAGTGTAGGGAAGGGTTCTTGTGGTTGGACTAGTTTAATAATGTGTATTTCCCTAACTTTGCCTCATGATTTGCTTAGAACCTGCATCACTAAAGTGACCACTTGCTGAACAAGGAGGAGAGGGGACAGTCAAGAGCGAACGTTTCAAAAGGAATGTGATTTGCCTCAGCTAAACTACCTAGATCATGTAATGCAAAATGAGAAGCATAATACATATAAACTGAATAATTGCTTTGTATGGCTGAAGCACCTGGTGCTTGTGTTGTATTGTCCATTTCTATTGTCCGTATCTATATAGTCCTTAGTTTACAAGCTAGAAGTGTAGCATCATATTACATCATGTATAATGGAGAGGTTTGCTACATAAAGCCAAATTGAATGTAACAGTTGCATTATATTTTTGCTGTATTTTATTGCAGCGGTGGCGAAACAGCTTTGTCCATGCTTTTTCAGATTTGAAAAGGAAACTGTATCACATTAGTGATTTCAGAGCAAATTCTGTCTGCAAGTTTATGTTGACTTAATCTCTTGCCCTTTCTTGGGGACTTCATTTTATAAACTGAATACTGTCATTGAACAGCAATTGTTGTGGCATTGGCTATACCCCATAGTGGGAACAGGGGCAGAGGCATGTAAAAAACAGCACTTAAACACATACAACAGTGTAAGACAGTAATGTAGTGTCTGCTCAGTGGCAGTTTTGCTGAGACACAACTGAAAAATCAGAGACGCTTGTCAACCAGTACAGGAAACCTAAAAACTAGATCAGATCTTTCTTTGAGAAGATGCACCCAAATCCTTCAGAATCTTTGCTTCTGTTATAGTAATACAGCCTGTTCAACAACAGGGATTACCTCTTACTCCCTAGTGCACTGATCTGAACACAAAGAATAAGCTGAGAACGAGCTTTAACTCACTGCAACTTTATTTTTAGTTCAAAATATACATGACAAAACAGGTAAGCTGTTAGGAGAAGAGCAAATAGTGATGTCCAAAAAAGTAGTGTTTGATGCCCAAAACATTCATGGTCAAATGTGGAACTGCTGTATGAAAGTATATTAAATAATAATAACAGCACTGAAATTAACAGTAGTCACAGTTCAGGCTGTCCGTTCAAAAGTGAAATCCCCTCAGCCTGCAGATCTTTCAGCAGCTGCACAAACACACTGGTGTGTGGCCCCTGGCAGTGCATTAACGCAGGGTTAACCTGCAGTATGTACTGCTTCATACTCATCAGAGTCTTCAGATCTTCAGCCAGGGACACTGCTGCAGAGTCTCCCCAGCCAGAGGGGAGACTCGTGCGGACCAGTGCCTGGGCTATGGAGGGAGAGATTTCCAGCGGTGGCTCCAGAGCTTCATATGAAGGTATGTGGCACTCCAGGAGGTAAGAGAGGAGAAGGCAGCTGAGCAGGCATGAGCAGGCCTCTATGAAGGTCAGATCTCTAACCTCAGAGCACTGGACCTCCAGGGCAGAGTCAGCCTCCTGAGCACAGCGCTGGAGCTCCTCGCGCAGAGGTGAAGACACCAGGTCCAGAGGAGTGCAACCATGATCATCACGCAACTGCAGCAGTGAAGAACCTGCATAGGACAGAATGGAATTTAGTAACTTACTGAAGATGCAAAATACAATCTAACAGTAGCATTGGTGCACAAGGTTGTGGTCTGTTTATGCTGCTTTTACAACAGTGGAATAAATAGATGGGGGAAAATGGCAAGAATGAGAATTTTAAACCATTAAAAAGCCTCTATTTTCTGCTACTGATCTTTCAGACTGAACCAAGACATCCCTAATAAAATGACTATGCAAAACCGTATCAAGACATTTTTTCAGGACATGACATGCATGATGGCATTTACTTTTTCTAAGGTCTGAAGCTGATTTGTATTCAACACACTGCACTGCTCTTAATCCAATTAACCAGGCCTAATTCTTGGTAATTCTCTCCTTTCTTTGTAATAAAACACGCAGTTAGTCAATGTTCTTAAAGGGGACATATTATGCAAAACTCACTTTTTTAAAAAACAAGTTGTAATAGGTCCAGGAGCTATACAAAACATGTTCATGAAGTTCTTTGCACAAAATCACTCTCGCATAAAGAGATATCACCAGCTTAATTCTTCATCGTTTTGGTCCCTTTCAGAACAAGCCGTTTCAGGGCTCTGTCCCTTTTATGCAAATAAGCTGTTGCTGGCCATCCCATGCTTAAACTGCACATTTAAATTCTGGACTTTACATGGGAATCCATGTCATCCACTGCATTTTACGCCGGGATTGGTGTATTTTCATGCCGATTTCTTTGCCTTAACCAATAGCGGAGGTTGTTTTATTGTTTTGAGCGAGTGTTGCCCAGCTGGGTGGAGCGAGTTTTTGCCACCGCAGTGGTCAGGCACGGCTGAATTCAGCATACATAAAGCTGCAAAGACCCAAGATGGCCGCTGAAAGGGGTGACAAGCAACAGGCTAGTGGGTGGAGTCTCGACAGATGAGGGGCGGTTCTATCCAAATTGGCCCCCTCTTGACATCACCAGGGGCCCTCCGTCCAACCGGCTCGTTTTGAAAGGGCCTGAAACTGTGAGGAATAGAGCTGGTGAGATCTCTTTATGTGAGAGCGATTTTGTGCACAGAACCTCATGAACATGTTTTGTATAGCCCACAGACCTATTATAACTAAAGTGAGTTTTGCATAATTGGTACACCAGTAATTTCTATGATATGATCCAGAAAGCATTGAGACATCCTTTTTCATAGTAAAGATAAACAATCATATAGCCCAGTACTAATGTAAGTATGTATCTACAGGCTCGGATTTGAATATCTCAATGACCAAAATACGACTAGGACCCTACAGTTTAAAAATGCAAGGATTAAAATGGTTTAATGGAAATGTGTATTTAGAAGACTGCTTAATAAGGCAAGCAAGTCACATTAAAGTAGATCAAATAAGGCCAAAAAAGCAGGGTTCAAACAGGGAACACCGAGTGTACACACAATTATCTCTGTTCCACTCATTCCTTTAGGCCAATTTCAGGCCATCAGCTCACTGCACAGCTAACTTGTTCTGACACAATTAACTGACAGCATATGGGAGTTCTAGTCTGAACCCGTTCATTGCAAGTCACACACTGGACACACTGAGATGTGAGCTACGCCGACACATCATATGCTGCATATTTGTAATCCCTTAGTCATAAATTATAATGCATCAGCATATAATTTTACAGTGTCCAAATTATAAGCGTATCTTCTGGTGCAAGAATTAAAGGCTTAGTTCACCGATTAAACATTTTTTTGTACTGTCCAGTAATATTGGATGATTTCACAAATCTAAATGAATTGTGTACTTCACAGTACAAAAGAAGGATGCAGCAAAAGACAGGTGTTTGTTGTTTTGTTGCACTAGCATTTTTGTAGGAAAGGGAATCTAAAGAACCATACTGGAGTGTTCATATTTCAGATAGGTTGAGAAGCTCTGAATCTTGGGTACTCTCACAGAAATCAGTTCTCCTCTGATGACCCGTTTAGCCACCTTTCTCTTTCAGACACAGTACTCCAGTTCACGCTAATGCTACATAACATTTGAAGACCATTCTCATTGCACAAAGGGGCCAGTGGAAATTAGCCGAGTTCACGCTGAATAGCTTTGACATTCTCTCTCGTCTCTGCCTATCCCTGTGTCTTACTGGAATGAAAAGCCGCTCGAAAGTAGTTCAATGGGCAGACAGACACGCATGCACAAAAGCCGAGCTGGAATGGTCCGTGTCAAGTGTGACCTCTTTCTTTGCTTTTAGCCACTGTATTTCTACAGCAAGCACTTGATGGCACTTGACTCCTAAACCCCTGCGCAAGCGTGGCAGCAGCTCTTTACTTTACTGCACTCCAGCTCTGCACCGCTTTCCATTTGGCACCGATGCTCGGAAGCCCTCCTGCTGTCAAAAGCCAGTGTGATTGTTTTGTACGTGCGAAGAAAAAGATCGGGTTTTCAGCCTCGAATTATTGAGCACGGAGAGAACCTGTGGGACTCGGTAAACAAACGTTTCTTCTGCCGCCTGTTCTTTCTTGCTCTTTCTCCCTCCATTACTACTTCTTCGTAATGGATCATCAGCTTTTCTGCTATCAAAGTGCAGACTTGAGGGTCAGTGTTCATCTACCCTTAGCACTCCACGTGCCAAGAGGGCAGAGGCAATCTGCATACACTGACAAAGGATTCTACACACACCGTCAGATCGCGAGGGGAATTTCCAGAGTAAGGGTCAGTGTCAGAGCAATGGTTAAAGCTGTAATGACTTTGATCCAGACAGAGAAAGTAAGAAAGGACAAGAATGTCTACCTAACAGGTCACTGATAAGACAATGCTGTTGCCAACTCGGTGAGAGGAAGGTCAAAAGGTCGAGGTTCTTGCTATGCCATGTTTAACTAGCTGTAAAGGATAAAACTGTTTTGTAAGTTTTTATGGTTTTTGAGGTAAAAAAAAAAAAAAAAAAGGATGAGGAAGAAACCTTCAGGTTTCCAAGTACCAACAGTTTACGTTTACACCTTGTATACACTTGGCATTAAAATGCATCTCGTCCTGAGCAGTGTACGTGTCTACGCATTAGTCCCATCATCAGGAATTCTGCTGCCAGTAATGCCAAAGCCATCTGTTACTGGGAGTACAAGAGGGCACAACTGACCTAACTCTCTCTGGGTGGGTAGGATGGGTCTCGCCATTTGAGACAATGTGGGTGACCGCTGGCCTTAAAAACCATTAGCCTGTGGAGGGCAGTACACAGTTCTGTGTCTGTTCATGTTTGCAATGTCAGCTCCTTGTTTTTCTTTTGAATATACTTCACTTGTGGCCTTTAAGCGAAACATAAACTTGCGGTTGTTTCTTTCTCTGTACCTAGAACTGCCTGCAATGTTTGCCCTGATTTCACAATGTTTTAGAAAGCATTAAGCACAGCATAGATTCTATAGGCTCCATCTGCTCTCTGGATGCAAGAGCTATACAAGCAATGACAAAAATGAAGCAAAAATTTGAGGTATGCTTCTCCTTTACAGAAAGAACTTCATGTGTTTGTCGTGTTGTCTCCATGCAGATAATAGCCAAAAATGCTGTTCAATTTGAAGAAAAACAGGGATTTTGACCATTCATAACCCAACAAATTTAAATTATTTCCAATTATTTCTGTGGAGTCATTTACCTGCTATTATCACACCATAAATCAACCAGTCACATCAAAACGTTCAGCACACATGCTGTCGCCATGCGTTCGTGTAATACAGTGTCCCCTGCACCAAGTAATGGATTTGAGGCTCAGCAAAATCTGCATGACAGCTGTGTTGTTTCACTGCACCCTATCTGGGCCAACTGTTGCTTATGCAAAGCGATAATTAAGAGGCAGCAAAGACAGTAAATGCCCATTCAAGATGGCCACAATTTTCAACTGTGGACTGTGAGGAAACTTCAAGCTTAAAAAAAATGAAACCTCTGTGTCGGTAGTCACAGTGGCAATAACTGCATGGACAACTCCATATGGGATTAGTTTGAGAGCGACTCTCAGGCAGTCATTTGAGGCATGCAATTTGCATCAGGCTAAATGGGAGAGAGTAAGTTTTATTGCTTCTTTGCGATGCTACCCTCTAGCTCCAAACGCTATTGAAGTAAAATTTCAGGACCTTGGCTGAATGACCACAACTGAAGAAAAGAGGACAAATTTTGTACAGTGGATTTTTCATTCTATATGGTTGTATGGCTATGGTTTCCCCATGCTCCTTTCAGGGACAATAATGTGGGTGGCCTCTCTGTGGCCTTCAAATGCACTAAACTTTCAAACTCATTTCTTAAAGCTCTCCACCAAAAAGAAAGGAAAATAAATTGTACCGGCTCCTACTTAAGCACAATTTTTTCCATTAGTAGGCTATACACTGTCAGCTAGTAATGAAGAACTTCTCTCAAAAGGGGCATGTTCTTGCAACACACTTACACATCCTTGTAAGTAGTCTACATGCACAAAACTGCAGCGGAAGCACTGAAATAAAATGTGTTTAAACAACAAGAAGTACCCGCAGTACTTGTCTACCAGGCGGTGCTGCTTGGTAAGAGCTAACATGACTCTGATGAAAGTAAGTAAATCAGTATCCTTGAGAATGAAAATATGCATTGTGTGTAGGAAGCAAGACTTTTTCACATTCTTAGCAATAGCGTTTTGTTAAAAGTCAAGACGAATCAACACTCCGTTATGTCAAAACCACTTTCACACCTAGTCTTTGATTCTTCCTTTTTCTAAAGTAAGTCTAGCTTGCTACCAGAATGGTGCCATTCTTGTACTGTGGCTTACAGATTAGGACAAATTCCAGCAGTGCACAGAGACTGCAACACAACTTTTCCACATTTTTATAGAAAATCATCATATAGGGTGAGAAATGACACAAAGTCTCACTGGGATTACTTAACAACTTGACACAGTTTGTTTTGAAGTGAGTGATGTGACAGGGCAGAATGAGGTCCTGGGGGTGGGTGTGTTTTAGGGCCAATACAAATATTCTACAATACTGATTTAATTAGACAAATGAAAATTATATATGTATACACATACATATTTATATACACATACGTACATATACATATACATACACATACACACACACCCACACACGAGAGAGGAGTGTATTTACTGACAAATAGTCAATCAGCAGTCTAAATTTTGGAACGAGCATGTGTGTTGGCTCCTAGAAAGTCAATTTAAGGTACTGAAAAATACTTTTCAATACATTGTATTGAAGTAATTGCTTAGGTACCATAATGGTATTAAATTTTAAAATCCAGCCCTACAGCAGACAGACCACACTGGGGGGGATGGGAAACTGTGTGT